>JARVGS010000001.1:33204056-33215202 GCA_031762315.1 Hypsolebias antenori | reverse complement strand
ACATTTTTATTGTTTAGGACTGAAGTGTGTGTGTGTGTGGGGGGGGGGAGGGTTGCCACAAAATTCAGACCAAAAACACCCTGAAATCAGACCAAATAAAAGGTTGTGCCAAGTGTAAATAAAGTCAGAACACAGAGATTTAAAAATCTCATGAACCCAGAGTTTGTTCTCAACAAACAAAAAATGTTAAAAGAACAAGAAAAGTTTTTGTTAAAAAATAAAATCGTTTTGGATTTGAAGGCAGCAACTTGTCTGTAAATTGTTCCAGGAGCAACAAAAAGCTGCCAGAGGTCCAAATGAGCAGCTGGAGGAGCATTTAGCAACTAATGAGGTTCAGTCAGAGGACCGGGGGTGAAAAGAGCCTTTCAGAAGTAAAGATGGGCACAGGTTCAGCAGGCTGTGCATCTACAACAAGAGGACAAATTTCAGAATAAAGTTCCTGAATAAAGACTTTGCTCTCCATCATCTGCAGTTCATAATCTGATCAATTCAATTCAAAAATACTTTATTAATCCCAAAGGGAAATTATTTGTTGTAACTCATTATCCTCATTTCATTAAGAGATGTTATAGATACTGATGGCTGTAGACAGGAAGGATCTCTTGTAAAGGTCCATCCACAGTGGATCCTACGAAAGTGGCTGCAGATCCTGTCCGATCCGTCCACCAAGACTTGGCTGGCCTCTCGGTTCCCCCGGGCTGTAAGACCGCCCGAATGCCGGGCAGAACTCCTCCCAGCAGCCTGCTGAGCTCCTCGTCGCTGCAGACAGCCAGATGTAGGTGCCGAGGGACGATCCTGTCCTTCCGCTCTCATGAGCCATGTTTCCTGCCAGTTCCAGGATCTCAGTGGTCAGGCACTCGAGCACAGCTGGCAGGTAGGTGGGAATGCATCCACAGAACATCCTTTTCAACTCATTTGAGATTTGCGGCTGTAGTTGAGATAGTATTTGAGCTTTTGAGATGTTAATCAGCTGCTGTTGGTTGTAGAAAACTGCCTTGTTGCCATGGTTACGCATCATAACAAATGTCCCAAGCTAAAAGTTTCAGTAAAAACCCTTCCAGCTGCACAGCATCTGATACCAGAGGAAACACTCATCTAAAAAATGTGACAAACATCCAGAAAAAGAGAAATTAACGTTTCCAAAAGCAAAAGCTCAGAATGAAAGTAACAGAGCTGCTCCAACATGAAGTCCTCGAGCGGCGCAGTTCTAGAACTAGACACTACACATGCTAGATGCAACAGATTAGAAGAATCTGTAGAAGTCTGAGCTCAAAGGACGAGGCCCTCTGAACGATCAGAACCGGTTTTAGATTTCGTCTTCGAGGATTCACGGGAGAGGGCCCAGATGTGCTCACACCATATGGCCCACTTCTCAGCCCAGGCTCCTTGGACTCTTGTAGATCCCGTCTGCACCAGAGGAATTCTGTGCATCTGTCCCGGTCCAGCTGTGAGGAGGGGTCCGGGGACGCGTGGGGGTCGACCGTCACTGCTGGCTAATTCAACAAAGTTTGAGCACGTGGGCCAGGCCCACCAGCCTGAAATATTAATCAGGAACTCGACAAAAAGATGAAAAATAAATGAAAGTCCTTTTTCATGCTGGTCCAGATTCTCAAAGATCTGCTCATTAAATTTCTATGAGAATTTAATTTCATGTGTGAAGCATCTTCAGCGCTCAGAACCAGGTTTAAGGTCCAACAGTGACACTTCAGAGACACTTTCCTAACGGTCAGGTTCTTCAACCAAACCTTTCTCTGAGTCCAGATCAGGTCTTCATCAACCAGGAGGAAACATCTGACCACATTCCTGCTGCAAGCTGGACCGGTCCAGGAGAACCTGATGTAAGGCTGTACACCCCCAAACCCCCAATGATGGGCCGACTCGTGAGGGTTTCACCAAAAACTGCACTCGGCTGAAGCTATTGGTTCCACTAAGTTGGGGGTCTGGTCTTCAAACAGCCCAGACTGGAATTTATCAGAAATGTCAAAAATACTTCAAATAGTTGATTTAACAAGTACTGTACATGTACTGCACATATGCCCGTCAACCAACTACCAGTATTATACACAGAGCTTAGTTTGTAAACCAAACGATGCTGGAACACAAATAGAATGTGTGTGTGTGTGTGGGGGGGGGGGGGCTCTGGGGGGTCATCCCTCATAAAATTCTGAATAAAGTAGATGCCATTTCCTGCATTCTGGTGCATTTTAACGGGTTGTTTAGCATCTATGTTTACCTAAATAAGTAAACACTTGATTCAGTAAGTGTTTTAGAGTAGCCTGACCAACAGCCCTCCTTGTGTGAACACAGCACGCTCCACTTCTCACAAGCAAACAGTGACCTGAACACACCCCGTCAAAATAAGAGTTCCAGGATCCTGTTCTTGCAGAATCCAGCTCAAACTAAGACCTGATTATACAGCAACCTGCAGCGCTGACCCGGTTTAATCTTTGATCTTGGTTTGTGACTTTGACCTTGAAGACGGAGACCATAACAATCTCAAGGTCTTATTTAGTGTAAAACCTTAACTGTCATTTAATCTTGATATTTTTGAGGCTAAGATATTAAAAGTATTTTCCAGCAGTTCTGTACAGAACGGTTCCGTCAGACGTTAAAGGACTTCCTGAGGGCTACGGTGCCAACGTTCCTTTAATGCATATCACCCGCCACCTTGAATACACCAGGTTTAAATGAAGGTCGTCTGGTTGGAAGACATGGGGTTGAAACGAACCTTCTACTGGGAGTGACTCTCAGCTACTACCACACCAAAGATCAGCTCGGTATCTGTAAGACAGAGTTTGCTTTAGCTGTGGCGACCATCTTGAATGTGGCTGCCTATAAAGATCAAACTGTTCTAGACCAGGTGATTATTTCCATCCTCTGGTTCTGGACTCGGGTCTCGAGCAGGAAGGTCCAGACATCTCCTTCCACAGCCACCTATTCCATCAGAACTCCAAGAAGTTCCCAGACCAGCTGAGAGTCTCTCCAGGGTCTTCCTCAGGGTCTCCTCCCAGTTGGACCTGACCAGAACCCCTCCCTAAGGACACGTCCAGGGTCCATCCTGACGAGACGTCTGAGCCTCTTCAATGGTCTCTCCTCATCTCTAAAGGTCTTTAGTTCCTGAAAATGTTTTAAAATCCTGCCGGTAGTTCACAAGACATTTTTTCTAATTGTATTTTGTTTTCAACTGCCGGTTTACAAAAAGATGAAAAGTTATATAAGTTTTCTTTTCCGAGACAAACTCCTTCAGACATGAAAGACTTTATTTGTAATTTTCAAACAACGGAGTCAAACATTGTGTTTTACTGACGTAAAGAACCGGAAATGGAGTGAAAATCTCTGAGAATGTTTTTAAAGAATCCAACTTTCAGTTCGACCCAAACGGAGTTTAACACTTTGATTTAGTTTCTGAACAAAAGAACCCATCGAGCCACAACACCGGCTTCCTGTTCAACACAGCTGATGAACTTACAACATTTAAACTCTTTATTCAAAAGACTGTTGTTAAAAATTACAAAAAAGATCTCTGAAATGAACAACTTGGATTTTTTTCTTCTGTCTAAAATGTTAATTTTGCATGCAGTGTTTCAAGACTAAATAGAAACATGTTAAAGAATAAAACCCAAACATTTTCTGATGTAAAAAGGTGAAAACGTTCAGGAATAAAGTCTTAAATGAACCTGAAAATAACTCGGTTACTGAGATTGAATAAACATTTTTAAGAAAAAATTAATAAAATTTGAGAATAAACTTGTAAATTAGCAGGACACCCGCAAGTTCTAAGATGTCGGGGTAGATTGGGGGATGTGTTATAATCTGGTGTCCCTCTTTGACAAGTTACAATTAAAATATAAAAATAATTTTGCCCTTTCACTTAAAAACTTTATTAATTTCAGTAAACATTTTGTTTAATTTTGTTTATTTAGGTGAAGTTGACTTAAAACCTGATTTTTTTTATGTCCTCACAGATTAACGACTTCACAGCATCTTAAAACGTCAGTTTTATTCTCATAAATGTTTGCATTTAATTCAACAACTACGTTGCGCTTCTTGATCCTTTTCTTATTATTTTAGTTGCTGTGGTCCGTTGGTGGCAACGGGTCCAAATGACCTTCAGAACGTGAGAATAAAATCCAAGTGGAAGAACATCTGGAGATAACGATCGTTATTACGAGATGTTTATTTTGTTCTAAAGCTCTAACGGTTCCTCTGTGTGAATGTAGTCGAGGTAACCGAGAACCGTCGAGAGAAAATTAACGCCCACATCCAAAAGTCTTGTTCCAGTCCTCGTACAGCTCCAGGTCTCGGGTTGAGACGCTGGGTCGAACCGTCTTCAGAGCCTCCTGGAAGTCGCCGTAGAGAATCGGCCGGACCTGCTCTGCGGTGATTGTGGCGATGTCGCACAGCTGGATGCTGCGAATGGGCCCCAGGGCCGCCTCTCTGCAGAGCTGGGTCATGTCGGCCCCGGAGAACCCGTCCGAGGCGGTCACCACGCTCTCCAGCTCCTCCTCTGTCAGCTGGTGTTTCTCTCGGACCATCAGGTTCAAGACGATCTGCCGCCGGGCGGCCGCTTCGGGCAGGGGGATGTAGAGCCGCTTCGCAAGACGCCGGCGGGCGGCCTCGTCGATCTCCTGGGGTCGGTTGGTGGCCCCGACCACCAGGATACGGTCCTCTGCCGCGGTGGCCGCGCCATCCAACTGAACCAGGAACTCGGTCTTTATCCTGCGCGATGAGTCGTGCTCGCCGTCCGTCCTCTGGGACAGCAAGGAGTCGATTTCGTCGATGAAAATCACCGCAGGCTGATGGCAGCGAGCGATGGCGAACAGAGCTCGCACCATTTTCTCTCCTTCGCCCACCCACTTGGACGTGAGCGACGAAGCGCTGATGCTGAAGAACGTCGCACCCGACTGGCAGGCGATGCATTTCCCAATCAGCGTTTTCCCAGTTCCTGGAGGTCCAAACAACAGGATGCCCTTGGGCGGTCCACGGAGACCAGTAAAGATATCTGGTCTCAGCATGGGCCAAACCACAATCTCCTTGATGGTGGTCTTGGCGAACTCCAAGCCTGCGATGTCCTCCCAGACCACCGGGGGCCCATGGTCCATGATCTCACTCATGATCAGCTCAATTATCTTTGGCTCAAAATTCTTCAAGCGCTCGTCCAGAACTTCAGGTTTGGACTGTTGGACCGCGGCGCCATCTTCCTCCTCCTGCCGAGCGACAGGTGACACGAATTTAGAAAAGGCCCCTCGAGGCCGGTTGGCCCCCAGAGATTTCTTCACGGACGCTGCCGCACAGGGCGGCTGAGCTCTCGAGGGCTGCCAGGAATGGTTCTTCTGCTGGTCAACGATGAACTGTTCTCGAGCCGTTCTGAAGTTGAGTCCAGGTTCAGCGCCCCCTCGACCTCTGGGTTGGCCCCCACCATCCTGGTAGTAGAAGTTCTTCCGTTTAGCCGGGATGGAGGAGGGAAAGGAGGGCTGAAAGTTTTGTCCTGCAGGAACAGGGTTCCCTTGTGGTGACGCTGAAGAAAAATGGCTGAGCATGGACTGCGTTCGAACCGGAGGTCGACAGACTGAGTTCAGATTCCCCGAGCCCCCATCAAAGACCCTCGACCTCTCAGCTGATACATTAGTTAGGTTACTGTCCACAGCGTTGAACCATGCAGCATCTGACCTGGCTGTGGGACAGGAAGCAGAGGGGCGGCCGACTTCGCTCTCCTGTCCCACTGCTACGTCAACATCTGCTGCTGCCACGCTAAGCCCCTCGCTCCCTGCACTTGCCTGAATCATCTTCTGCACGGAGGAGATCTGCAGCACGCTCTCCGCCGTCAGGGACGACTCCCATTTGCTGCTGTAGTTCCTCTGACTGCGAGCCAGATGGAGCGCGCTCTCGGCGTAGTTGTTGAGCCCCGTGCGCGGGTCGTCTGAGTCCAGCACGGCGGCGTAGAGCTCCGAGTAGGTCCTGAGCAGACCGGCCGTGCCGGCCTGAGAGAGCTGGGAGCTTGCCGATGCATACTGAATGGACAGGATGTGAGCCCGGTAGGCGTCGGCCTTCTGTTCAGGTGTACAGCTGCCAGAAGAAATGTCCAAGGACCTCCGCTGCCATTCGTCCAGGTGCGCGGTGCCGTTCATGCCTGGCCCGCTTCAGCCTGGTGACGGAGAGAGGACAGAAGTTATTAAAAATACATGACCTCAGGAAGCGCCAAACACCTCAGCCTGCAGTCTGTGACACACACCATATGAGCAGGTAGTGGTGGTCCCTGCCTCCCATATCGGCATGTTCATTTGACTGTCTGTTAGCAAAATATCTCATGAACCACCAGGCAGATTTTAGTGTAAAACTTACAATGTAACAGTTGGATGTTTATCTAAGACATATGAACATTAGGAGACAATTACAGATAATTAACATGTTTTAGAGAATTTGTCCAAAACACTCAGGGCTATTCAACTGGTGGCCCAGGGGCCAAATCAGGCCCTTGAGTGAGCTCAGTTCAGGCCCTCAATGAGTTCATTTTTAAATAAAACTAGATTTTAAACCATAAAACAAACTTACTAAATGACAATAACTGCTGGATGTGTGGCCCCTAAACTCTTGTCTTTCAGTAACGGTGGCCCCTGAGCAGTTTAGTTGAATAGCCCTGAGCTACACCTTTGTTTCTTCAAAGATGGTGGGCGATATGCACCTTCAAAAACAAAGCTAAGCTTTAATTTAGGTGTAAAGTGAGAAAAATGATGAGCGCAGGACTGTGATTTTTATTTGTTCATGTTTGGCAACGCTTTGTTTTTATGTAATGATTTTATAAACCATTAGCTTCTGACTCTGACTTTATACGTTGGTGTAAATGCTGAGTCAGTGCCACATTATGGGTTTCCCTAGTTTAGAAAAAATAAAATAAAATAAATCAACTACTTCAGCAAACTTTGCTATTTTAGTCATTCTTACATCGAAAGAGCTAAAACATCAGAACATTCACCTTGATAAGGAATCATAGTCTGTCATGTTTTTGTAACTTTTATACTTTAAAATAATTTTATTTACTTTTTTCTTCTTCTATAGGAATACATTGAGATCTTATCAGCTGCTTCAAAAACTGTTTCAGCTACTGTTTTTGTCTTCTGCTAGTTTAAAGTTTAGCTACTGTCCTGCTAAACGAAACTTAGAGCTAGTGCTAATTTTAGCTTAGCTATGTAGCTGTTAATTTTGTCTTCCAAATAATGTTTTGCTAATTTAGGCTTAGTTTTACTAAAATTAGCTTTTATCTAATATTAGCTTCAGTTTTGCTAATTTAAGCTTTGAGCTACTGTTGTTATTTTTTAAGGGTATAATAATAATTTGTAAATATACAGTGCCTTGCAAAAAGTATCCAACCCCCTTGAACTTTTTAACCTTTTGCCACATTTCAGGCTTCAAACATAAAGCTATAAAATTGTAATTTTTTGTGAAGAATCAACAATAAGTGGGACACAATCTTGAAGTGGAATGAAATTTATTGGATGTGTCAAACTTTTTTAACAAATAAAACTGAAAAGTGGGGCGTGCAATATTATTCGGCCCCTTGTGTTAATACTTTGTAGCGCCGTCTCTTGCTGCAGTTACAGCTGCAAGTGGCTCGGATTTGTCTCCATCAGTTTTGCACATCGAGAGACTGAAATTCTTGACCATTCTTCTTTGCAAAACAGCTCGAGCTCAGTGAGGTTGGATGGAGAGCGTTTGTGAACAGCAGTCTTCAGCTCTTTCCACCCATTCTCGATTGGATTCAGGTCTGGACTTGGACTTGGCCATTCCAACACCTGGATACGTTTATTTGTGAACCACTCCATTGTAGATTTGACTTTATGTTTTGGATCTTTGTCTTGTTGGAAGATGAATCTCCGTCCCAGTCTCAGGTCTCTTGCAGACTCAAACAGGTTTTCTTCCGGAATGGTCCTGTATTTGGCCCCATCCATCTTCCCATCAATTCTGATCATCTTCCCTGTCTCTGCTGACGAAAAGCAGGTCCAAACCTTGATGCTGCCACCACCATGTTTGACAGTGGGGATGGTGTGTTCAGGGTGATTAGCTGTGTTGCTTTTACGCCAAACATATAATTTTGCATTGTGGCCAAACAGTTTGATTTTGGTTTCATCTGACCAGAGCACCTTCTTCCACATGTTTGGTGTCTCCTAGGTGGCTTGTGGAAATGGATATCTTTGAGAAATGGTTTTCTTCTTGCCACTCTTCCATAAAGGCCTAATTTGTTTAGTGTACGACTGATTGTTGTCCCGTGAACAGACTCTCCCACCTCAGCTGTAGGTCTCTGTGGTTCATCACACAGTCTTCTCCTTGTTCGAGATGAACGTTTAGAGGGACGTCCGGGTCTTGGTAGATTTGCAGTGGTCTGATACTCCTTCCATTTCAATATGACTGCTTGCACAGAGGTCCTTGGGATGTTTAAAGCTTGGGAAATAGTTTTGTATCCAAATCCGGTATTACACTTCTCCACAACAATATCTTGGACCTGCCTGGTGTATTCCTTGGTCTTCATGATGCTCTCTGAGCTTTGAACAGAACGCTGAGACTATCACAGAGCAGGTGCGTTTATACGGGGACTTGATTACACACAGGTGGATTCTAGTCATCATCAGTCATTTGGGACAACATTGGATCATTCATAGATCCTCACTGAACGTCTGGAGTGAGTTTGCTGCACTGAAAGTAAAGGGGCCGAATAATATTGCACGCCCCACTTTTCAGTTTTTTATTTGTTAAAAAAGTTTGACACATCCAACAAATTTCATTCCACTTCACGATTGTGTCCCACTTGTTGTTGATTCATCACAAAATATTAAAATTTTATATCTTTATGTTTGGAGCCTGAAATGTGGCAAAAGGTTGAAAAATTCAAGGGGGGCGAATAATTTCGCAAGGCACTGTGTGTATTTACATGTATGTGTGCACACTCACACTTTACATACTTTAGAGTACTTCTATTCATCCCATTGAGAATGTTTTATAGAACAAAGACCAGTATTGAACCCCTGCTCTCCTCATTTGTACTTCTGCTGTTTGTCATGTTTATCTCTCAGCTTCCTTTCCAGAAAATATGGAAACAGTGTTCTTATTTACTCCATCTTTTTCTGCTTCCTAAGCCTTATTGATTTTTCATCGCGTTGGTTCTTGCACGCGTGTGTGTTAACCAGCCCTTTGCTGTGTCTGTCTGCAGGAAACCCGAGGATCTGTCCAGGGAGGTGATTCAGATCCAGCAGAGAGAAATTGCTCTGAAAGAGCAGAACTATGCACTCAGCAGCCGGTAACACACACTGTCTGACTCGCACACAAAATCCCTCTCTTCACTGTCAGACTTATTCCTCTCATTCTGCTCGCCTCGCATGTCTCTCTCCCTCATGTATCTATTAGAGCATATCTCTTAGAAGTCGTTAATTGTCACAAAGTTAATTAAACTGGTCCTGACTCTGATAGCACTCCTGACAGTAACCCTTGGTGTGTGTGTGTGTGTATGCGAGTGAGACGAGGAATTCACTAATTAAACTTGTCCTGTTTAGACAGAGGTTGGGTCTGCAGGGAGGACTGTCTGCATCCTCTGATGTATTCTTGCTGCAGTCGAGTCCAGCTAAGAAAGCTTCCTTTGGTTAGCAAGCATTTCTCCTCTGCTGCCTGGTTTGAGCTCATGAATTATTAGAAACCTCAAAAGGTGAAGAGATGAATGTGGAAAGGTGGAGCGAAGGGACATTAGGGTGTAATTATTGCCCTTTATATAATTATTGTCCTGTTGATCGGACATGTCACAACTCATTTTTACAAATGGTCTTTGGACATTTGTCTAGAATTTATTTGATGTCAGAATGGTAAGTAGTCCGTTAGGGAGTATTATTGAATGAATGAATTATAGATAAACATTAAATTGCTTTCCTTAAATCACCTGAACATTCAACCCTTATCATTCTTCCATTTTTTTAAATTGCTCTTTTTTTTTTTTTACATTCACAATTATTTCCTGCATCTTACTTTCTTGTGGTCATTCAGTCTGAGGAGTCTGGAGCGTTTGCAGTCGGAACTTGGTGCAGAACTGACTCAGCAGAGCGGCAAGACTCTGGAGGAGCAGAAAAAGAGAGAGGCCCAGGATTGTCTTGTCCGGCGACTCCAGAGACGAGTGCTGCTGTTAACCAAGGTAACAAACAACAACAACAACAAGAACAAAACAAGCATACAAACACAAACACTAGAAATTCAGCAGCTTACTTTAAAAGTTTGGAAACATGGGAGGAGATTTATTTTGAAGAGCAGAACAAGGTGCACAATTTTGATTTCACCATTTACTTCTCCCAGTGGACCAATAAATATCATGTGACTGCTTTGTGTGTATTTTGTGCCTCTTTCCACTTTGTAGTACTTGACTAGAGCCCCCTGTGATATTGATTTCTCAGTGTGCATCATGCACAGTCTGTTAGTTTACAAATCATACAAGCACGCATGAACACACACATCATCGTCAGTAAACTGGATTAGATATGTCTTGAGTCCATCATTGTTTTATCAGAGGCTGTCTTTTATCATTTCAACTCCTGCAAGTCTTGGGTTGTGATTGTGAAATATTTGTGTTTATCACACAACCAGTTTTTGTTTTAGAGAAAACATTTGTGATCTGTTGCTGTTGAAAACAAGAAATGTGAAGAGTTTGATCTTTTTGCTTATTAAGGCATGCATGCTGAACATCAACAACGGCCAAATATTCATTGAGTTGCATTAACCTATTGGCTGTAGTTACAGATTTTAATGTTTCTCACCAGGGCATACATATGTTCCCAACTGCCTAAGTGATTTGACTATTACCGCTATTCGTAACTTCATTCATAACCAGACAATGCTGAACAAATGTTCTCAAGTTCTTTCAAGTTTATTGGCCTCTTATAGATGCTGCGTGAACATTTTTAGGTTCTTGGTCTTAGTGTCACAACCAGAGAATGTTATATATATATACAGGTAGTCCTCGACTTACGACGGAGATCCGTTCTCACGCAGCGTCGTAAACTGAATTTGACGTAAGTCAGAACGTACGTAAATACATGTGGCGTACCTGTTTTACCAAGCACGTAAACCGATTTTCGACGTAAGTCCATGGTGATGGCCTTCCTTTTCCTCGATGCAC
>JARVGS010000001.1:33032086-33046264 GCA_031762315.1 Hypsolebias antenori | reverse complement strand
TTTCTGCTGCTGCAAGCGTGTGTGTGTGTGTGTGTGTGTGTGTGTGTGTGTGTGTGTGTGTGTGAGGAAGGTGTGGAAACATGCGTGGCCTTCTCCTGTTTTCTGAGAGCGATGCTTTGCAGCTCGTTCCTCTGAGCTGCATCTCTGCAGCAGCAGCTTCTTGTGATGTCGACAAGAATCACAACGTTGTTGACGTTCACGTTTGGTTTGGTTCAGCGTTGTGCCAAAGATAACTGTGCAGGGAAACTCCACCCTGCAGGGTCCTCAGACGTCAGGCTGTAATTAAGGTTGTTCTCATGCAGCACACTGTGCTGGGGACGCTGCCGTGACCCTCTGAGGTTTGTCTGACGGCCTCAAGGAGGGTCTCTGCTGCAACGGGGCGAGCCGAGTCAAGGCCTGCACGTCAAAGGAAGGTTCAGAAAACAAGAGAGCGAGTGGGAGGAACTGCAGCCCCCATCACTGACCCAGCAGGACATCTCAGTCCAGACGTTCAGCCGTGGATGTTTGGAGGAGAATCCAGGTCAAAGTCTGAGCAGCTGTAAAGCATCATCCAACCAGAGCGTTTATTCAAACCACCGTAAAACGACACGACCTCTTAGAATAAAGTGTCATGGTGACATCGCACGAGACCTCCAGAAATACTGAGACAGACCACGAGCTTCATCCTGACTCCTATTTTTATCTTCTGCGGTGACCTCATTCCTGTCCCTCCACTTACTGACTGATGAGGCTAAGCTTCAGCCTGAAATGGCTCCGGGTCGCCCGCTGGTGCTGACCCGGTGACCGGTCCGGAAAGCCGGACAGCTGCCACCGGACCCCTCACCTTCCTGAGAGGCCTGGTCTGTTCCAGCCAAAGAGATGAGGCAAGTTCAGCTGTAAAATGTGCAGAAATGCACCTGTTGGGTCTGTTAGGAGCCTGCAGAGGTTCTGGTGGATTTACTGGGTCAGCAGGTCAACCAGAACCAGCTTTACTGAGGCTCCAGAGATGTGAATAAATCAATAATAGTTGATCTATAGTCTTTATTAAGCTCGGCCTCCTGAAGGGATCAAAGACTGAAGGGTTCCTCATATCCGGCTCATATTCGGCTCATATTCGGCTCATATTCGGCTCATATTCGGCTCATATTCAGCTCCTTGTTGTTTAAATTCTTCTCATGTTCTTTGAGCCGAAGTGACGGATCAGCAGGAAGTCTGATGGAAGGTCGGCCCTTGAGGCTGTTTCAGCTCCCTCAGATCAGACCACTAATCAATAAGTAGAAGGTTCATGGAGAAACGTTGACGGGGACTGTCACGTTGCAGCCACTTTAACATTTTGATTTGACAGGACTGTGTGTTGGGGTTCGCTCTCAGCTACCAACAAACCAAATCTCAGCTCAATATCTCAAAGAATGACCGAGTTATAGTCCATTCGGAGTTTTCTGAGCTAGCTGTGGCAGCCATCTTGAACCAAAATGGCTCCAAAAGTTAATCAGTGTTTTGTTCAGAGACCTCTCCCCTCCAGGTCATGTGACCTCACTGCGTCAGTTAGAGGCTCTGAAGAGTCCTCGCAGTATTTTCAATGAGAAAAATGGCGTCTTTGTTTGCAAATTACGTTGCCACGGTAACTGGAAACGCTAACAGCACACATCACGGCGCCGAGCCGGTCGTTTTGATGCAACACCTGTGGAGGCCACGTTGTGGTTCAGAAGAGGTGCCTTCAGGCGCAGTGATCGGCTGTTATCAGGAGCTGCCCTAACTCCAGCCATCGACATGGAAGCTGCACAGGAAGCTGCTTCTGGCTCCGTTTCTTCAGCTTCCCAACCAACCTGAGCTTGACACTGCGTCAAGGACCAGCTAAAAGTCAGGGAGGAAGGAGGACGAGAAGCTAAAGAAAAACTGAAATGCAGAAAAAGCTGGACAAATTTACAGTTACTGTAAAAGTTGAGTTTGAATGCTCAAGAAGCTAAAACACAGTTGTTAAAGCTGAAAGAGGCAGAACATTAACTAAAAGCAAAAGTAGCAAAAGCTTAAAGCTAAAAGTAGCTTTAGCTAGCTAAAAGTTGCAAAAGGCTTGCTAAAATGTAAAAGTAACAAAGGGATAGCTAAACTTAGCAAAAGGATAGCTTAAACCTAAAAGCAGCTAAAGGTTTTCTAGAAGCTAAATGTTAGCATTAGGCTAGCTAAAATTTTAAAGTAGTAAAAGGCTTGCTATAGGCTAAAAGAACAAAATAGTTAAAACCTAACTGTAGCAGAAGACTTGGTAGAAGCTATATGTTAGCATAAGAATAGCTAAAGTAGTAAAATGCTGACGAGAAGCTAAATAAAGCAAAAGACCAACTTAAAAAAAAATCAAAAAGTAGCACAAAGCTTGTTACAGCCTTGAAGTTAGCAAAAGGCCACCTAAAACTTAAAAATAGCTCAAGCTTAGCTAGGAGCTAAAATAAGCAAAAGGTTATTTAAAACCTCAAAGCTTGCTAAAAGCTAAAATCAGTGGTGGGCACAGCTAACCAAAACATTAGCTTCGCTAACCCACACTCCGCCAACTAAACAATTTGCTTTTCTAACACAACCACTAAACAGGTAAATAAATTAGCAGAAGCTAACATTAAACCGCTAAGATAAAAATTCATGTCTCTCTTGTAGATGAGTCCTTGTGGCTCAATGGGACTAACCTGTTTAAATAAAGGTCGAATGAAATCTAAAAAGACGACTGTCGTCACAGTCTTTGTCTCCTTCCAGGTGAAGCTGCGTCGACCAATCACGTCTTGTCACATGTTCACAGAGTCAGCCAATAGCATGCCTAGGACTCTTCAAGACACGCCCACAACAGACAGGAACAAGCGCATTTTGTTAGTGGACTTAAAATGTTGGCCAAAGCTAATTAGGTGGAGGCTAATTCTGCTAACGGTTTAGATAGAGAAGATGCTAATCTGCTAAACAAAAAAATAAGTGCTGGTTTTAGCTGTTAGCGTATTAGCAAAACTGTGCAAAAGACCAGCCAAAAAAAAAAAAAAAAAAAAGCACAAGAAATCAAAAACTGATATCTTGATGCAGAATTCAAAACAGAAGTTTTGAAGGATTTTAAGAGACTTCTGTGTGCTTCTATGGAGAAAATATTTATGAATAAAATTAAATATTTTAAAATGAAACAAGATTATAAAAACACAGCTCACATATCCTGAACGAGCTGAATGTTTTGAAACAAAAACAGCTAAACAGCACAAAGTGTGCAGAAGTAGTTAGATTTTAAAAGCCCACAGAAGAGATAAATAAAATATAATAAAATTTAAAAAAGTAAATAAATAAAAGAGAAACAGGACGACGGTGAAGCAGCCGAATCTTCTTTCCCTCGAACAAACTCAGCAGCTAAACTCCTCATCGTCACCGCTCCCCGTGCTTCCAACACCTTCAGCAAACAAACACCTTCTCTGCCGCACACGTGCACTCAGAGTCTGCGCCACCCGGCAGAAACGCTCGCACTCTTCACACGTCTCCTGCAGCCTCCATTTTTATCACAGCAGCTAAATTTACCAGCGTGCTGTCACTGGGTGACAGATTTGTTCTGTTTCTGAGGCGGCGGCTTCGGGCCGAGCTCCTGCTGCACTGAAGCTGCAGATCCTGAACTGGTCTGGATCCTGTGTGGACTCAGAGCCCGACAGGAGCCGGTCTCTGAGGCCCCGTGCTAATGATCCTCAGCAATAAACAGGCTCTTCAAGTCACTCTGATAAGGCGGCGAGTCGCTCGGCTGCAGCAGGAATGCCCCCTGACCCAAACATTTAGGACTTTTTATTTTTGGAGAGGACTCTGCTGTCTGTCCTCACGTAAATAAATGTGTCTATAAAAGGGCACGCTCTCCTCTCACTGCTGCTCCTCCACACACACTCCTGCTGTCACCTCCCCTCCACCACAAGCACTGGGCCAGGCCTCTCCATCTTCTTGCAGAGTTGGTCCTCCACGGCCAACATGGGTCGGGGTTTGAAACAGAAAATTTTAATGAAAACAGTTTTCAGTCAATCTTTAAAGAAACATATTCTCCTTCGTGAGCCCACAGTTACTCTGAGCACGCCACAAAACAAGGACACTGTGAAAGGTAAACTCTAAATATGAGATTTAATTATTTCATAGTTTGACCCTGGCCTTGCTACATTTACTTTATCTCCAGTGGATTTTGGGGCATCCTTAGGAAAATGTTGTGTTTTCATGGAGTTGGACGTTGGTGAGTTTTGGGTCAGAAACCTCCAGCAGCAACAGAAAAAAGTTGCAACATTTGTTGCTTTTTTGACAAACAGCCATCCGAGGTGTCTGGATCTGCGCTTGCTGAATTTTACAACAAAGTCAAAAAGTTTGGGTTTGAATCATTTGTTGTTTGAAAGTCCAAACACCAACTGACGGACTCCAGCTTCTTTTCATTTCCATCATTTGAACGGTCTCGCTGAAACTCCATAATTTGTGAGAGACCAGTTAATGGAGGTGAGGACATTTGTCCAGTCGTCCAACTCCATAAGATGAATATTTAATAAAACTTCACTTTATAAATGAACAGACTGTCCCTTTAATTACTCTTCATCCCACACTTATCAGTCTCGGTGAACTCCCTTCCTCCCCCTGTGGTTGATCTCCTTCCACCCCTGTGTGTCGGAGCAGTAGCTGAGTCCACACTGCCCCCTCTGAGCCATCTGAACCCCCCCCCCACCCCGCATTTCTTCTTCCAGCTGTTCCACATTAGCACATGGGAGGCCAGAGGAGGCTCTGGAGAACAGAAGATCCTCCTGCTCTCGTCGTTAAGCTCCAACGATGAGCAGAAGGAGTTTTGATTTCTTGGAAGATTCAGACAGTTTGTTTCCAGGACGCGTCGACGGTCATGTTTATTTCATTCTTTTTTTTTTGGGGGGTTGTCCAAAGACACCAGTGGACATTTTCATAAAAATACTAAAGGCCTGAAACAGACGTGACAGCCATGTTTGTGTTGGCTAATGTTGATTAGCTGTGGTTCCCTACTGGAGTTGTTTCATCCATTTAAGCCTGTCCAGTGAGTCGTGGGACCGGGTGATGATAAATATCAGGGAACTGTTCCTTCTCGTTTCAGATAAATGCTGAGTTGTTTTTTTTTTTGTCTCTGATTTCAGAAGACCAGCCCTGCTTAGAAATCCAGATCCAGACGGCGTCCTGTTGAGCAGCAGCATGTTTCTGAGAACGTAACTCAATCTCCTCCCCGGGGGTACTGTACCTTTCAGACCTGACAGAACAGTTTGGACGGCGTCCTGCGTTTCTGACAGAAACAGCCATGCCAGCTAAAGCTCCCATATATCTGAAGCCCGTCAACAGTAAGAAGGGCAAAAAATGTCGCCTGAGAGATATTTTGTCCCCTGACATGATCAGTCCGCCGCTTGGGGACTTTCGCCACACCATCCACATCGGCAGGGGCGGGGAGAAAGACGCCTTTGGAGACATGTCCTTTCTTCAGGGGATGTATGAGCTCCTGCCTGGAAAGGGGGACGTCCACCCTCAGTACGACATCCAGTCTGAGTTCCTGCAATCCAACAGCTCAGGGGACACTTCCTTTGCAGAGACGCCCTCACCAGTACTCAAAAATGCCATCTCGCTCCCACCCATCGGTGGCGGCCAGGCTCTCACCCTGCCACTGATCCCCTCCTCCGTTTTGCCTCCAGAACCCCTGGAAGACATCATGGGACCTTCGTCTCCTTCAAAGGGTGACAGCCCGGAGGACGTGGAGATCCTGCAGGTGGACGCTCTGTTGCGCTCCATGAATATCTTCGGCAGCGAGCCGTCGTCCCCCTTCAAAGACATCCCCTCAAAACCCGACGTCCTCTTGGATCTGCTGGAAAACACGGATAAAGCCATCGCCAGAGCCAACAAGTTAAACGGATTTGACCAGCCAACGCCCTTTTTCATCAGCAATCACAGCAACAGTGTTTGTAAGACCAACGGAAGCACGAACAAGAGCAGCTTCAGCATCTTTAGCGGTAACGGGGACTTTCAAAGCAAAATCTGCAACGACAACCGGAGTTTCAACGGGTACGGTAACTGCAACGGAAACGGAAGCTGCTACGGAAACGGACACTTCAACAATGACATTTTCCTGGGCTTCAAGCAGGAGCTCACCAAGTGCAATAAGGACTGGGTGGACAGGGACAGTGGGGTGGAGGAGTTTGAGCTGGAGCTCTCCAAAGAGAAGAGCTCGTCGCAGGATTCCCTCACCCAGATCACAGAGTCGCTCCTCTCCCTTGAGCTGGATCTGGGCCCGTCCATCCTGGACGATGTGCTCAACATCATGGATAAAACCGCAGCAAAGAGCAGGCCTTAAGCTGCATCAAAGTGAAGTTTTATTATTATTATTATATCTGTCAACAGATCGCCGCACACACACTTAGATGGCAGCCATTTAGAGGGACTAACTTACAAATACACCATTAGAAACTCTGCAAGTTCCATATTAGCAATCTTGAAAAAAAAACACACATTAGTTCATTAACAATTATCTCTAGTCATGTACTATGATTAATTTGATCAACTTCCTCCAGGCTTTAAGGTCAGGTCTGTGTGTTGAGTATCTAAAACAATGAGCCCATACAAAGTGACATCATCGGCATACAAAACAACTCCAAAAGAAAGAGCAGAAGTACAGATGTAACAAGATAAAACAAAAAAATCCTAAACTGTCATGTTTTAGTTTGGGTAAAATATTACTGAATATCTTCACCAGTTCAAATTATTTTTGTGGCACCAGTATAAACATGTCAGGCACTAGGACCTAAGCGGCACCCATAACTCAACCTGTGTGATGAACGCAGCTTCCCTCTGCAGCTACGTGCTGAGACGAAGGGTCTCTATCCATCATTTATTTCAAACACAACAAACTTAATGCTGAGTTCACGCGGCGCTTCATCAACTTTGAAACAGAGGAAATGAAGTTTGTTTTAGTTGAAAGGGAAACTCTGAGGTGGATGGAGGCCCTTTACTCTCCTCACAGCAGTTTATTCATCTCTTAGTTTGTTAGAATAATCAACATTTGTTTGTGATAAAAACAAAAAAAGCACACACTCTAATGTCCTGATGGTTTCTACGATGCAGGCTCTCAGAGAAAGTGCCACATTTATTGTATCCTGAATATTTTGTGGTGTTCTCCTTTAATTTGAACATGAAATGTTTTTAAATGTAGAATTTTTCAATGAGGGTTTTGTTCTAGTAGTTCTGGTGGCTTTGGACAAAATGTTTTCATCAGAAACCAGAAAAGAAGGTTACAAGGAAGACAACAGATGTGAATGAAAGTCTTTCAATAAATAAATAAATAGCTTTATTTTGACAGATAAGATATAATGATGAAGGTAGTTTCACATTTCTGTAGGTATATTTTGTCATAAGAAATCTGAAAAACATGGCAAAAGTATTTATGTTTTGAAGAAAATATAAAAAAGTTTTGACTTTGATCAGTTTTTCAGTTGAGGTTTGGGCAAAAAAAAAAAAAAAAGTCCTTTCTCGTGAACCCAGCGTCTTGTCTCATCCCGTCCTGTGGAGCGAGTGTCTCGTTACACCCCTAATGGAAGCACCAGGTTATATATATATTTATTTAAATTTAAAGAAATTATTAAAAGTATGGGCTTTAAGTTAGCTTGATGCCGGTGGAACCGTTTCTGAACAGAATATGTTTGAACTTGTCACATTTAACTGATTCAGCAGTTCCTAAATTCATACTGGACCCTGGATTTTCTTCATCGACACCAAATATTTCCTGTAAAAAAACGTGAGAGCAGAAAAATATATTTCTCATTGTCCTGAGGACAGAAACAGACGTTTTAATAACAGGTTTCTCTTTTCTGGCTGTTTTTTATTGCATTTATTTTCTACTGTACTTCACATGATTTAGGTCCCTCAAAATGGCGACAATGAATAACCATGTGACTGTACGAACCTGTAACCACGAGGGAAGAGGAACTCTGAAGTGATCAAACTCTGGATACATATCACTGAGATGAAGATCAGCTAAAACAACAAACGCTGCTCGTGCTTTTTTAATAAAACTTCTTTGGATCCTCGGCTCTTCTTGGTTTTGTGTGCAGCATGTTTCTGAAGTGCATGAGCTTTTCACTTTCAACTTCATCACCACCGTTGGTTTGTATTTTTTGTAAATTTGTCACATCATGATTTTGTGTTTTTATGTCGTCCTCCACACAGAAGCTTTGGCTCACGTTGCTTTAGTGCACCGTGTCAGACTTTATCAACTTGTTCTGAGTTTGAGTGAAGCACTTCTTTTGTTTCGACCGCTCTTCGGCTGATTTGCTGTTCAGCAGCAGAACACATGCATTTCTGTGTTTTGGAAAATATAACACAAATAAAGTCATTTTTCATAAACTCTGTTTGTGTCAGTATGTCAAGACTAATAACTGACTCCAAATATTAAAAGCTGTTCCCCTCAATACACAAACAGAGCTGCAGATGTCACATTCCTCACATTCTGCCTCCCTGCCCCTGTGGGAGCATCACTGGGCCTTCATCTGCCCGCTCAGGCGCCTGCTCCAGTTGTTTGCATGTGAACGGGACCGGCAGAGGAGGGGGTGGGAGGTGGGGGGGCACATTCCCTGAATTCCAGCCTCAAGTGTCCAGGACCGGACATAAATCAGCTGTTTCAAGTGAGGAGGACGGACCACCGTCAGCTGGAGCGTCGGAGCCTTTAAACACAAAGAAGCTGAACTTTATTCAGCGCCGAACGGCTGACGGACATGTCTTCTTCTTCTTCTGTTTATTTATAGTAATGCTGAATCAGCATTCACACTGGTTTCCTGCTTTAGTTTCCGCAGAGTTTTTATTTTAACCAGAAAGTGTCAGAAGTGACGATGTTAAGGATGACTTTTTGTGGAGACCCTTGAAGAGGGAACAGCTGAAAGAAGAAGAAGGTTTATTTTAACTTTTCATGCATCAAAACATGGAGCTGGACCAGGAAGAGCACCTGCTTTGAGTTCTTAGTGTTATCGTCTGTTTTATTCACATTTGATAAATGATTCAAACGAAAAACGTCAGAGCAGTTGACTCAGAGTCTTGATCGTTTGGTTGAGAAGTGGTAAAGGGTGAAGGCTGGTTCCCCAAACGCTCACAGGGTCCTGCATCCTGTCTGAATCCAGACAGCAACATCTCCACTTTGTTTGGAATGAATTCATTCGCAGATGACTATCTGGTTTCTGTTGAACATCTCTAAGTCTCCTCAGAGACATCAGAACATCTGTAAACAAGGACAGCTGGCTGAGACGAGGCGTCTGACAAGTCCAGATGTCAAAGCAGACGAGACAAGTTCCCCGCAAGCGGATCAAAGTCCCAAGAGTTCACCCGAGCAGTGGAAAACCCCAGAACAGGCTTAAAAAAACTAAAGTATGAAGATGAGTAATGAAAACCCTGCCTGTCAGGATAGTTGCTGCTGTTACCTGAACAGCTCCATCCAGACCTGATGACAGCCTGGTTTTTGACCCGAGTGGACCCCAAACATCTGTGTAGCTTTAAAACAGAACTTTAGGTTGTCTGCTGTGCAACCGACTGCAAGTATTCCTGACACAAACGGTCAGGAAATACCAGCATTTTGTCAAATCCAAAACAAATAGTTGACACATGTTCATGAGTTTAACCCTCTGAGTGAAGAGCAGATGTGAAACGTCTCGATTGGACAAGCAGCTGACATTCGGTCTTCTCGTGGAGGTTGGAGTGAAGTCCGGTTGATCTTTCTGCTGCTTTTCTTGCAAAGCTGAGACAACAAATCTGTTCATCTGATTCTCGCTGCTCAGTCCGAGTTGAGTCGCTTGTCTTGTTTCTGGCCTTCATATTCTCTGGAAGCTCCGAGGGGAGGACGGGATAACACCAAAGATGGAAACCACAAGTGGTCCCAGTGGACCGTTTCTCATTATGAAGAGGCCAAGGTGGAAGACTGACCTGGAGAAACCCCGACTCCAAAGACGGCCTCAGAAATTCCTGTCAGCAAGGCAGAGCAGGGCTGCACAATCGGGCCAGTGATCGTGTGACGCCCACAGGTTGGAAACAGTGTTCCACTTGTTTTGTTAGCAAACCACAGCTGAGTGCAGCTCGCCTGCAGGTCTCGCACCTCACTCCAACGTCCTCTGAGATAAATTTACCATAAAAACTCATGTTCACCTCGGTGCTTTGGATAAATGTTTTTGCAGAAATTAGGGGAGCAACTGCCAAATGGTTCACAACGGAGAGAGGTGCGTTGCCTTCATGTGCTACATGAAGCACGTTCAGACCACACGGACCAGCTGAAGGTCCTAAACCGTTTTTAGTCCACACTGCTGTTCTGTGGCTGGTTGTGGTCCTCATTAGAAGTTGGTTCTTAGCTTAACAGAGACTTCTGAGGCCCATGAAGTTCTCATCACATTAACAATGTTCTCAGTTTCCTCACGTGACGTGCACAGACCAGCAGTCTTGTTGCTTTGGTTCTGAACGTCTTCAAAACAAATGACGTGACAAATTTTCTCCAAAAAATGTTGCAGACTGGGGTTTCCCAAGAGCGCAGGAAAACGTGCACGGGAGCTCTCCATGTCCAGGTCTAACAGTGCAGGTGATGATTGATCATTATTTAACTAAACTGGTTCAAACCGGACTTCATTTCCAAAGTGTACTCCACCAAACGACATCATAAACGTGGGGTCGGAGGCGAACAAAGAAATAATGTGCACGGCCAAGAATGCAGTTTTTTAATGTGTGCCAACAAAAAGCTGGTGATTTAAAAAAAAACAGCTGCGGAAAACATCTGCAGAAAACAGCTGCAGAAAACAGCTGCGGAAAACAGCTGCAGAAAACAGCTGCGGAGAACAGCTGCACGGCGCTCTGGACTGTTGGTCACAAACAAACTTCAGAGAAAGTTCAAGTGAAAATTTAACAATTTTCTACTAAAGTTCAGCTTCAGACAAAACTCCGACCATCACAGCCCAGAGGGACAACGTTCTTCCAAAACTCCATCCATCCATTCATCTATCCATCCAACATTCATCCATCCATCCAACATCCATCCATCCATTCATCCATCCATCATCTTGTTCCTGAGTCAGGTCTTGGGAGCAGCATCTTGAGCATGGAGCTCCAGACATCTCTCTCCACAGCCTCTTCCAGCTCTTCTGGGAGGACTCCAAGATGTTCCCAGGCCAACAGAGAAGACATAGTCTCTCCAGTGTGTCCTGGGTCTCCTCCCAGTTGGACATGCCTGAAGCACCTCCCTAGGGAGCATCCTTACCAGATGAACCATCTTCACTGGCTCCTCTGGATGTGGAGGAGCAGCAGTTCTCTTCTGAGTTTCTGCTGATGACTGAACTTCTCATTTCTCTTCACTCTATTCAAACAGCGTCAGCGTTACTGAAGTGGAAGCTTCTTCACTTTAGCTGCCATCTGTCATGAAGCGTTCTTCTCTGAATGTGTTGAAAAACCTGATCTGTCAGGTGAGTCTTGGATCCTGAAACTTCTTGTGTCGTTCAAACTCTGCTTTAAAACAGAAACCAGACCACAGCTCAAGAAGACCCTTCGGTTGTTGATGGAGGTGAAAGTCACGTGATCCGGGTTGGGTTTCAACCTCTAAAGCTCCCTCCATGCAGGAAGTGACATCAGCTGTTGTTAAAGGATTGTGAAGGAAGTAGGGTCTACAGGAGACACATTTTCCAGCAGCTTTTGCATCTGTGCATCTGTCAGGTTGTCCAAGACGAGCTCTGCTGTCATTTACTGAAGAGAGCATCAGAGCAGGTTCTGACCCTCTGAGACTGCTTTCAGCTTCTGTCCATAAACGTCTCCACGTTGATCTGAGACTTGTGTGTCGAGGAGCGTCGCCTGCACGCTAACTTCAAGTTAAATCATTCTGACAGACGCAGCGTGTTGTCAGCTCTGCAGCAAAGCGAGCAGCTTCCTGCGTGAATGGGTCGGATTGTTCCCCTGGTGGTGTAACAGCAAACAGATCCCTGCTTCACCATGGGTCCAACAGTCCTCGAGGAGTTCTGATGACTGTTTGTGGACCGGTTCACAGAAACGTTCAGTCGTGAGGTCTGTTGTGGAACATGTGGAACTAAAAATCCACTCAGAGTCCTCCCTGGTTCTGCTCAGCTGTCTGAACGAGGGTGAAGGCGTCAGGTCACAAACATACAAGCTGTGGACCAGAACCCAGCAGATCCAAAACATACACAGTGAAGACCCGGTAAGGTTGTCCACCCTCTGCAGCAGAATGTCATGAAGTTTCACCTCGCTGCTGAAGGAGGCCCTTTCAGCTGTCTTCGGCTGCGTCAGCTGATGAACGGGAACTTTTAATCAGATGTTTCCGCTCACCGCTCCACGACGAGGGCCACAGAGACACGTGGAGCGGGACAGAACTCCGCTTGTCTTCACCTGCTGGAAATGTCCTAATAAGTCCAAACGCAGAACCAGAACTTTTCTCCAAGCCGAGCGAGTGAGTGGCAGAAAAGAACCTAAATGTGATGTTTTTATTAAGAAGGCCAAGAGTTCGATGCATGAGCTGTGTCAGGAGCTTAAGAAGATCAAAACAACATCAAGGCTGCTGTTGCTGGCTCATTTTGGTAACCATGGTAACCAAACATCTTTGTCTGTCACTCCCTGAGCGACGTCAGAGGCAAACTGTGAAGGAAACCTCAAAGAGTCTCTGAAGATCCTGCTTCAGCTCAGGACCCGGGTCGACCCACAAATTCCTCACAGTCAGTTTGTTGTTCTGGTACAAGGAACCCAAGTCTGGGTGGTGGTGGTGGTGGGGGGGTGTGTTAGTGCCTCCAAAAACCAATGCTTGGAAGAGTTTAGTGCCATCCAGGCCTTCAAAGGGTAAAACTAGTATTTTATACAAGTACCACAGAGAAATACTGCAGTACTGAAGGTAAATCAACCGTCCAACTCCAGCACCAGCCACGAAAGACTCCAACATATTTTTTATTTCTTCAGAGTTTGAAGCTTTAAAATGTGTCTGAACATGAACTGGGACAAAATTCATTCTTTAAAATTTACATTTATTTATTTCATGGGACATCTAATTAATTTAATAATTCAATTGTACATTTAATGATTTAATGATGCACTGAATAATTAAATGATATTATTAATTATTATGTGATTGTTAGTATTTATTTATTTATTTTTGTTACATTCCACCCTCCATGAACTGAATGACTTTGTTTAAATGTAAAAGGTTAAACAAACAGAAACAAAAGTAAAAATTTCTAAAAAGCTTTTACTTAAAGCTTAAAATGGCAAAACAAAACCAAAAG
The DNA here is from genome assembly GCA_031762315.1 of Hypsolebias antenori. Taxonomy (NCBI): domain Eukaryota; kingdom Metazoa; phylum Chordata; class Actinopteri; order Cyprinodontiformes; family Rivulidae; genus Hypsolebias; species Hypsolebias antenori. The sequence continues at coordinate 33,033,020 of JARVGS010000001.1, read as the reverse complement.
GCTCAGATTAATGAAAGTGTGGCTAAAAGCTAAGATGAGCAAAACAGTAGCTAAAAGGTTAATAATACATAAATAAAGTAAATATGATGAAGTAGAAATCAGAGAACATTTTGTTTATTATTATTTGTAAATAAAGTTAAATTCTTCAAAATGTACAGAACAGTAAAGTCACGGTGGACCGGTCCATGAGAACTGCAGCAGGTCTGCAGACATGGAGTGTGAAACGTGCCAACGCTGAGTCAGCGTGCTCTCTGCATCTGGACCTTCTATGGCCAGATGAGGGACACGGTGATCACATGAAGGAACCAGAATAAACGGCGCCTGTATGTTGTCTCTGTGTGAAGGACGCCGCAGCAGCTGCTCGTCGACATCATCTGCCTACGCGCACCCTCCAGAGGTATTTATACATTTGCTCTTCGGTCTGTTTCCTGCAGACAGCTTTCTGTGAATTCCTTCAATGCCACACATTCAGGGGGGTCAGGAGGGGGACGGTCTTAGGGGGACGTCCACTTCAGTCCCCCTTGGGTGACATCAGTTTCCCTTTTTGTCCCTCGTCACGGAGCGAAGAGCCGGGATTGGAAATAAACTCTGTCTGTCCGTGCACGTTGTGAACATGATCAGTTGAAAACGACGTCAGGGACCGACCTCCTGCGTGAGGCCGCATCAAGACACAAGAAAAACTGGGCTGCCATGTCAAATCCAAGATGGTCTCCAGGTTTCATGTCAAATCCAAGATGGCCTCCAGGTTTCACGTCAAATCCAAAATGTCCTCCAGGTTTCATGTCAAATCCAAAATGTCCTCCAGGTTTCATGTCAAATCCAAAATGTCCTCCAGGTTTCACGTCAAATCCAAGATGGCCTCCAGGTTTCACGTCAAATCCAAGATGGCCTCCACGGTTCACGTCAAATCCAAGATGGCCTCCAGGTTTCATGT
>JARVGS010000001.1:32974383-33007537 GCA_031762315.1 Hypsolebias antenori | reverse complement strand
CTCAGGGAACAGGGTTAGGAACCAATGGTTTTGATCATGAATTAAGTGTGTCGGAACAGGGAAACAAGTAAAACATGGTGGATGGCGTTCCTCAGGGAACAGGGTTAGGAACCACTGTTTTTGATCCTGAATCAAGTGTGTCGGAACAGGGAAACAAGTAAAACATGCTGGATGGCGTTCCTCAGGGAACAGGGTTAGGAACCAATGGTTTTGATCATGAATTAAGTGTGTCGGAACAGGGAAACAAGTAAAACATGCTGGATAGTGGCCCTCGAGAACCAGGACTAAACACCCTTGGTCTAACTAGTAACAAGGGCTACATCTCTCACCCAGCAGCCAGCCCTCCTCGATATCCTTCAGCTGTTTGTAGACAGCGGACCTTTCCAGAATAACTGTTTCCTCGAGTCCGCCAGGCCACTGCGTTTCAGCGCTGAGCAGCAACCCTCGGGCGTCACAAACCAGCTGACAGGCCACTGAGTGAAAGCAGTTCTTATTGACGTACGTAAAGTCTTCGCTGTTCGGAGCTTTGATTGGGACCTGGACACGGACACAGAGACCCGGTTACGTAATTCCAAAAATAATCTATCGACCTCTAACAATCCACACGTTCGCTCATTACAACCTGAACACAATCCAGAACCCCGAGGACTCCTGGAAACCCTGCCCTCCTCTGAAACTCCTGAAAGGACTGCTCTCTGCTGGAGAGCGCTCTGCTTGGAAAACATTTTTCTTGTCGTTACCTTTAACGCTACGACAAAAGTTGTCTGAAAACTTGCAGCAAACCGTACCTGTGGAAGGTGATGAACTGCGGCGCTTTCTCCACCAGCGCTTTGGTCACATGGGACACGCACCTGGACATGGACGCCTGGCTGATCCCTATTGTGTCCCCCATGGACGTCTGGAATGAGCCAGATGTGTAGAAGCCCAACGCAGCCAAGACCTGCACCTCAGGACTGATGGCTCTGGACCTCTGGGTTCGTCTGCTCAGAGACTGGCGTCAAAAAATACATTAAAAAATAATGCATGTATGTTTCATTAGAAAACAATAAGACACAAACACACCTCTTTGAGTAACTCCACCAGGTACAAGATGAAATGTCTCGGGAAGCCGAACTGAGTCAAGAGGAAGTCGTCTGAGACTGAGTCCAGGTCAAAGCGGTCCAGAGTCTTGTGTCCTCGGCCGTGTAAGAGCAGATCGCAGTCTAAGATCGCTATGGGAACGGCCATGCTAAGCCAAAAACAATAATGTTAATTTAAAGGTTTATTGTACTTGTTTACTTTCTGACACCTCAAGTAAAACATTCAGAGAAAAATCCAAAAAGATAGAATGGTAGTGTTTAGTTTTTAGCTACTGTTTTGCTAGTTGTAGCTTTTAGCCATTGTTTTGCTAGTTTTAGCTTTTGCTTAGCCATTTTTATCTATTGTTTGATAAACTTATCTTGGTCTCTTGCTAATCTTAGCTTTTTAGTTTAAGCTTTTAGTTAGCATTCTTCTAATGCCGTCCGTTAGCTACTATTTTGTTAATTTTTAGCTGTCAACTATTTTTTGCTGGCTTTAACTTTAAGATGTTTTGAAATATTTATCTTATAGCTAGTTTTGCTAGCTTCTAGCCATTGTTCTGAAAATTTTAGCTTTGGTTAAGCTAATTTTAGCGATATCTTTTGCCAAGTATAGGTTTGTTTGTTTCTTACTATTTTTAGCTTTTGTTTACCTAATTTAAGCTTTTAGCTACTGTTTTACAATTTTAGCTTTTAGCTAGCATTCTTCTAATTCAATCTTTTAGCTACCATTTAGTTAATTTTAGCTGTCAACTGCTCTTGCTGGCTTTAGTTTTATTAGCGGATGTTTTGAAATATGTACCTACTGTTTTGCTAACTGTAACTTTTAGCAACTGTTCTGCTGGTTTTAGTTTGTGTTTTGATCATTTTAGCTAGGTGTCCTGCTAAGTTTAGCTTTTCTCTTACTCATATTAGCTTTTAGCTATTGTTTTACAATTTTAGCTTTTAGCTAGCATTCTTCTAACTCTATCTTTTAGCTACCATTTAGTTTATTTTAGCCGTCAACTGCTCTTGCTGGCTTTAGTTTTTTAGCTGATGTTTTGAAATATTTACATACTGTTTTGCTAATTGTTACTTTTCGCCTCTGTTCTGCTGGTTTTAGTTTGTGCTTTGCTAATTTTAGCTGTGTTCTGCTAAGTTTAGCTTTTTTAATGTTGATAATTGTCAGATTATGTTTTTAAAGATCAACACCTGCATTAACCTTAACTAATTAATGCATTAAAATTAGGTCTCTGTTGTAAATGAGTCCCCGAGCCTCAGTGACACTAACCTGAATAAATAAAGGTTGAATGTAAAAAAAAACATCCACACTTCAAACTAAAAATGCATCTCGACTATTTTTTTAAATAAATACACACGGATTGTAAGGTAGTAGGTGACCAGAACTACATAAATCAAACATGCGCGTGCACATTCACACGTATAGTTTAGACTGTATGAAAAATAAATTAAAGCTTTTTAAAATCCTGAGCTAGAATGCTAAGCTAACAAGCTTCTAGCTAACTAGCTTCTTTGCACGAAAGCCAACAATTTTTTTTTTAACTATCGACATCCTGAAGAGACATAAATCTGAATGACTTCATATATGACTATGAACATATATTTAAAAAATAACGACAGCTTACCTTTAAATAAGCAGAATTCGTGAGTACCTACTTGGACTTCGTCAATCAAAACAAAGCACGGAAACTTAACCAGCGATACTCTCCCACAGATTCGACACATAAATCAAATAAGATTTGTTTTATATGCTTGTAAATTCACACATATAATACAAAACTTGTTTCTATAATCTCTAAAGATGTATCATTTTACATTCCTATCATTTACGTAATTAATTAAGATTATTTAAACGAAAGTGGGATTAAGAAATGTGTGCTACATAAATAAAGCATGGGAACCATGACGTTGTGTTTTGCTTTCTCACAGATTCGATACATAAATCAAATAAGTTATTTTTGCTGTACATGTAGATTCCCCCTGTTAAAAATGTCATGTTTTTTTAATTTTTATAATATATGTTGAGATTATTATTATTATTATTCAAACGATTTAGGAAATTTCTAAAACACTTTATCGAAAGTGCGACAGTGGAATCGATGCGACACAAACACGTCTACGTGAAGAAGGTAAACAGAAAAGTAGCACAGCCTCTGCTGATGTCGTTTTCTGTCTGTCAAATTTACGCATGAATATGTTTAGATAAGACAACGGTGCATCGTTTTGTTAAATATCCTTATATTTTATTAAAGGCTCGTCGTTACGAGGACAGCTTTTGTAAGTTTTACTGTTTTATTGTATCTGCAAAGCCTTTAAACCTACGTTATTTAGCTAGTCGGCTAACGTTAGCCACATGCTAGTTGAGCAGTGAGTCAGTCCTGCAGCAGCACGGAGCGGTAAACAAACAGGAATTATCCCATAAATGTCCAAGATGTGACTTTATTCTTGATAGCAACATATAGTAACTGACATATTGTTATTATAAATGTCATCTGAATGTTCTTTTATGTTTGATTAACCGAGGAGGCCCGTTTGATCCGCAGCAACAACCGCAGCAACTCTCAACAACCGTGATGATTTTACTTTGCTCCCTGCTGATGTGTCCAGGTTGAAATATTCTGGTGAAAAGGACAGGATTTAATTTTTAAAAAAGTGCATTGTTTGGGTCATGTTTGGCTCTGATTTGTCAGTTGCTGATTAAAGTGTTTATGCTCCTAAATTTGACAGTTTTCGAGTTAATAAACATATTAAATCTGACTTTTAATCTTAATATTTTGAAGCGAGCCGTCCGACTGCAGGTTTGTGACGACATGGACGGCGACCTGAATCCACAGGACAAGAAGGACTTGGACAAGTTCATCAAGTTTTTCGCCCTGAAGGTAAAGAAGCAGCTCTTCGTTCATCGTCATGTTTGATCCTGGATGGAAACACGACCGTGCTTCACCTTTGTCTTTGTCTTTTCAGACCGTCCAGGTGATAGTCCAAGCCCGCCTCGGAGAGAAGATCTGCACGCGCTCGTCCTCGTCGCCCACCGGCTCCGACTGGGTAAAGCAGCGCTCGTTTTCGACGTTCAGCGAGGCTGAAAAACAGTTAAGCTTGTTGTTTTTTCTTCCTTCTAGTTTAATTTGGCCGTCAAAGACATCCCAGAGGTCACTCATGAGGCCAAGAAGGCGCTGGCCGGCCAGCTGCCGGGCGTCGGCAGGTCCATGTGCGTCGAGATCTCCCTGAAAACGTCAGAGGTTAGAACGACTTTAGCTTTGTTCAGGCGGATCTCTGGAGCGTTGTGTCCTTCTTAGGCCTGTCGCAATAAATCAATTAATCGCATGATAAATGAACAGTATCAACCTCATTTTCCTTTATCGGCTTTATCGTGTCTTTGTCTCTTTTTCTACTGAAGCCACTGGATGACAAAAGGCTCTGGTGATCTTCACTGACTCCTCCTTTCTCTTTAAAATCAGTTTTAACCGTCCAAAATCAAATTTTTGGACGGTTAAAAGCAGCTAAGCTGAGAAGCTAAGCTAACAGGCCGACCTCGGGAGGGAAAAAAAACCTCCGTCTTGTTGAAGCTCCAAAATTCACTGTTGCCTTCATGTAAAAAGTTGTTTTTCTTTGCTAAAAGAAGCTGACAACTTGTTTACTGATTTTTTTTTTTTTTTTTACAATAATTACTAATTATTGTCAAACTTTAAACGATATTATCATTTATCGCGATAATTTCCGAGACAGTTAATCACCCAGCAACATTTGTTATCGTGACGGGCCTAGTCCGTCTTGATGTCTCTTTTTCTTCGCGCAGGGCGACTCCATGGAGTTAGAGACGTGGTGCCTGGAGATGAACGAGAAGTGAGCAGCTTTTTTTTTTTTAACGCTTCGCTGTTTGCAGACGACCTCGCCCTGTTACGAGAGCTCGTTTCGGCTGCGACTCGGCTGCTGTTCTGAATATTTTCTGCTCCTGCAGGTGTGAGAAGGACATCAAGGTGTCGTACACGGTTTATAACCGTCTGTCCGTGCTGCTGAAGTCTCTGCTGGCCATCACCAGAGTCACGCCCGCCTACAAGCTGTCCAGAAACCAGGGCCACGACTACGTCATCCTGTACAGGTGAGCCGTACACCTGGTCCATGAAACCGTCAAAGAGCTGCGTCTGAACGCTGCCTCCTGTTGCAGGATTTACTTTGGAGAAGTCCAGCTGGGCGGACTAGGTGAAGGTAATTTTACTCTTTAATCCCTGATGATATTTGTCTGACACAACATATAGCAGGGCTGTTCGACTGAAGTGCTCAGGGGGCCACGGGGGCCGGACGTCCAGCAGTTGTCATGGCATTTTTCAACTGGCGGGCCTGGTTTGGCCCCCGGACCACCAGTTGAAAAGCCCCGACCTATGACCTGGGTTTCTTACGCTCTGGTCTGCTGCGTCCGAAGGCTTCCAGACGGTGCGCGTCGGCGTCGTGGGGACCCCCATCGGGACCGTCACGCTCTCCTGCGCTTACCGCGTCAACCTGGCGTTCATGTCCAGCAGGTGAGCGTCCGTTTTCAAATGGCCGCCAGAGCAGAGCGCTGTGCTGATGCCCCGCCCCCTCCCTGCAGGCAGTTTGAAAGGACCGCCCCCATCATGGGGATCATCGTGGACCACTTCGTGGACCCTCCCTGCAGCAGCCAGCGTCCCGCCAACCTGGGCCACCCCTGCATCTTCAGGTAGCTCCGCACGAGCGCTCGGAATCGAACCTTTTGGGTTTTTTTTTACGCTTCGTTTGCTCCTCCCCCCTCAGAGCCCCGGAGGAGGAGGACGGAGGAGCGTTCGCTGGAGTTCAGGACTCGCAGGAAGTGTGCACCACCTCCTTCTCCACCTCTCCTCCCTCTCAGGTATGAAAAACAAACGCCGCTCTTCTCTTCTGTTTTTACACTCGTTTATCTTTTCGCTCTTTTCTCTTCTCCTTGTTGTGGCGTTTGTGTGCGTGTGCACGTGTGTGGCAGTGTGTGTGCACTCTGAGTCCCTCCCCTTCCAAACTGTCTAAGCCCCTCCCCCTGGACAGTCTGCAGCTCCCATTGGCTCTCGGACTTGTCACTCACAATGTGAGTCTGTGCTCGGAGTTGAACGGTCGGCGCTCGAGCCTCCGTGGTTAACGCCTCCTCTTGTGTCCGCAGCTGTACGCCTCCCGGCTGTCGTACCCGCCCGCCGCTCCAGGAGGAGCCGCCGAGTTCTCCAACCAGGTGACCAACGTCGTCCGCTCGGCTCGTTTGTTCTGTTGAAGCCAGAGCGGGAATCTAACCGACATCCATCCTGTTCAGGTGCTACACGCTGGAAAAGAAGGCGGGGCTCCTCAGCCTCCGCATGGAGCCGAAGTTCAGCTGACTGTGGAGCGCGCCGCCAACACGCCGAGCAGCAGGTGGAGGTCTCCTCACGTCCGTCACACGCGAGCGTTCATTCATCGAAACGTAAAAATATACGTCGTCGTGTTCCGACGTACGTTCGGCTGCTTCAGGTGTCGGAACGTTCAGCTCATTCAGGACATCACGGCTAGGACTTTTAGCTGTTTGAACTTTTAGGAACTTCATTCACATTTTGTTTCTCTCATGGACGTGAAATGAGATTTTGTCAGATTAAAAAAACAATTAACAAATGTAATTAACTGTCATCCACGTTTTAATAGCTTTAGCTTTTAGCTGCTGTCCCGCAGTGTTTAGTTTCTAGCAAACATTTTGATAAATGTAGCTTTTAGCCACTGTTCTGCTAATCACAACATTTGATTTTCTAGTTTTAATAGTTTCTCACCAAGTTTAGCTAATTCTAGCTAGTTATATTTAGCTTTCAGCTACTGTTCTGTTTTAGCTGCTGTTTGCAGTATTTAGCTTGCATTAACTGTTTGGCTAATTGTTGCTTTTAGCCACTGTTCTGCTAATTATAATGTTTGATTGTCTAATTTTAACAGTTTCTCACCAAGATTAGCTAATTTTAGCTAGTTATATTTAGCTTTCAGCTACTGTTTTGGTTTAGCTGCTGTTTGCAGTATTTAGCATGTATTAACAGTTTCTCACCAAGATTAGCTAATTTTAGCTAGTTATACTTAGCTTTCAGCTACTGTTCTGTATTAGCTGCTGTTTGCAGTATTTAGCTTGTGTTAACAGTTTGGCTAATTGTAGCTTTTAGCCACTGTTCTGCTAATTATAATGTTTGATTGTCTAACAGTTTCTCGTCAAGTGTAGCTAATTCTAGTTAGTTATATTTAGCTTTCAGCTACTGTTTTGGTTTAGCTGCTGTTTGCAGTATTTAGCATGTATTAACTGTTTGGCTAATTGTAGCTTTTAGCCACTGTTCTGCTAATTGAAATGTTTGATTGTCCAACAGTTTCTCGTCAAGTTTAGCTAATTCTAGTTAGTTATATTTAGCTTTCAGCTACTGTTCTGTATTAGCTGCTGTTTGCAGTATTTAGCTTGTATTAACTGTTTGGCTAATTGTTGCTTTTAGCCACTGTTCTGCTAATTATAATGTTTGATTTTTTAATTTTAACATTTTCTCACCAAGATTAGCTAATTTTAGCTAGTTATATTTAGCTTTCAGCTACTGTTCTGTTTTAGCTGCGTGCAGTATTTAGCTTGTATTTACTGTTTTGCTAATTGTTACTTTTAGCCACTGTTCTGCTAATTATAATGTTTGATTGTGTAACAGTTTCTCGTCAAGTTTAGCTAAATCTAGCTAGTTATATTTAGCTTTCAGCTACTGTTCTGTTTTAGCTGCTGTTTGCAGTATTTAGCTTGTATTAACAGTTTGGCTAATTGTAGCTTTTAGCCACTGTTCTGCTAGTTTGTTATGCTCAGTTTAGCTTTTAGCGTTCGACCTGCATCTCCTCAGAGAATGCGTGTCGTTGTTGTTTTGTTTGTTTGTTGTTGTTTTGGTTGAAGTTGTCGTCTCCCTCAGCGGCGATGAAGACGTCCTGCTGCAGAGCGGCGAGGGGCGGAGCCTCTCCCCCTCCGACCCGGTGGAGTCTCTCATGGCATTCAGGAGGAAGGTCGGAGCGTTTGTCAACAAGCCCAGCACACAGGTAAACAACAACAACACCTCCTCTCTCCAGGTGCACGGCAACCTGACTCTGTGGTTGCCTAGGTAACCGTGGGCAGTCTGGACCTGCCGTTCGCCGCCTTCGCTCCTCGAGGACTGGACTCGGAGGACAGCGACCCGATGGTACGGTCAGATCTGTTGATTTCCGGCTCGTGTCGCTCGAGGCCGCGTCAGTTTGATGTTTTGTGTTCAGGTCCGCCCCCCGGACTCGCCCCCCTGCCGGTCCCCCCTGCAGGTCAGCCTCCACTCTCAGGGCTCGGACGGGTCGGCGCCGCAGGACGACTTCGTCATGGTCGACTTTGTGAGTACCGCTGCGCCGAAAGGCACAAACCTCAAGGTCTGTTCGGTCGTTGACGGTCGTGTCTCCGCCCGCAGCGCCCGGCCTTCTCCAAAGACGACCTGATGCCGATGGACCTGGGCACGTTCTACCGCGAGTTCCAGAACCCGCCGCAGCTCGCCAGCCTCTCCCTCAACGCCAGCTCACAGTCGATGGCCGACGACCTGGTATGCCGAGCCGAACTTCTGCTCCCACGACGAAAACAAACACGCTAACGTTTGTGTCGTCCGTCCGCAGGACTCGCTGCCGGAGAAGCTGCGCGCCTACGAGAAGAACATCGACGAGTTCGACGCCTTCGTGGACACGCTTCAGTAGAACGTCCGGTCCGCGCTACAGAAGGATGGTTTCACTTCCTGCTGCTGATCGACGCCGAAGGCCCCGTGTTCCGACCCGAGAGCCCAGCTGGTCTGAGTTCAGCTAAATCACGTCTTTACGTTTTAACTTCAGCGTCTTCGAGTCGGAGGAACTTCAAGTTCGGGAGTTTTAATGTCCGTGGTCACGAGGGTCATGTACATTTTGTGAATTTGTAAAAAAAAAAAAAAAAAAGAAGGGATAAATATTTCCACAGAACGCTTGACGTGAAACCTGTTGTAGATCTAATAAAGCATGTTTGTCCTCTGAAGGCTGAGGCTACGTTCACCCCGCAGGCCCTCCAGCTCGGACACGATTGGTCAGATCTGAGGAGATCGTGACATCACGCTAACATGTTAGCATGTGTGGCTCAGCGTTAGTTTTGGAATGGGAGCGACACTGAAGGTAAAAATAATCAGTGCGGTCATACACTAATGTTAGCATCTGACGCTAACCTTAGCATCTGATGCTAACATTAGCATCTGACGCTAACCTTAGCATCTGACGCTAACGTTAGCATCTGACGCTAACCTTAGCATCTGACGCTGCTGGAGCGTCCCGTCGTTCTGGACACGATAAGAATACGAAGCAACTGGACTTCAAGACGTGCGGAGTTAAACCGCACGAGGTCGGCATCGTCAATACTTGGATGGAGGCGTTCCTCCTGGATCTGATTCAGGACCACATTATTTAAGACCTGGGTCAGATTCATTAAAACATTTTTTTCATTATTCATTTACTCTTTATTTATCCAGGTAGTGTCACTGAGCCACAAGAACTCATTTTCAAGACAGACCTGTTTTAGGGAGCAGATGTGGGGGGTAAGCGCCTTGCTCAGGGGCTCAGAGTGAGGTGAATTAGGGTGGAGGCAGGTGTGGGTGCTTCACTTTTTCCACCCACATTTTGATGTCGGTACCGGGGCTTGAACCAGCGATCTTTCTATCACAGGCCCATCGTCTCACGTTCAAACTGTGGGCGGCCCAGTGACTCGGTTGGTAGAGCTGTTGCCTCTCAGCAAGAAGGTCGCCGGTTCAAATCCCGGGCCAGGACCTGTCTGGGTGGAGTTTGCATGTCCTCTCTGTGCTGCATGGGTTTCTTCCCACAGACCAACAACATGCATGTTAGGCTGATCGGTAACTCTAAAATTGTCCCTAGGTGTGAGAGAATGGTTGTCTAATTTGTCCCTGATGGACTGGAGACCTGTCCAGGTGTCCCCCGACTCTCACACTGTGAATTCCAGACATGGACACCAGTGACCCCCGTGACCTGTAAAGGAAGAAGCAGGTAAAGATGATGGATGTTCAGTCAAATAAAAATAAAAAAATCGATACAGGTCACTTGAAGGAAAAAAGATTTGAGCTGCATCTGCCTTTCGGCTGAACGTAGCCGAAGTTATGAACATCACCTCATACAGACTGTTTTTAGCTGCTGTTAGTCGATCACACTTTAAAAACTAAATTAAAGTTGTTGTTTGATTCATTGTGATGTCATCATTGTCTCAAAGTGAAAACACTCTTCTGAAGCTCAGCCGGCAGGTGATTGGTTCAAACTTAACGAGTTAACCGTATAAAAATTAACCATCTCAGTCTGTCCTAACTTTCTTTCAGTTGTTCAACCTGTGCTGTACCTCTGATGTCATTCCTGATCTTATCCATCCTCTTTCAAGTGCATACCTCCACCTCTCCAAGTTCTCTTCCACCTGTTCCCTGTTCTCACCACAGATCACAATGTCATCTGCAAACATCATAGTCCATGGGGATTCCTCTGACCTCATCTTATCACATCCTCTTCACTTTTTGCAGTTTTCTTTGTGTGAGGCTGCAATCATTGAGTAAATGTTGAGTCAAGACCACATTGTCAACTCTACTGCTCAACACACAAAAACGTTTTCTTTACAGATGTGGCATCATTTATGGGAAATATACAGGATTTTGAACATATGAGATTTAATGCCTACACATATTGCTATGAAAAATAAATAATCCACCCGACACAAATTTCCTTTCTTTTTGCACCATTTATTCTTTAATATGATCACATTCTCACTTTGACTCAAAACAGCAATAAGTCCTGTATTTAGAGCTGATTAATATGGATCCACAGATGTTACCAGCAAAGAAACCAGCATAGAAAAACAAGACTGATGTAAAGTGTTATTGAATACTGTAGGTCCAAAGGTCCATCCCACTCTGTTGATTTTAACATTTAAGATGTTCATTTGCACAAATGTGGACTGTTTTTCCTCATTTTGCACATTTTATTTAGATTAAACATTTTTGTATACATTTTTACTACTTGTTATTTGCAGTATTTTTAAACTATATCTTTTCGAGTTTTATACGGAATTACAATTTTTTTTCAATATTGTTATTATCAATATCAATTTATCTTTAATTTTTACCTTCATGACATTACCAAAAAGTAAATAAAAATTATACACGAATTAAAAGAAAGATTAAAATGTATTTACATTTCTGTCCTCGTGCTGCCACTGCAGAATACTTGGATTTAAGGCTTATTGTTTCAGACCCACTGCTGTTTAAACTTTAAACTTGAATTTATTTTTGTATCTCTGTTGCATTTATATTTAGTTTAGAACTGTGAGGTCCAGTTTGATAGGGTCTGAGATAGTTATATATCTTTTCTTTATTATTGTGTTTTGATGCTTCTTTGGTTTGGAAGATCTTTGTAATGTTGTCTGTTTGAAATAAAGTTTATAAAAAATAAATTAAAAAACTGAGGCGGAAAAATAAACCATATAAAGAAATCCGTTTATAGACCTGAATAATCAAAAACGGAATGAATGACGCGACAAATAATTTAAATAAATTCCAGACATTTTGCTCGGTGAACGTTATTTACAATTGTGTTAATGCATTTTTTTATTATTTTAGTCTGTTTTAATGATTATTGAAAAAATTACAACTAATCGTTTATGGTACGATACAATTTTATCGAGAATGTTGTGTTCGGCTGCTCTTGCCTGTTTTAAGATGGCGCCGTAAAACCCATGGCTTGTTTGGATCTAATCGTGAAGTATGTTCAAGTGCATTAACCGAACGGCCCATATTACGAAGTGTCTTCAGTCAACAGGAAGCTGCGCTTTTATTATCCCAAAATTTAAGTAAGTCTTGTCCAACAAATGTTTCAGCTTTTTAATAAAAATTACATGTAGCATAAAACGAGAAGCTGCTTTGTCACCAAACTAACGTTAGCGGTTAGCTTTCTTTTTAAGCCGGTTTGTTGACCTAGCTAGCCTGTCTGGTTGCTAATCCTGTCAGTGTTAGCTGTGTCGCTAAACACTTTCTTTGGTTGCTATGGAACATTTTGTCCTTCAGTCGAAATGTTACGTTTCCACAGATCTAGAGAGGTTACGTGGTTGTTATGTGTGTGTTTGTTAACTCTTCTTGCTCTGTAGCAACTGATGAAACAAGCTAACATGCTAGGTTTGCTTGTGTGAAAACATGGGAACATTTATGCTCTTTACATTTATCCTGATCTGATCACGATCAGAGCTCCTAGTTTTGTGTCAGGCAGCTTTAAATATTTTTATTTTAAAACGTCAGAGGTCTGTCGACTTTTGAAACGTAAGGTTAGTGATGCTGAAGCTACTCGAACTTCTCCAACTGGTGCTGAAGGAGTTTAGATTTACGTCATTCTTCTTCTTTTTTTTTTTTTTTTTTTTGGCCAAAGTAAAAAAGATCTACTTTTCTTCCTCTTTATGCTTCATCAGATTTGAGTTTTGCCAACAGCAGTGATGACAGCCTTTATTGAATAGATTTGACTTCATTTTCAACCATTGGCTGCCAAATCAGTTCAAGTTCTCAAAAAAAAAAAAAAACGACTACAAACAAGTCGAACAGGTCAGATTTACAGCAGATTTAAAAAGTCTACACACTTCTTAAAATGACAGGTAAAGAATTGAACCAAAACAAATAATTTCTATAATGTTTTCCCTTTTAATGTGACACATCACACAGTTTAACAGAAATAACATGTTTCATAGAAATACTTTAAACGGTCTATCAGCTGGTGCACCAGTGTGTACACCACGAAGTTAATACTCTGTTGAATCAGCCTCTGATGTAATACTAGGATCAGCAGCCCACACCTTGTCTCAGTAATATTTGTCCTAATGTCGTCTTAGTTTGTCAGACTGTGAGGACATCTCTTCAAGTCATCACACAGATCAGGTTGAAGATTTATGACATTTCTAAACTTGTATTTCCTGTGAAGTTATTGTTTGACACCATTATGGTTTAAAAAATAATGTATAAATTCCCCACATTGTGCTTTCTAGCCTGAATGTTTTAGTCCAAAATAAAAACTGCTGCTGGCTAAAATCCCAGGTACAGCTGAAGAAAGGCAAGCCCACAGCATGATACTGCCCCCACTATGTTTCACTGTGGAGATGGTGATCTAGTCTTGTTCCAGAACCAAAAATAACTTTTAGAATTGCAGATGAAAGTTGGGCTGCAGGATATTAGAAAAACTTGTGATTTGTGATGTTTAAATTAGGATAAATTCACATTTTCTCACTTTCTCTTCTGTCATCACCATCAGCTAAACCAGCTGTGAGAATCAACTTAAATCACCATAAATTTACAACTATTTTTAAATGCTTTTCTTATATTGTTATTTATTGTAGTCTATATGTTGTCTGTCTAAAACGGGTCTCTCTTGAAAATGAGTCCTTGTGACGTGATGAGACTAACAGTTATAAATAAAGGTTAAATAAAAAATAAATGAAATCAAGGCCAGTGAGCGTCTGATGATTATCTGCAGAGCGTGAATGAATGGTACTTAAAATATAAACACTTATGCCTGTTCGGCTTCATTTACTACAGGGCAGCATATAAAAATGACTGGTGTTCGAGAGCCACAGGCAATATATTTTAAAACCTTTTCATCAAGGACAGCAAATATTCTGTCTTTCATAGTTTTGGGCTCAGAAAATAGCCACTTCTGTTTGATTAATGTTTAAACTGGTCACAGAGATGTAAGTAATTAGTGGTCTAGCTGCCCATTCTTACAGTTCTTCTGAAAAACCTGCAGAGACAGAGGAATGACTTGTAGTCTTCTCATTGTGATTTTTCATCACAATTTTTCATTCTTGCATTTTATTCAGACAAGAAGTTTGGGATTCTGACTGCTTTGTGTTAACCAAATAAGTTTTAAAAAGGGCCTCATATGGCCCGAGGACCACATCTTGAATGGGCCTGGTCTGTGATTTACTGCAGCCCTGAGTGATATTGATGTTTTGAAGTTACTGTGCAGTTTTATTTGAAGAGTTCAACCTTATTTGAGCATTTTTGAAACTTTAAACTCTTTGTGAAGCTTTAATTTTACCCCAGAACAGAAGTGAGAAAATATGAAGAAAATCTTTATTTCAGTTTGATCAGTCTCTTTAATTAATGGCATGTGTACTCCTGTGAACACTGCTAAAACCAGTAAGGGCTTTAACAAACCAGTTGTTGTTTAAGGGTGTTCACACTTATGCAAGCAGCTCATTGCATCATTTAATGTTTCCCTGGAACAGATGTTCTCACTTGTATTGCGCTGGATGTGTCACAGCGATGCTTTGATATGATTTGAGGGTGCGTGCTCGTCTAACATCCACTCTAAAAATGTCATAGTGGACTTTTAATCATTTTTTTCTTAAACATTTCTTTTTTGAAGTTTGTCAGTTTGAGTTGTTTTAAGTTTAAAATCTATTGTCTTGACCTGAAAGACAAAATATTCACCGGCAGCAAACGTAAAGTGTAAATGTTTCCCTCCACTGCAGGCTGGTGTCATCGGCTCCTCTCAGAATGACCGATCCGGCTGTGAGGAGGGTGGTCAGTGATATAATTCGCTCTCCAGAAGACAAGCGGGTTTATAGAGGCCTGGAGTTCACCAACGGCCTGAAGGCCATGCTCATCAGTGACCCGACTACAGACAAGTCCTCTGCTGCCTTGGATGTCCACATAGGTAAAGGGTTTGCTTTCTCAGAATGAAGTGAGGAGTAGGTTCCCCTCTGTCATAAAACAATACAATAATTACAGTATACACTTTATAATAAGACATGTCATTATGTGTTGTTTGAGATTAAACAACACCATATCCAGAGTGGCTTCATGAGTGTTTTCCCTCTGGGCCAGGACTCTGCAACTTCATGCCGATTGTGCGTCTCATCCATCAATCAGCCAGATGTGTGTCATGTCCAGTCTTACTTTGAAAAACCGCGATAGTGCGAGTCCACGAAAAACAAACCGCAAAGTAGCGAGGGACTACTGTACTTTGATCCAAATAAATTATTAGACTGGACAAAATAGTTGGCCAGAGTGATATAAAACACCATATTTATTTTACAAAATACAACCATTCTTTAATTTAAATAAACATTTAGCAGGTCTTAGAAGAACTTGCACACTTGATAAATAATAGATAAAAAGCATTCTTACTTAAAGCTAAATTGTGAGCTGCAGTAATCTGGTTGTTGCAGCTGCTGCTGCATCTTTATTTCCTACTTTGTCATCTGATAACTGCCCAGGTGGGACCAGTTGTTGGTTTTTTTCCAAAAGTGGCCAAAATCAGCTGATTAGATGTTTCTCTGTAATTTAAAAAAAGCCTGTCCTTTTATTATTTCTGATAATTTGCCATATTTTTGTAAAACTCTTCAATACAAATGTGAATAAATGTGTTGATATGGATCTGGATGTTTTCTCTGCTTTTCTACCGTCCGTCTGTCTGAATAATCTGGGGTCGCATTTCCTCTTGCAGCCACGCTATGGGAGGTTGGCCCTAGTCCAATAACCCTGACACATTTTAGCAGCTTGGGGATTATTTTGTATAATTTAATATCTACCATCTTCTTCTTGAGTCTTTGCGTTCTCGAACATGAACCTGTAAATTTTGCAGCGATCTGACTGACCTGTTGTAAACTCTGACGCTTGTGTGTCCATTTCTCCTGCGTTCTCAGGTTCGCTGTCAGACCCAGAGAACATCTCAGGCCTGGCACACTTTTGTGAGCACATGTTGTTCCTGGGAACAGAAAAGTACCCCAAGGAGAACGAGTACAGCCAGTTCCTCAGCGAGCACGCAGGAAGCTCCAACGCCTTCACAAGCGGCGAGCACACCAACTATTACTTCGACGTATCCCATGAGCACTTGCAAGGAGCTCTTGATAGGTACTCTAATTAGAATGATTTGACCTCGTGCTACTCATGGAGCGATCTTTGAGACGCTCCATTTTCTGTGTTTGGTTCAACAAATGTTCATCGTTCTCCACGTTCGTGTCTGCACAGCTGATTCAAGTCTTTGTTTGCTGCTTTTGTTTAGTCAAATCAAGACGGCTGTTTTCTGTTTCACCCCTGGAAGTGCACTAGCCCTCTTTAGTTACCAGACAAAGTGTCACCGTAGGTTTCTTTACTATCACTGGTGTGGTCTGTGCCCCCGCCCCCTGTAAGGTTGAAGACCTCATGATGAAACTGATGTCCGTTGCCTGCTCTACTCAAACACCAGCTGTGTTTGTTTGGACGGGACAGTCAGGAGGTCTGAACCTGCGAGGATAAACTTACCTGATGAGTGACGGCTCAGAGCGCACCTGTTTGATCTGTGAAGGCCATCTGGACTCCAGTGGCAGGAAAGGACAGAGCAGAGGAGCATTAATTATTGATGATTGTTCCACTGCAACATTGTTGGAAAGGATCGAGTGCATCTCTGTTTGACCTCGTCTTGTGCTCACAGCATTATAAAACAAGCTGTAGCTCTGAGAAACTCTTCCGCAAAGGTTCATGGTGATGGTGCTTTGAACCTGCTCGCTGTTGAATTAAGACGGTGGCGCTGGTTTGCTTTGTAGTTCCTCCTTTGCATGTCCGTTGTCCACACCTGGAGCTCATGCAAATGTCTTTTGTGTCCCAGTGAATGTTCAACCGATTGTCCCGTCATTATTTCTGTAGGTTCGCCCAGTTCTTCCTGTGCCCTCTGTTTGACGAGAGCTGTAAGGACCGAGAGGTCAACGCCGTGGACTCGGAGCACGAAAAGAACCTGATGAACGACGCCTGGAGGCTTTTTCAGCTCGAGAAGGCCACGGGCAACCCAAACCACCCCTTCAGTAAATTTGGAACAGGTAGAAACCCTGACCCGCTGCTGGCAGGCCTCAGGTGTGTGGTTCTGTCCGGTTCTGTTCGACTCGAGTGAACTGGACAACAGTCTGTGCTGAGCTGCAACTTTAAGGCAGTAATGTACAAAAGTAAAGCAACTAGTTACTTTACATTGGCTGCTTTCCCCCTTTTTTTAATCTAAGCATGTGTATTAAAGTTATAATATATTTTCAGTAATGCTTTAAAAAATTCACAGCGTCTATAAACAGAACCAGGCACGCCACACCTCAATTAAAACAATTATAACAGCATTTGTATGAGTTGCTTTTTGTTAATTTCTCAAAAAGTAGAACCAACAAGAGTCACATGTTTTGTTCTTCATAATAAAAATGGGTGTAAAAGTTTAAAAGATATTCTACTAAAGTAAAGAAATGGACTCCAGAAACAGTCACTGAGCCCAGAACAACCACCTGATGGCAGACTGGACTTATGGAATCTCTTCTAAGGACTCGTTTAAAAACTTTCTCTTTTACGTCTTAATTTATAAACTGGTTCACACTTTTCTTCTTCTGTCTTCTTTTTCTGTTCTTTTTTGTTCTTTGTCCTCCTCTGTCCTTCTGTTTCTCTTCAGGGGTCCCCTCAGCGAGTCCTCCTCCATCTCGCTCTGTCCTCTCCAGCTACTCCATGTCCTCTAACTTGTTTTCTTCATGTTCACAATGAACAGATCGGGTGTTTGAGCCCTTGATTGGACGGTGTCCTCCTTACCACTGGGCCAGAGTTGCATTTAAAGTCTGTTTCTTTGTGTTGGTTGTCTACCTGACATCCATCCGTCCATCCAACATCTTTACCTGCTTCTTCCTTTTCGGGTCGTGGGGGGTCACTGGTGCCCATATCCAGGGACACCACAGAGAACAAACTCCACCCAATAAGGCCCCTGGCCAGAATTTGATCTGGTGACCTTCTCGCTGAGCGGCTGCAGCTCCACCAACTGCACCACCGTGCCGCACTTCTTTCTATTTTATCATAGAAAATGTTTCAGCTGTTATGCTTTTATGATGAATGGAAGGCTTTGTAATTTATACATTTTATTAAAGACTGCTGGTATGATGGATAGACACATGCATACTTACTTAATTACTTAATCAGTCCCAGGGGGGAAATTGGAGTTAGTTTTTCTTTACAAAATAAGAGCAGCTGACGTGTACCTGGTGTTACAATGATCCCACTGGCGGGACATTTTTTAAAATCCCTTTCTGATCGCAGTAAAATGTAAACTTTAAGCTTTGATTGGTCTTGTCTGTTATTAATAGTTTTTTTAACGTCGAATATCGAAGTAGCTGTTCGCTCATCCTGAGCCTGGTTCTGCTGCAGGTTTCTTCCTGTTAAAGGGAGTTTTTTCTTTCCACTGTCTCCTTTGTTCTTGCTCAGGATGAGAGACTGACAAAGTGAAGATTCAACACAATCTGCTGCTTCCTTAGAAAAGAACTTTTACTAATTGTCTTTTATAAAGTCTGTAAATGTTTGTGTCCTGAGACGATGCATGTTGGGACTTGGCGCTACAGAAATAAACTGAACTGAATTAAATCAATGCATCATAAATGTAAATATTCATAAGATAAATGTAACATTTCCTTCAGGAAACAAACTGACGCTTGAGACCAGACCATCTAACGAGGGGGTCGACGTCCGTCAGGAGCTCCTAACGTTTCACTCCACGTATTATTCTGCTAACCTCATGGGGCTGTGTGTGTTAGGCAGAGGTAAAACTTTTATTTCACACAAATATGATGTAAAACCTGGTGGTGGGGGTGGGGGGAGACAAACGGCCTCAGCAGAAGGTTTTCCTCCATCTTTCAGAGTCTCTAGACGAGTTGACGTCCATGGTGGTAAAACTGTTTGGAGAAGTGGAGAACAAGAACGTTCCTGTCCCAGAATTCCCAGAACACCCCTTCCAGGAGGAGCACCTCAGAGTGGGTCACTTCTTCAGTTTCATGAAAACATTTAGCCGTAACGCAACAAGAACTCATTAGATTTCACAAAGACTTTTATTGAGCTTTTCTTAGAATTCTGGGATAATTATTGATTTTGTCTTCCTCTTTCTTTCACAGCAATTCTACAAAGTAGTCCCTATCAAAGACATAAGAAACCTTTATGTAACGTTTCCCATCCCAGACCTGCAGAAGTACCATAAATCAAACCCAGGACATTATCTGGGACATCTGATCGGTCACGAAGGACCTGGCAGCTTGTTGTCTGAGCTGAAGTCTAAAGGTACGACCACGCGCTGGTGGCACTTCAAGGATTATTAGCCCCCGTTTGTTTCTGTTGAACCTCAACTTTTATTTTGCCTTGAAATTGAACGTTTCCCCCCCCCCCACACACACACACTCTTCTTAACGTCACCGAAGTGATTTGTTGCTGGTTCTGTTAAAGGCTGGGTGAACACGCTCGTCGGAGGGCAGAAAGAAGGAGCCAAAGGCTTCATGTTCTTCATCATCAACGTGGACCTGACTGAGGAGGGCTTGTGTAAGTGTGTCTGAACTCCTGACCGCGCTGCCACCGTTCGACACTCAAACTGTGACATTTGAAACGTGCACACTGTCTCACAGTCTCTTTGCTTTCGGAGTGTTTGCCGACTTGCAGCAGCGCACGGCTTGCAGAGGCGCATTATTTCCAGGGTTTCCACTTGTTTATTTGCCTTGACAGCGCGCTCATATCTCCTGTAATTTTTTATTTTTGGGGGGGGGGGGTGCATGTATGTGTCGCGCCCTGTTTGTGCCGACAGTTTTCAGACGTCTCAGTGTGAAGGACACGGAGCGTGTCTGTAGCTTTTTAGCTAGTGCATCTGTTTTGTGCGCAGCTAGCTTAGCGCTGCGTCACTACAGCAGTGCCGGCGGTTGTGGATGGGGGCGGGGCACCCTGCTTGTATAACGGTAGGGGAAACGGACTTCAATGCCAGATGTTGCCTTCATTAACCCACTTTGTACCCAACGTTTCTGTCTCTCACACGTATGATTTAATTTACTCATGTGCATTTTTCATGACAACTTCGGTCTGTTCTTTATTTGTGATCCACCGCATCAAATCAGGGATTCACTCAGATTTAGTCAAAATGAATTCAGCATATTTACTGAATTTACCTTTACTGAGAGAACGGGGACGGGGAGGGGGTTACCTCCCTCCCTGTTTCACTGGTCCACTGTGACCTATTCAGTACTTTCATTGGCCAGATTTTTTTTAATACAGGTAGTGTTGTTGAGTCACGAGGACCCCCCCCCCCCAAGAGAGACGTGTATTGGGCAGCTATGTGAGCGCCCGGGTGTGACAGGGCTGAATGTTTTTGGCGGCAGGAAGCTCGTTGGTCCATCAAACAAAAACAGCTGCAGGCTTCAAAGTCTGTGAAGAAAGAAGCTGCTTGTAGACCAGAATGAAGTCCATGTTCTTCCATGTGCCAGTTTGTAAACCCTTTCCTAACTCATAACGTTCTTCTGAGCGAATCATTCGTAGGTGGCGGGTTCTGAGTGTTTTGGTCTGATATCTCCTGGACTTTCAGGACGTACTCAGGGAGAGATCAAGGAAACGTGTTTCATGAAAAGCATCAGGCTTCAGGTGTGTGTGTGTGTGTAGACGTGTGACTGCAGGGACTGAGGCGTGATCTGTCTCTGCAGTGCACGTTGAGGACATCATCTTTCACATGTTCCAGTACATCCAGAAGCTTCGCACCGAGGGGCCTCAGGAGTGGGTCTTTGAAGAATGCAAGGTGGGATCTGTTACAGTTTAACAATGACTGCGTTTATACAGCAGCGCTCGTCAGAGGGCGGTCGCCTCCGACCTGACTACGCTCAAACATCTCCTCATCGTGTCTTCTGCTTGTTTCTGTTTCTGTTTGCAGGATTTGAGCAAAGTGGCCTTCAGGTTTAAGGACAAGGAGCGACCCCGGGGCTACACCTCTAAAGTGGCAGGTTTGCTGCATGTAGGTACTTTTCACCTCAGTGAAACTTTCTGCAGCTGTCATCAGGACGTTCCTTGATCTCTGATCCAGAAGATTAGAGCTTTCTCACTGACAGAAGAATCACTAATAAAGATCATGTTCTGTACGGCTTACAGAGGCTTGTCTTATTTGTTTTATAATCTGAGGCTTTCGTTCAACAGTGAATTTAGATGTTGTGACTAAAAGCCTGGAATCTCTTTAAATCAAACGTTCCACCAACGTCCTCCAGCTTCGTGCTGTTTCCTTTCAACAAGTTCCTGTTCTGCGTTGCAGTACTACCTTCTGGAGGAAGTTCTCGCAGCCGAGTATCTTCTGGAGGACTTCAGGCCGGATCTGATCGAGATGGTGCTCGACAAGCTCCGACCGGAAAACGTCAGGTGAGTTGGAGAAAAGTTTGTTTAGACGTCCTCCACAGTCTCGGTTCCTCGCATGGTTCTTGTGTTTTACAGCATCTCAGACCTCCAATGAATGATCAGAAGTTATGATGTCATTTTAAACAGGAAATAATAATAATACATGTGTCTGGGTTTTTGTTTATTTATTATTTTTGTACATTTTTAATGAAAACAGATTCAGATTAAATCATATTCATTATTACTGAACAATATTTACTCCTTGGCTCTCAGTTTATTTGTCCATGCACCAGTATCGGTATTATTTTAATTATTTTAGTCCACCGTGATTAAAAATATTGCAGAATATCCTGTTTATTGGGAGAAACATAAAGTAATAAATATAAATCATAAAGAGCACTCAAAATGTAAAGTCCAAACATGAGAGATGGTCCATGTGGTCAAATCAAACAGGTTTTTCACCAACAGGTCAGTGAATTAAATCCATGTAGTGAATAAGAAGTTACCTTTAGCTTGTTTTAAAAACTGAAAAGTATTTTTAAACTGGCAGCTGATTTTTCCAGAGAGGAGTTTAAAATCTAAGTACGCACCTGTTTGTTGTTGAACCTTTGCAGAGTTGCAGTGGTGTCCAAGTCGTTTGAGGGTCAAACAGACAGAACTGAGGAGTGGTACGGCACGCAGTACAAGCAAGAAGCCATTTCAGACGAAACCATCAAGGTCGGTGATCAAATTGTCTCTTCAAACCACTGAAGGTGGGATGTCTGGGCCGCATTCACACGACCAGCCACACTTCTCAGGGTTTTCATTTCCTCGCTTGAGGCACAGAGGCATGCAGCCTCCTGGCTTCAGTTCTGAACAGGTTTTTAAAATATTGGATTTACAAAATTTCTCTCAAGACGGTCAGAGTCGTCGCAGGTGTCTTGAGACCATGTCAGTTTTGTCTGTTTTGGTTTGTACAAGGCAGCTACAAAGAAATACTGTGCACCACTTAAAATGCAGTTTTACTATAATAAGTATTTGGTCTGTGGGAGGAAACCAGAGCACCTGGAACAAACCCACGCAGCACGGAGAGAACATGCAAACTGCACCCAGAAAGGCTGCAGGCCGGCATCGATCGAGAGGCGGCAGCTCTGTCCAGTTCAGAGAGACAAATGAACATCTGTGTAGTTTTGAGTAATTTTGAGTCTCCAACTGGTCTCCAAGAATCCACAGCCCAGGGAGGCACCACCAGAACTGGGCTTAAAGGTCTGATAAATCTTTGTTGACGTTCTGTGTTTCAGACGTGGGGGAACGCAGACCTCAACGGCAAGTTCAAGTTACCGATGAAAAATGAATTCATCCCCACCAACTTTGAGATCTACCCTCTGGAGAAAGACTCCCCTTCAGTTCCCACACTGATCAAGGCGAGTGTTGGGTCGCCTGCAGCCAGCGTCGCTGCTTCGGCTGCTTTTATTTGAATGTTCCAGTTGAAATGTGTCTGTTTGTGGCTTCTTAACGTTGAAACGCTGCTCGCAGTGTCCACGCTAACATTCTTAAAAATTGAGCTGAAACTAAAACGTGTGTGTTTCTTCCAGGATACTGCGATGAGTAAAGTTTGGTTTAAGCAGGACGACAAATTCTTCCTTCCCAAGGCGTGTCTAAACTTTGAGTTCTTCAGGTGGGTATCATATTTAAATCATTTATACTTCAAAGACAACAGAAACTTGTCTTTGAATTAATTTCCACCTTCGTGTGATGATCATCTCCGTACCTTGTAAAATGGAAGCACCAGTCACTGAAGTGCAGAACAGCGCGACTCATTCAGCTGCTGTCAGATGTTTTAAGACACTGACGGAAGTGCTACTTTAACGTTTAGTCACTCAAATGTAGAGCCCCGTTAGTAAGAGGACCACTCTGTAAACACAGTGAGCTCCGTTTGATTAAACTGCTGAAGTAGAACAGAACCAAGTGTTAGTTACAGGTAAGTCTCACTGGTAATCACTCTAATCATGTCCCGTACATTTAGAGGCTGTAAGGCCTCTGGACGTTTAGGTCATTTTTGATGCTTTGACCTGGAGGATAGCAATGTTTAAAATAGGAATCCACTGGATTTTGTTGTCTTCAGTCAACAAAACTCTAGAGGTGTAATGGTACACAACAACAGTTTGGTCCCTCGGTTTGAAAGCGGCTCTTTGGTGTGTTTTAGTTTAACTCCACAGTGAACAGAATAGTCCTGAAGGAAACAACAAGTGTCTCAGAGCAAACTGGGGCTGTGGCTCAGTGGTTGGAGCAGATTATTTTTAGACATGGCCGAGTGCTGGTCTGATGTGTGGATGGGTCAGTGAGGGGACAGACTGGTGGCTGGAAGGTTTGTAAATAAAAAAATGAACCATTAAAGTTGAGAAGTGGAATGGCTCCTCTGAGTGTGGCTGCCTCAGAACTTCAAGTCCTGATGGATCAGGACTTCATCTGCAGTTATGAGTCTGTGGTGGTGAAGAAGGAGGGGAGGAGAAATGAACGCTAGTGGTTTCCTGGTCTGTCTGCATCCCAACCTTCAGCTCTGACCATAAGGTTTGAATCAGGACTGAAAGGACCAGATCCTGGATCTAAGTGTCATGTTGTACCCTTAGTGCTTAGTGGATTCTTAGTTCTTGACTCAGATCTTACTAATGTTTTTCTTTACAATTTGTATATTTGTTGGATGTAACTGGGACCCTGTGTACATGGTTTCATCCCACCTCATGTACCACATGTGGTGTGCATGACAAATACATCTCTCTGAATCTCTGAAATGAGCTTCTTCTGTAGGCTGGCTGGGCTCAGCCTCACAGAGAAGATGAGGAACTCAGAGCAGATCTGCTGCATTTGTGTGTTGACGTGGTTCGTCCCATTAGCTCTGAGAGAAGAAGACCCCATATCAGACCCAGAACTCTGGAGGGATCAGATGTCCTCTGGCCAGGGGAACACCTTGAGATCCTGCAGGAGGAGCTGGAAGGCGTCTCTGGGGAGAGGGATGTCCTTGTTTCCCACGTGGACCTGGTACCTCCACCAACCAACTCCTGTACTAATAAGTGGAAACCGTCACTCAGTGTCCCAAACAGCAGCTTTTTAACATGCGCTGCTAGGGTCATCAAGTTCTGCACTGTTTTTGTTTTCTAGATGCTGTGGCTGCTGTTGTCGTCTTTTCAAAGTTGTGAGCCTCAGATGTAAATAACTTGAGAATGTTGCGCTCTCAGACGTTCCTCGTCTTGTGCTTGTTGTCCGTTTATCTTGTTGCATTCGCCACCGCTAACTGGAACGACGTTAAGAACAGTGAAGCTCCAGGGGAAGCAGCTCTTGTTTAAAACAGCGCAGTGTTTGTTACATGCGTCTGCCTAAAGGTGACCAGTCCAACACGTGTGTCTGGTTATGTGTACCGTTACACCCCTACCAAACTCTTTCCAGTAGCTCTCACATTAGATCAGATTAGGTTAGACTAAAGCTGTAAACTGTAATTACTGGTGTATTAAATGTTTTTATTGTTTCTTCATGTACTGCTATGACCAACACAATTCTTTCTGCAGCCCGTTTGCGTATGTGGACCCATTGCATTGTAACATGGCATATTTGTACCTGGAGCTCCTCAAGGACTCCCTCAACGAGTATGCATATGCAGCCGAGCTAGCTGGCTTGAACTATGACCTCCAAAATACCGTCTATGGGATGTATGTAAGTATTCAGATTACCCCGCCACCCTTCCTCATTGTTCTCACGTCGCACCGCCGACCCTTAATCATCCTCAGACCAGGCTCCCGTGGTTCAGCCAGACCTGGGTTAACAGGTCTTACTGAGTCATTTCTATGACCCAATAAGACCTTTTTTATTTATCAGACAATAAATTTAAAACTGAATTATCTTTTGACATAATCTGAGACTGTTCTGTGCTAAAGCCAGTATCTCATCAGGCTATGAATGTCTGAGAGGAGTTGGTGCCTAAAAATGACAGAGCGATTGTGGAAAACGTTTCAGTTGGGATCTCACTGAATTTTTCCTTGGCGTCTAAAGGTTCACAACGATGTGTCTGCTGTCGGTGACGTGCCGGCTGTAGGTTTGTCTTTTTAACGAGCAGAGGATGAAGGGCCTTAATCTCAGCGTCACTTTGGGTTTTCTTCTTGTCCAAGTTCCTGCCGTTCTCAGGTGAAAGTGCAACTTTCTTTTTTTTTTTTCACTGAGAGACAGGGGCGATTCTAGCATCTGACCTTTAGGGGGCTTAGCCCCCAGTACTTACATCGCACCCCCAAGTGAGGTTTGTGAGAAGTTCAAAAGCTTACAGCGCCTGGTATTAGACCAGGCGGTCTCCCATCCAAGTACTAACCATGCCCGACCCTGCTTAGCTTCAGAGATCAGACGAGATCGGGCGAGTTCAGGGCGGTACGGCCGCAAACGAGGAGCTCCGTCACAAACAGGACTTTTACAGAATCAGAGCAAACAAAGACTCAACTTATGCAACCAGAAGTTACAACATATATCTACACACACAACACACACACAACTAGCTTTAACCTTTAATTTAACCATTAAACTGCAGAGTTTGTAATGAAAGACCTCAACAATGTTGTCGGAGGAAAAGGGGGTGGAGCTCCTGCGGGTAAGGGGCGTTTACCTTCTGGACAAATTGAGGTCACTGATTGGTCACTTGCTAATGAGCATACTGGGTTTGATTGACAGGTGGTGTTGAGAATCCAATTCGTGAAAAAATAATAATAATATTACTGACCCGTTTAAGCCTGTCATCACTTATTCCATATTTATTTCATATTTATTAAACATTTTTGTGAATGTAAGATTTGAGAACTGAGCTTCCTTACAGAATCCTAATGATGGGTTCTAAAATTTTCAGGGGTGCTGATGATTTAAAGTTTAGGGGTTCTTGAGCACCCCAAAAAGAGGCTAAATCACCAAGCTGTGTGTTTCACTAGAGCGGGGAAGGTTGATCCAGACGTGTCCACTGCGTGATCCCGATGATACGCTCGATGTTTTAGGACTTGCTCAAAATCCATGCAATGCAGACGGCTGCCCTGCAACTTGTGCAAAGTGACTGAGATCCTCCCAAACATTTAGAAACGCTTGTCATGACCGCAGCATCGTGAGATACTGGTGCAACCCATCGAGCTGAACGTTAGTGGTTCAACATGTTTTAACCCAGGTCTGACGGCCCACGCTCTGGTTTATCCACTTGTGTTTACTCCATCACTTCCCTGCTGATAGACCACCTGCTACATCATTAGTCTTACAGAAAAACTTGTTTTGTTTGATTCTGTCTGACGGTTTAATAAACCCCTGAGGAGAAGCTGTGTTCAACAAAATGTTCTTATTTAAAGATCAATGTAGCAGTCGGAGCACGAGTCTTTGGCATTGACTTGTTGTGGAGCAGAACGCTGGTTATGTGGCTGCATATACATACTCTTCTGATCGTTCTTCTTGCATGTTCTTCTTGTTTGGTTTTATTTATGGCCATCCCCTCGTCACAGACAAACCCGTTTTTGTTTGTTCTGTTTGTTTTGTTCTTCCTTCCATCAGTCGCTACCTTTATGCAGATCCCGTGCACTGCAACATGACCTGCTTGTTGTTCAGGTTACTGAAGGACGATTTAAAAGAGTATACATATGCAGCCGGGCTGACCGGGCTGGTGTATGACGTATCCTCAGGGAGGAATGCCTTGCTCGTAAGTAGCTGTTTGGAGCCTGGTCGGGGGTGAGCGCTGGTGAAGGGTCCACTCTGGCTTGTAACGGAGTGGAAATGGCTTGGATTTCTACGCTCGGTTTGACTGTGTGGCGTGTTTTTGTGCAACTTGTAGACTTGGTAGATGTTTTTTGGTGATTGATTGATTGATTGATTGATTGATTTTTTCTTTTTGCTGTAACCAACTTACATGGATATTTTAGACATTTTGAAGCAGTGCACTGTGAAGTTGAAGCGACGCCAAAAAACACTCATCACTAAACCTGGTTTATACTTCACACGACAGAAGACATCTGATCTCGCTGACGTGGTTGTGAGACGTTCTTACTCCAAGAGAAACGGGGGTAGAAGTCCTGATAAGCCCCGCCCACTGCAGAACACGCCATGCACAGAGAGCGCACGGTTGGCAGAGTGGATGTTTATTTTCTGTGGAATGAGGAGGAAGATCTGATATTTATTTTAACTAAGGAGAAGCTCTAATTTACAACCTGTTGCAGAGAGACGTCACAGACTCTGACAGACGGTTTGGGGACATGTCCACGTTGTCCAGCCCTGGACAGCAAAGACATGGAGAGACGCCTGGTTCTCTTAGCTGTCTCCTCAATGCTGTTTCCTTCCACAAGACTCTCCTTGTCAAACTTTTACAAGTTTTATTTGACTGTCTGCATAGACACGCCCACCACGTTCTGACCACACCCACTGGGCTTGGCACATAATCCTGCGAGACACTGGTTCTGATGGGGGGGCCGTGCCAGGAGCGGCATCTGAAGGGGCACCCAGCCATGTCAGCGAGACCCATGTGGACACTTCTGGTGTAGAATAAACCAGCCGCCCTCGCGTCACCTGTTTGTTTCCTGCTCTCTGAACACATTTAACATTTCTTACCAAGCTGTGAGTGAGTTTGCCCAAGTGATGTTAGTTCTCTTTGTTCTTTCAAGCATTTCGATTTCTGCTGCCTTGTCACAACACCTGCTGTTTTAGCTTCTTCTCAGCAGCGAATTTATGAGCCATGTCTTCAGAGGCGGCTGAACGCACTTTGTGCAGCTCTGTTTCTGTTTCTGCTGCTATTTATATCTATATTTGTATTTTGTGTTTTCCTGTCCACTTTGCTTTTTGTTTCTACTGTGCAGCACTTTGGTTGTTGCTGTGTTAAGTGCTCTATAAATAAATTGCCATGGTATGTTTACGGCTGCAGGTCATTGATGTGAGTCTGTGGTGCTGCAGCATCCAGCTGGCCGTTGGTTAAGGTCAAAGACGTGAAGCATTAAGAGACTTGGAGATAAACGGGATGAGTCTGAGAATGTGGCTGTTTAGCGTCAGGCCTGAATCATGAACGACATCAGAGTGAGGGAAAACGACGAAAACTGCAAAAAGCATACATAGATTTCAACTGGAGTCACACAACTGATGTAATATGTTTGCACACTTGCACAGCTGCAGTAGTTGTGAGGTTGCAGGTTTGAGTCCAGGTTGGGTCAAGAAGACGTTTGTGTGAGTTCACTCACTGTGACGACCCTGAAGAAGGGAGCAGCTGAAACAACAACTGCAAACAAACTGTGACATTTCTGTGATCAAGGTGCAGATCATTTTATTGCACTATAGTCACAAAGTGTCTTAATTATGTCTCCATTTGATTGCACTTTTTATTTTTCAGTGCAGTTGAAGCGGTCGTGGAACCCTCCCAAAAGTGCCTCGCATTTCTTGCACTTTATGGTGCACAGAAACCAAACGGACAAGGGTTTGAGTTGCTCATGCTCGTCATATTCACCGTCTAAATCAGTGGTCCCCAAACATGGCCCTTGAGGAACGCCATACTGCATGTTAGTAGTGTCCCTGCTCCAACGTGCCTGATTCAGTGAATATATTACTTCCTGAAGTTGTGCCAAAGCCTGTTAAGCACCCATTCATTCAAATCAAGTGTGTCAAAGCAGGAAAACGAGTAAAACGTGCAGGATTGGGTTCCTCGATGACCAGGGTTGAGAACCACTGGTCTAACCTCAAACAGGTTGTAAAGTCTGTGATCTGAGCCAGGGAACTAAAAGTCCTGTGGACATTTCCAGACATTTTCATGAGTTCCTCATAGATACAGTTCAGTTTGTCAACAGTGTCGTCCATGTGAGAGTGAAACTGACTCGTCCTGCAGGTCATTTCTTTCCTCTGAGAAACCGTTGAAATATGCTCTGACCACAAACTGAGCAGACAAGCCACTTCAGCTGGGAACAGTTACTGTGAGCAGCTTCTCGTTTCTTCAACATGCCTGAAGACCTTACCATACCTGTTGTTCTGGTAAAGAAGCTACTCCAGTTGTGGCTCCAAAAGACCAACTGAACAAAGACAGAAACCCAGTTATCAAATCCATCAGGCCAGTTATCTGCTGCACAAACCTGCAGAGGCAGCGTTAGAATCTGTTAGAATCTGTTAATCTGCTGTAGTTTCAGCAGTGATCCAGAAATAAAACCCGCTGCCCAGATTTACAGAACGAGGTATTTTGGAAGCAGTGGTCACGCTGCAGCCATGTTCACTGCTGAACGTCTGTTAGCTTCTGCAAAGCTTCGGGCCAGCAGAAGCTAACTGAGGTGTTTGTCTGGCTCGTTTGACGCTTCGTGTCCATAACGCTCCTCTTCTGTCACGCTTTGCTGCAGCTGTCGGTCAAAGGCTACAATGACAAACAGCACATCCTGCTGAAGAAGATCGTTGAGAAGATGGCCACCTTCGAGATCGACGAGAAGCGCTTTGACATCATTAAAGAAGCTGTAAGTTGATGTTCATCACTGCAGAGTTTAACTTTGACTCCTTCACACCAAACGGTGACGCGTCACATGAACTCATTATTGTTAATTACTGTAATGGCTCTGAACCCCGCGGCGTAAACAATTTATTGATTATTTTGTTTGTTTGTTTTATTTGACGGGCTAACGAGCTTCCTGTTGCCAAAAACATTTAGCTTCGTCACAACCCGGGCGCTCACATAGCTGCCCAAACACGTTTCTCCTAACATACAATGAACACAAACCAACACATAATGAAGGTAAACTAGACTAACAAGAACAGACTAATCACTGTTAAACTGCTAACTGAAATGATTAACAGTGAACATACATTTTACCCATAATCCCTCTCTGAGGTCATGTGACCAGCAGTCAGCCGTCTGCTGGTTGACTCTTGATCTACAACAAGCTGCACATCTGTCAGTAGCTGGTGCTGCCACTCATGCTACAACATGAACACCCGCAGCTGATATATGTACAGAATTAGTGTTTACGTCTTGTATTCAGGTGTGCTCAATAGACCGGCAATTACGGTAAATACCTTAGACCTTCACAAAGACTCCAGATGAATGAAGTTGAATGATTTTAACTCTTTTCAACCCTCTGCTTAATGAACAGTTTCACTCAGTTTGTTGCTTTTCACTCCATTTCTTTGAAGGTTTTTCTTCAAGTAAAGGTGTTTTTTTTTTCTCCCTTGTTAATTGCAGTACATGAGGTCTTTGAACAACTTCCGAGCCGAGCAGCCTCACCAGCACGCCATGTACTACCTTCGTCTGCTGATGACCGAGGTGGCCTGGACCAAAGACGAGCTCCGAGAGGCCCTGGATGGTGGGACACAGATTTAAACGTTTAGTTTGACTTTGTCTCGCAGGTCCTTCTTCATGACGACAGCCAGGACTCAGGCTTTAGGAGCGTTTAGCTGATAGTTGTGGTCTGTGTTGCAGATGTCACTCTCCCACGGCTCAGGGCCTTCATACCTCAGCTGTTGTCTCGGCTACACATTGAAGCCCTCCTCCATGGCAACATCACCAAGGAGGTTTGTTCAGTCTCTGATTTATTCACTGAAATTAGATTTTCGTTGCCTGTTGTACATGAAACTAAGACTGCTGTTAACAGTACTAACACTGATGGCTGCTTGGGGATTAAAGTTCTGATCATATTGATGGTCAAAACATTTCTTCATAAATGTTGACAGATGTTGATGCAGCTGGCTGCAGAGGTTCTGTTGGTCACACATGAGTTTTTATACCATACCAGCTTTAATGACAGAAACACACACAGGACCAAAGTGATCTGCAAATAATAAAACAACCAGACAATCAGTCAATAAAAATGTATTAGAATGATAAAGTCAACATCTCACATGGTGTCAAAGGTCAGGGAGAAGAGACGGTTTGAAGAAAGATTTAAAAACAGGGAAGAGTCTGATGTTCTCTGAAGGTCGTTCCACAGTTTAGGAGCTGCAGCAGCATGGTCTCCTCTGAGCTTACACTCAGGAGCAGCTGATCACATGACCTGAGGGGTCCAGAGAGGGTGTACAGATGTAGCAGCTCGGACAGATAGAGCGGGGCGAGTCCATTACGAGCAAATAAGCGAATAAAATAATTTAAAGGAGGTGTATACTCCTTATGAGTGCTCAGATAATGAGTTTGAATATTTAAATAGACTGGCCTATATTATGGCTTTCTTACAGGAACATGCAGTAAGCAGCTTTTTCATTGTTGGTGACCTGAATGCTGATCTCTCTGATCAAAGGTCTACGTTTGCAAACCATTTAAAGCATTTCTGCTCAGATAATGGTCTCTCCCTCTCTAGTGAATTACTTTTGCCAAGGGACAGCTACACTTACACCAGTGAGGCATGGTATACCACCTCCTGGTTAGACCATTGCATTTGCACAAGTGATGCTCATAACACCATTGATTCAATGAGAATTAATTATGAGTTATCCACATATGATCATGTGCCCCTGTCCCTTTCTATAAATATGGACAATGTGCCATCTCTTACATCTGTAGGTTGTGATATGCCTGAAGTACAAATTAATTGGTCCACTTTAAAGGAAGGGGACATCAGTTCATATCTCACCCAGAGTGAGACCAGGTTGAGTAACATTGAGCTGCCTAAATCTGCTGTTACATGCACTGATATCAACTGCCAGAATCTGCAGCATAGAGTTGAATTGTGCTCACTGTATGAACAGATTGTGGATTCTCTACTTTTCTCAGGTCGACATCTGTGCAAGATGAAGAAGTACAAAGCTAAATTAGGCTGGAATGAGTATGTTGAAAAGTCTCACTCTGAGGCAAGAAGGGCATTTAAAGCCTGGGTTGATTCTGGTAGAGCCAAATGTGGTCCTCTATTTGCTAATATGAAGGAAGCAAATTCAAAGTTTAAATATGCCCTACGGTTCATAAAAAGACATGAGAATTTTCTCAGGGCTGAATCACTGGCTAGGAAACTACAAAGTAATTGCCCTACAGAATTCTGGACAGAAATTAAAAAGATGAGTGGTAATAAAAGGTCTTTACCAACACATATTGATGGTGTGAGCGGAGCAGTGCAGATCACTGACCTATGGCGGAAACATTATCATGATATTTTTAATGCTGTTAAAAGTAATTCATTTATGGTTGGACATATTGATGGAAATGAAAATGTGATTGTGTCCTCAAAAGAAATCTTTGAGATTGTAATGAAGCTGGATAACAACAAGTCAAGTGGGTCAGACAGGGTATCTGCTGAGCATCTGAAATATGCAAGCAGGAAATTGTGCCCTCTACTTGCCATATGTTTTACGGGCTTTCTAATTCATGGAGTTTTACCTGACACATTACTGTCTGTTATTTTAGTTCCGATTGTGAAAGATAGAGCTGGTAGAATTAACAGTAGAGATAATTACAGGCCTATAGCCCTGGCCAGCACCTTATCTAAGGTGCTGGAGAGGGCTATTTTGAACAAGCTGGAAGGATTTTTGCTGACCTCTGATAATCAATTTGGGTTTAAACGTAAACATGGAACAGACTTGTGCATCCTTGCTTTAAAAGAAATTTTAGATCTATACAACAGACACAACACCTCCATCTTTATGTGTTTTATTGACGCCTCAAAGGCTTTTGATTATGTTAATCATGAAAAGCTGTTTTGCAAGTTGTATAAGAGGGGTGTCCCCAAATGTTTGGTGAGGATTCTTGTTTTTTGGTATGCTAATCAACAAATGTATGTTAAATGGGGAAACTCTGTATCGGACTCCTTCGGTGTCTCAAATGGTGTGAGACAGGGTAGCATCCTGTCTCCCTTTTTATTTAATGTGTACATGGATGATCTGTCAAAGCTTTTAAATAACTGTGGAACAGGTTGTAGGGTCGGCAATAAGGTCATCAACCATCTTATGTATGCCGATGATTTAGTAGTCTTCTGTCCCTATTCTGCTGGCCTACAAGAGCTGCTGCAGGTG
>JARVGS010000001.1:32801050-32811094 GCA_031762315.1 Hypsolebias antenori | reverse complement strand
AGTTTCCTCTGCAGGGTAGCTGGACTCTCCCTCAGAGACAGGCTGAGAAGTTCAGTTATCAGGAGAGACTCGGAGTAAAACCGCTGCTCCTCCACATCCAGAGGAGACAGTTGAAGTGGTTCGTCTGGTAAGGATGCTCCCTGGGCACCTCCCTAGGGAGGTACTTTGGGCATGTTTGACTGGGAGGAGACCCCGAGGAAGACCCAGGACACGCTGGAGACACTACGTCTCTCAGTTGACCTTGGAACACCTTCTGGAAGAGACTGTGGAGAGAGATGTCTGGACCTCCCTGCTCAAGATGCTGCTCCCAAGACCTGAGTCCAGAACAAGATGATTGATGGATCTAAAAACCTCTTTAGGTGTTTTTAACTAGTTTTGCTCCGGTCACAGCTAACATTTGACTCAAGACAAGAAGCTCTTATTTACCTCCGAGATAAACCCAAGTGTTTCACAAAACGTCCAAAGGTTACTGAAAGGTTCATCAGGTTGGTAAGAGCTGGGAGCAGGATGAAGCTCTGGGTTGGATGGATCACTCCACAGCCACAGTTCTGTCAGTTTTAGCTGCTGTTTTTCTGATTTGAGCTTGAGAAACATAAAAACAGCCTCCAGACTGTAATAAATGAGCTTTAGTGCTGGTTTACTTGAATCTGTTTCTTTTCCTTTTGGTTTTTGCACATTGTCCAAACATCCTGAACCACTGAACCACTGAACCAGTTGTTGCGTTGTCTCGTTGCAGATCTTTTGTAGCTCTGTCGACACAGAGGAGACCGGAGAGAAGAAATGGCTTCAGAAAGTGGTCTGAACGTGACATTAACGCTGAGGCTGCTCATGCACGGGAAGGTAACCAACATGTTCTGTCGTAATGACCCGTGTGGTTCCTGCCGTGGTTTTCATCATTAGATCCTGCTCCAAACCTGAAAACGTCTTCTTCAAATGTTCCTTTCCCTTCTTTTACAGGAAGTCGGCAGCATCATTGGAAAGGCAGGTTTCATGTTTAATCCACCTGCGAGTTTGTTGTTAGAGTCTTGTTGTGTTAACGGCTTCTGTCCTGGACTCTTTCAGAAGGGAGAAACCGTGAAGAAGATGAGGGAGGAGGTGAGGCTTTGCTGTGGAAACAACATGTCCTGAGTTCAGGTGGCCTGGTTGGAGCTCTCACAGTACATGTGGGTTTTTACAGAGCGGCGCTCGCATCAACATCTCAGAGGGTTCATCTCCAGAGAGAATAGTGACCATCACAGGACCTACAGAGGGCATCTTCAAAGCTTTCTCCATGATCGCACAAAAGTTTGAGGAGGTACAACAAAATGTAGAACAACCCCAGATCTGATCCATCAAACCAGAACAGTGATTTCATGAAACCATGTTTTACTCACCATGGAACAAAAAGATCAGATGTTGGAACCAAGAAATTAAACCACTGATGGTAGAAACATCTCTTTAGAGTTCAGATCCACGTTTCCTCTGAAGCATCTCCTCTTCTTCTAGCATCAGTCTTGGAATATCCAGAAGCTGAGGAGACCAGATGTTAGAGGTTTAGGAGGACCTGAGTAGACCCGTTGTTGGAGGTTTTGTCCCATTTTGGTCTGATGGACTCCAGCTGTCCAACAGTCCCGGAAGGGAACAGATGTTCTAAAACCTTCAGATCTTTTTCTTTATTGATGAGTCTTTCCAGATGTGTAAGCTGCTCATGTCAGAGGCACTAATGCAACCCCATACCATCAGAGAGGTAGGCTTTGATACCAGGCTGGATGGTCCTTCTCCCCTTCAGTCCAGAGGACGTGGTGTTTACAGAAAGAACTTCAGATTTAGACCCGTCTGACCTCAGAACAGTTCTGGACTCAGACTCAGTTTGGAATGAGCATTCTTCTTTGTCTGATAGAGCTTTAAGCAGCATCTGTGGATGAACTGCATTTACAGACAATGAGCTGTGGAAGAGTTCCTGAGCCCAGAACAGAACCGGACCTGGTTTCACGAGGTCCAGAACAGAACCAGACCTGGTTTCACGAGGTCCAGGACAGAACCGGACCTGGTTTCACGAGGTCCAGAACAGAACCAGACCTGGTTTCACGAGGTCCAGGACAGAACCAGACTCAGAGCTGGTTCAGTTTTTTTGATTGTGAACAAAATGTGTCGTTTCCATTCGTTGCATCGTTTGACTCAGCGTTTCCACATCTGGACTTTTATTTGCACAGTTTGGCGCCACAGACAGAATTTAACGTTCTGTCTGTCTGAGCGACAGCGGACAAACTTTTATTGGGTCTTACAAGACGACTCGAAAGGACACGTCAAATGACCGTGGAGTCGATGCTGAAAGTGTTTCCACTCTCCCGCAGGACATCACCGCCGCCATGACAAACAGCACCGTGACGAGCAGGCCTCCCGTCACCCTTCGGCTGGTGTTCCCGGGGAGCCAGTGCGGCTCTCTGATCGGCAAAGGAGGCTCAAAGATCAAAGAGATCCGAGAGGTTGGACTTAGTTTAGTTTTCACCTGGAAGTTGTTTTTCTGTTCCCACAACAGGAAGTCCCGCCCCCCCCCCCCAGGTGTTTCCTTGTTCCCTCAAAATGTGACAGCTGCTCCTGAAAACCTTCTCATTGTCCATGTCAGCAACGTCTGAATGTTGATTCTGAACGGTCAATATTTGTTTGTGCCTCTTCAAATACTGGAGCTTCGGCTTGCAGCTGCTCCCCGCATGTCAAAATGCGGCTGTGGGACATCTGCGGGTCTGGAGACACGTTTGCGTCCGGGCGGTGGTTTGTTCCTCTGCAGTAACTGTCTGCTCTGTCCGCTGGTTTAAGACCACCGGCGCGCAGGTGCAGGTGGCAGGAGACATGCTGCCGGACTCCACAGAGAGGGCCGTCACCATCTCCGGCACGCCGCAGGCCGTCACGCAGTGCGTGAGACACATCTGCTCCGTCATGTTGGAGGTGAGCGCCGCCACACAGCCGAAGATCTTCACCTTCAGCTGCTCCGTGCCGAGGAGCGCATCTTAGATGTTTTGAAACTGGCCGCTCAAGTTGTCCCGTCTGACATGAAACACTGATAAACATGTCCACCGTGACCTTTGACACACGTGTGAGACATCAGCAGTGTCTCCGTCTCAAGAAGACACAATGTCTCTCCTGTGATTTTCTGTCCACATGTCTCCAGTCTCCACCGAAAGGAGCAACTATTCCCTACCGTCCCAAGATCCTCCCTGCTGGAGCCCACGCAGTTTTAACACCGCAGCACCCCGCACAAGTAAGTAAACAAAAAAGATTTTAGCTGATTAAAGTAGAAATGATGTAGCAGCCAAAACATGTTAACATAGAAATAATGTAGCAGCCGAAACATGTTAATGTAGAAATAATAGTAGCCAAAACTTGTTAATGTAGAAATAATGTAGCAGCCAAAACATGTAAATGTAGAAATAATGTAGCAGCCGAAACATGTAAATGTAGAAATAATAGTAGCCAAAACATGTAAATGTAGAAATAATGTAGCAGCTGAAACATGTAAATGTAGAAATAATAGTAGCCAAAACTTGTTAATGTAGAAATAATGTAGTAGCCGAAACATGTTAATGTAGAAATAATGTAGCAGCCAAAACATGTTAATGTAGAAATAATAGTAGCCAAAACATGTTAATGTAGAAATAATGTAGTAGCCGAAACATGTTAATTTAGAAATAATGTAGCAGCCGAAATATGTTAATGTAGAAAAAAATGTAGCAGCTGTAACATGTTAATGTAGAAATAATGTAGCTGCCGAAACGTTAATGTAGAAATAACGTAGTAGCCAAAACCTGTTAATGTAGAAATAATGTAGCAGCAGAAACAAGTTAATATGGAAATAATATAGCAGCCGAAACATGTTAATGTAGAAATAATGTAGTAGCCGAAACATGTTAATTTAAAAATAATGTAGCAGCCGAAACATGTTAATTTAGAAATAATGTAGCAGCCAAAACATGTTAATGTAGAAAAAAATGTAGCAGCTGAAACATGTTAATGTAGAAATAACGTAGTAGCCAAAACAAGTTAATGTAGAAATAACGTAGAAGCAAAACACATTAATGTAGAAATAATGTAGCAGCCGAAACAAGTTAATATAGAAACAATATAGCAGCCGAAACATGTTAACATAGAAATAATGTAGTAGCCGAAACCTGGTAATGTGGAAATAATGTAGCAACAGCTGGAACATGTTAATGTAAAAATAATGTAGCAGCCGAAGCCTGTTAATGTAGAAATAATGTAGCAGCCGAAACAAGTTAATATAGAAACAATGTATCAGCCAAAACATGTTAACGTAGAATAATGTAGTAGCTGAAACATGTTAATGTAGAAATAATAGTAGCCAAAACATGTTAATGTAGAAATAATGTAGCAGCCGAAACATCTTAATGTAGAAAAAAATGTAGCAGCTGAAACTTGTTAATATAGAAATAATGTAGCAGCTGAAACATGTTAATGTAGAAATAATGTAGTAGCTGAAACATGTTAATGTAGAAATAATGTAGCAGCTGAAACACGTTAATGTAGAGATAATGTAGTAGCCAAAACACGTTAACATAGAAATAATGTAGTAGCCGAAACACGTTAATGTAAAAACAATATAGCAGCCAAAACAGTTTAATGTAGAAATAATGTAGCAGCAGCTGAAACATGTTAATGTATAAACAATTTAGCAGCCAAAACATGTTAACGTAGAGATAATGTAGAAGCCGAAACACTTTAATGTAGAAATAATGTAGCAGCCGAAACCTGTTAATGTAAAAATAATGTAGCAGCCAAAACCTGTTAATGTAGAAATAATGTAGCAGCAGAAACATGTTAACGTTGAAATAATGTGGTAGCCGAAACACATTAATGTAGAAATAATGTAGCAGCTGAAACAAGTTAATATAGAAACAATATAGCAGCCGAAACATGTTAACGTAGAAATAATGTGGTAGCCGAAACACTTTAATGTAGAAATAATGTAGCAGCCGAAACATGTTAACATATAAATAATGTAGCAGCCGAAACCTGTTACTGTAGAAATAACGTAGTAGCCAAAACCTGTTAATGTAAAAATAATGTGACGTCTGAGCTGCAGATCTACAGGACGGGCTTTCAGCAGCGTCCCACAGATTATTCATCATCAACGCAGATTTTAGTCCACAGCTCACAACGTCTGATCGAGGCACACATTTTAATTTAAGTTTGTTCTTATTTTTTTCAAAGCTGCCTGTTGGGAGACAAAACCGTTTTTGTTTGTTAAAGAAAATTAGGAGTTTGGAAAAAAAAAAGCTAAATTCTTTAGATGAAGCTGGAACTGATTTGTAAATGATAAAACAAGAAGAACTGAAGCTACGAGGGTTGTAACAGCAGTGTGAAGGAGCCGCAGAAAGTGGCTAAAACCTTAAAATAACAAAACTTTACTAGATACTACAAGTAGCTACATTCTAGCTACCAAATGCTAGCTTGATGCTAGAAGCAGCTGAAACACTCGCTTAAATCAGCAAAAGACTAGCTGGAATTAGTGAAAGGCTAGCTAATAGCTAAATGTAGCAAAATGCTAACTAAAGTTGCAAAATGCTAGTTATAGCTAAATGCTAGCTTGATGCTAGAGCAGGCGAAACACTCGCTTAAGTTAGCAAAAGTCTAGCAGGAATTAGTGAAAGGAAAGCTAATAGCGAAATGTAGCAAAAGGCTAGCTAAATGCTAAAAGTAGCACAAGAAGACTTGTGCTACTTTCGCTCTATACTGTTTTATTGTTTTTATTGATCTTTAGGTTTTAACAACTGTTTTATTTTATTTTTTATGTGTTTAAACTTTCTTGATTTTAAGTGAGCAGCACTTTGTTGCAACTGTGGTTGTTTTAAAGGGTTTAATAAATAAAGCATTATTATTATTATTATTATTATTATTATTATTATTATAAGACAAATCAGAGCTGGTATGAAGAAAAAAAAATTTTTTTGGGGGGGTGGGTGGAAGCAACATTAGGGGCTGAGATGGTGCAGGGGCAGGGCAGCCGACTCAGGACCCGAAGGTCCTAGGCTCGATCCCTGGTCATTCCCACATGTTGGGGTGTCTCTGAGCAGGACACCCAATCCCCAACTGCTCCCCGGGCAGCTGACACAGCTGCCCACTGCTCCACCTGGGTGTATCCCAGGTGCGATGCGTTAAATGCAGATACTAATTTTGTCTTTGTATGGGAACATGCAATGATGACAACACATAGCACTTTATTTATTTATTATTGAAGGAAACATCAACTTACATTTTGGGGGGAGTTTCATTTAACTCAAGGTAAATATTTTTAAAAATATTAAAGTTGCAAAATCCAAAGGTCAAAGTTTCTCATTCCAGACTGAAGAAAGCAGAACCAGGTGGACCGCTGGTCACAATAAGTGTGTTTTGATGCGTTCCTGGTAAAACTGTTGGTCGTGAGGCAGATCCGTGGATGTTGTTGTGAACCTGCCCAGCAGGCTGAAGCCTGACACATGTCAGATGTAACATTTCATGTCCTGTCAAGCTGCTGTCCTGCTTTTCGCCCGGCCTGCGCTGACCTCCATGACCTCTGGCTGTTATTGGATTTTCAGTCCAAAGAGACAAAAAGCAGCGGATGACATTTAGATGAAATTCCATCAGATCTATACACATTAACGCCGTGGAAAAGCAGGAAGAAATTGATTTCTTCTGCCCTGCGTTTACTGTCGGCGCTCGCGACGATGCTGTGTATGGAGCGACATGTCACAACATGTTTATTATAACCCCGTCTCGTCTCCTCCTTCCAGGCCTTTGCTTTTCCAGGGCAGTATGCTTTGGCACATCAAGATGTAAGTATGCTCCTCCGAGTGACTGACACCCGTCCTGATCTTCTCCTGCCCACACTTTCCGAGCCTCCACACGGCTCTTTCTGTGCCCCGCTCTTCAGAGATGAGACTTCAGTAACCCCGATCTGTCGACTAACACTAACCCTGAGTAGCAGCATGCGCTGCAACGAGACGGGACGGAGTCTGTAGTGGGTTGCAGCTCATGGATGTGCCTGTATGTTCTGATGTGTAGAAGTGCATGGAATCTGTTCGCTCTGACACGATCTGTGATGTTTGTGAACTTCAGAGCGGCTCTGTTTTGAAGCCGTCAGCTCCTCTGAAATAATCCACTTTGATTGTTTAGCTCTAACTTCCTTCCTACCCTGCAGTTGACCAAGCTTCACCAGTTGGCTATGCAGCATATCCCCTTCCCTTCCCTTGGGCAGAGCAACCCTACCTTTCCTGGTACGTACCCACGGTCCCCCGAGGATGTCCATCTGTCCCTCTGTCTTCACTCCTCTTTAAACCACACCACCAACACTCTCTATCGTTCGTCAACACGTTGCCGACGCTCAGAGGGTTGTATCGACATTTGTAGCGAGGGGTTCTGTGGAAAGAGCGGCGGTTCAACTTCGTTAATCTGTGCTGCCACTTTAGGAGCAATTTTCTGCACACATGGTGGTGTTTGTCCCTGCAGAGCTACCGTAGCTTCTTGTCGTCAATGTTTTCTTTAATATTGACTCATAAAGATTTGGTTTGACTTTAAACCCTCAGTGACAACAATGATAATAGCGTTAGCTTTCCATTGGAGTTTTGGCTGTAATATTAGCATCTATGCTAATTCTATGATTTCCAGGGCACGTGATCGTGCACTCGTCATTAGGTCATCAAACATATTAATCTGTATTTATTTATATAATAAATGTTATTTAAGTTTCAAATGAACTGATCTCAGTTTTCTGACTCATGACTAAAGAGTCCTACGTTTAGTAGAAATGCTGTGAACTAGAAATATCTTACCTGTTGTGGATAGCTCTTTGAGACGCTGCAGTTTGAAGAAGTCTTTAATTCTGAAGGACTGATGAGCTGATGGCTAGTCGGAGCGTTACAACAGAGAGAAGAGCATCTCGTCATTCAGAAACGTTCCACAGAACTCCGCTTCAAAGTGTCCAGAATGTTCCTTTAATTGATCGGCTTCACAGATTTGTCCTCGTTAACAGACGAGCTGTTTAGAACGAGCTTCAGTCAGATCAAAACAGAAACAACAACATTAATTTAAAAGGTTAACAAAACAAAACCAACAGTCATAGTTGTCAGCTGTTAGAATACTTTTTATAAAAACACAGAAATGTACAGAATCAAACACTCAGTTTTACCTCAGAAGAAAATATGCAAAAATGTTTCGTAAATATTGAACTTAATTTTTTGTTTCCTCCCAAATTTCATCTCCGTCTGCCCAGAGACCCCTCCAAACAAAACTAGTCCTAATCTCTCGACCCCTTCCTTTCCCTCTGCAACATTTCTCCTCCGAACCCGTCGTCGTCTCAGCCAAACCGTCCCCGACCTGAACGTTCCCGCACTCACACAAACTAACCAAACACCGCCAGCGCTAACGAGACGAAATGTTACGGCCTTTTGATCATTCAAGACGCAGTTAGAGCTGATCGCAGACATTTGCATCAAAATGAACCAAGTGCATGAAATGTTTTATGTAATGTGTGTGTGTGTGTGTGTGTGTGTCACAACTCGTCTTGCCATAAAAGTGGAAATCATTAGTAAAATACTGTCATTAGTGTTTCTTGTTCTAATCTGCAGGATTGGATGCGTCCACCCCCACAAGTACACAAGAGCTGGCGATACCTAATGATGTAAGTGGTGCACGGTTTATGCTCCCCCGCTCAAACTTGTGTCCTCATGCATTAAAACTATCCAGGAGAGGACAACGATAACGAGGATTTTGGGGACGCACACGTTTATTGTTAGCAGCAGAAAGTAATTTATTCCTGCACAAACTGACACACCAATTATCAGCTGGACAGAGACAGAAACAAAACAAACTAAACACTGAGCTCAAAGACTTTTAAAAAATGTTGTGACTTTACACTCAGAACAACAACCTGAGCATCTTTGACTGACTTCAGTAAATTGAACTAAAGGTCTAACATCCTGATGCTGCTCAATAATCCAGGTAGAAAAAATACAGTATAACAAAGTTAAGTGTGGTACTCTGAATGGATTAAAAAATAAAATAAAAACTTGCTGAAATGTTTTTTTCTTTTATCCAAAGGACTTCTTCAGTCTGAGGAGCTGCAGTAAACTCAGTCTTATAAATAGCACCTGCTCATGGTGGATCAAGCAGTTTGTTGTTGACATCCAGAACCAGCTGCTCACATGATGGAGGACCATCAGCCTAACGACTGCTCGTTAGTGCCCTGATGGTTGTTTGCTATTCACAGAGGGCAGAGTGATTCTAGCAATAACAGCATTGTAGGAGGTGGACTGCTGGGAAGTGATTTAATAGTTTTCCAGAATCGTTTAGGGTCATTTAGATCTTTGGAGGTCTGAGATAAGTAGTTTCATTGTGCAGCTTTAATGGAAGCTGTACAATGATTCCACAGCTGTTGAAACAGCAACCAATATTGTATTTTATAATATATATTATTATATATACCAATCAATATACTGCATTATGTATACCAATCAGTATATTATATATACCAATCAATATATTTTATATACCAATCAATATATTATATATACCAATCAATATATTATGTATACCAATCAAAATATTATATATACCAATCAATATATTATATATACCAATCAGTATATATACCAATCATTATATTATATATACCAATCAGTATATTATATATACCAATCAATACAGTATATTATATATACCAATCAATATATATACCAATCATTATATTATATATACCAATCATTATATTATATATACCAATCAGTATATTATATATACCAATCAATATATTATACAGTTTATACCAATCAGTATATTATATGTACCAATCAATATATTGTATATACCAATCTATATATACCAATCATTATATTATATATACCAATCAGTATATTGTAAATACCAATCAGTATATTATATATACCAATCAATATATTATACAGTTTATACCAATCAGTATATTATATATACCAATCAATATATTATATATACCAATCATTATATTATATATACCAATCAGTATATTATATATACCAATCAATATATTATACAGTT
>JARVGS010000001.1:32683425-32695374 GCA_031762315.1 Hypsolebias antenori | reverse complement strand
GCTAGTAGATGTAGCTAAATATGCTAGTAGATGTAGCTAAATATGCTAGTAGATGTAGCTAAATATGCTAGTAGATGCAGCTAAATATGCTAGTAGATGTAGCTAAATATGCTAGTAGATGCAGCTAAATATGATAGGAGATGCAGCTAAATATGCTAGTATAACCTATACCGTAACCACGGTATGGTTAGTTTCTGAGTTTGACGTCACAGCAATCCAGTGTGAGTTGTGAAACTGCACAGTGCGTAGCAGACTTATATACATTTATCTTGTTGTCATTAAAGAAACTAAGATTCCAACATACAGCGATGTTCTTTTCATCGGCCGTTCTATTAAAATACATGAGAAGCAAACGTTCTGCTTTGAAGGCTTCCTGCTCGCCTCCAGTCTGACCTCTTTATGTTTAGTTTTTAATCATTGCTCTGTTGTTGCAGAGTAGTCAACTCTGAAAATGGGACGGCAGCATTCTCAGTGTGCAGATTCATTTGTTTGCTCAAGAGCTTATAAAATAAGTTTGCACAGATTTCAAGTTGTTTGAACTTGTCTGCAGGACCAGTTTCCCCCTGTTAGTATTACTGAGTTTCTCCACATCTCTAAGCGTTTGCAGTCCTATATGCGGTAAATCGCTTCATTCTGTACATTTCCTTCTTGTAATTTCAAGCTCCTGTGGTCTGTACCATGGTCTCCTAAACCTGAGGCCACAGGTTCGAGCCTCGGTTGCGTCAAGACGAAACTACT
This sequence comes from Hypsolebias antenori, assembly GCA_031762315.1. Taxonomy (NCBI): domain Eukaryota; kingdom Metazoa; phylum Chordata; class Actinopteri; order Cyprinodontiformes; family Rivulidae; genus Hypsolebias; species Hypsolebias antenori. The sequence goes on along the minus strand of JARVGS010000001.1, from coordinate 32,694,636 downwards.
GTCAAATCGTTCATGCGACGTTACTCGCTGTGGAGACCCCTGAAGACAGGAGCAGGTGAAAAAATTAAAGCACGTTTAAGTTTCTAATTGCAATATTAATCCAAATTGTGGGGAAAAGTCAGTTCTGTTACAAACACCTGCACAGTTCTTTTCATTGAATGTGCTCGTCTTCCTGTTTGAAGTCCGTTTGGTCGAACGTTCAAAAACTGCACGACAAAACCAGAACAACCAGTTTGTAAAGTTGATTATTTTTGGTGCTTTTTGCTTTACGCTCAACACGGTGCATCACATCATTGTTTTAAAACCTTGCTGTGACCTGTTGGGAGTCAACTGTGTTAGCAAAATATTTCATGAACTGTTGAATGGATTTCATTGAATCTGAAAAATCATGTGCATCTAAACCAAAACATGTAAGTCAGCCCAGTTCAAGATGGCTTTCACAGCTAATCAACCTTAGCTTACACAAAAATGTCTACAACGCTGAGGATTTTACGACGATTGAGATAAAACTGGACAGATAGTGGCTGAGTGTGACACTTACCGGAATACCCAGAGACGACTGAGAGATCAGACCCCAAGACTCGTATAAATTACAGTGCTTTATTTACAGTGAAATAAAGTTCATCCAACGGGGAGGACCTGGGAACAAGGAGGAGTCAGGATGATGGAGATCAGAGGATGATCAGTAGTGGTAGTTTGAGTGTCAGGGAGAGCAGAGGGTTCCACTGGTTCCAGTCCAAAGACGGAGCGCTTCGAAGGTGAGTTGAGGCAGTGGTTGGAAGGCGGGCGAACAGCTGAGGTAAGTCACATAAAGTCGCAAGGATTCACAGGAAGGTCCAGGAACAGGTGGGCTGCAGGAAGAAGATACTGAAATATGAAGAAACACAATATACTTTCTTATTTGTAGTACTACACAAAGTGGCTGAGAGCACAAATACTGGCAGGCGTGTAATGCTCCAGCAGGGAAGAGAGCTCCTCTGCAGCCTTTTATGCTCCTGGAGCTCCTCAAGGAATGATCCACAGCTGCAGCTTGTTGGCGCCATCTTGGAACTCAAAAAGCTGCAGAATAAAACTGAAACTACAATGAGTCATTCACAACACATAATTCAAGGGAAATACTGATATCCTGAGAGACTGGGCTTGTTACTTTAAAGGTTGAACCAAAACAACTACAGCTTTGTCATTTCTCTACATTAAATAATCTGAGTCTAAAACTCTGGCAGGAAAGGCTGCGGGAGATACGCATCCTTCCAGGAGTACAGGCAGTCCTCGAGTTACGACCCCTTCGACTTACGGCATTTCGGACTTACGGCGCCGCTCCCAGTGACATCATCACACCTCACGTCGACTTTTTAATGCAGCATTTTTTGGGTTTTTTTTTTCGAATTTTTTTTAGGGTATTGTGTTAGCCGACTGCTTGAAAATACAGCAAAACGGCGTTCTAAGTACGCTGTTGTTGTGTTACATTGAAAAAAGTGTTTAAAACGACGTTTACTGTTCTTTTTCCGACTTACGGCCGAAAATCTGGAGTTACGGCCGCCACGTAGATAGCGCTCCGACTTACGGCAAAATCGAGTTATGAACGGGCCGTAGGAACGGAACTCGATTGTAACTCGAGGACTACCTGTATCTAGATTTTTTCAGTGGAAAACTCACTGGAGCTTGTGTTGAGCTCCATCTTTGCGGCAGATTTGAGCAAGTTTTCTCTGAACCGCCTCCCTGGTTGATGCGTCAGTTGAATCGGGCCAGAGTTGGCCGTGTCTGCCCGTCCTGTGGAGCAGAGGGCCGGGCGGCAGAGAGAGGACGACAGGCAGCAGAGAGGTGGCAGATGTTTTGGAGGAACTGATGAGTGTGCGTTCACGTCCGTGAGGGATGTCATTATGTGGCGGACAGAACAACGTGTTGTTGATTAGTACCTTATTAATTCAAGGACACCCGCTCGCAGTGTCACATGTGGCTGCCGTCCTGGCTCGTGACGGTCTGCCAGTCCTGTCTCAGATAAGTGATAACCTCTCCTTCTAATGAACTACCTCTCTGTTCCTCCACGCTCTCCGACACTACAAACTCCAGAAGAAAAGCTGCTTGTTGCCGTTTCAAGCAGGCGCCTAAAGGGGAGATTTCAGAGGTGCAGTTTATTTCCCACAGAGCCCCTGCTCTGCTGGGGTAAATAAACTGCACCTACCTGAGGGTGTGGAGAGGGGTGTAGGAGCTGAGACAAGGCGGCACGGTGAATTGAGGACAATGTCCAATTTGGTATGTTTGGAATCTCATCTGAGCCTCGAGTTTTTCTCCGTTAGTCTGGAGTTCTCTCAGAGCAGAGTCACGCAACGTTGGTAATCCATGAATTCTCTAAATCTCTCGTTGTTTCATTTCTCCTCCACCTTCTATCCCTCGTATGTTTCATCCAGCGCAGCTTGTCATGTTGGAAACACAGTGTGTCTGCGTTTCGTGGCTTCTGGAGCGGAGGGAGCAACAAATGGGCTCGGGCTGTGAGAGCAGTGAGAACCATGGTGGTGTTGCTCCGGTTAACGGATCCCTCCGACGGTTTCAGCCAAATGGAACATCATTTCACCAACAACACGCCTGCCCTAAAGGAAACATGGCAACCTTCTGGAGAGAAAAGGTTTCAGTGTGCAAGAGAGCAAAAGCCAAGTTCTCCTTAGAGCTTCATCTAATTCATTATTACCTGCAGAAGTGAAAGGTAGGGGATGATCTAATTACCTGTGTCTGTTTATTTTGGTATGTTAGCGAAATATCTCATGAATCACACCACATCTAACTAATTAACTTTACAAGTTAACTCGATTCAAGATGGACACAACAGCTGACTGAACTTAAAAACACACACAATAGGCTATCAACTCTATTTTATAGATATTAAAAGTAAAATTTGATGTAATGAATTCACCTCCAGCACTCACTCTTTGCTGCTTAGAAGAACCATGTGAGGTCTTTATTTAAAATGCTAACCTTCAGTTCGGTGATGTCTCATTGGTCCATGGTCAGGAGACAAGCCTGGAACTCAAGGTTATTGTAAATTTGCTTAAAAATGAGTAATATTTTGGATGAAGTCTCAGTGTTTTTCATATATTTGAAAGGCTAGTTTTTAAACTTGGTTTATTTTTGAGATGCATAATGCATGTATACGTATATATAATACTGAACCGTGCACATGCTTTTGATGCCCATCGTGCCACACTTGCCTTGGCTTGTTTTCTCCCCACCTCTGCAGTTAGACCGTTTTTTCACTAATTATGTATCGGTGTGTTTAAAGCCTGAACGTTGGCGGCTGAAGCCTCAGACGTTTCGTGTCAGGGGACAACTCTAGATGTTTACACACTGAAACCAATCTGAGAAGGCTTTGAGGTGCCCATGGCAACTCTGTAATTATTTTGAGAGAGACTGTCGCACATTTTTTTTGAACATGTTCAAAATTAAAGTGACAAGACTTTGAGCCTCTGACTCATGAAGGAAACTGAAAACGCCCCCCATGAGCGTTTCAAGGCATTCAGAAGAGTCTCGAGTTGTTGAGTGTCAGCCCACTGAGATACTGACCTCACCTATGGATAAAAATGAATTTTAGAGGCACTGAGACAACATTTGGTGTGGTTGTAGCTGAGAGTCATCATGAGCACATCCTCTGAGCACTAATGGAACATAATGGATTTCTGTAATTGACAATAACTTCATCTATCTTTTTAACTTCCATACGAAGCCATTTTACTTTTCTTTTTTTTACATTTTGTTGAAACAACTCTCTCGCAGGTTCTCCAGGTCTCCTACACAGCTCTGACAGAAACCAGCTGAAAGCTCATTTTATAAACTGCGGTTGATTTGACTTTCTTTAAAAAAGGTCTGGAGTGAAAAGTGTTTGTTGTGGTTTGGACTCAAACCTGTGCAGCGTGGCTCTCCTGTCATTCACCATTAAAATAAATGTGTATGGAGGGAGACATGCCTTGCAGTGGTTTCCTTCCTCTTTCCCGCCTGCTACTTCCTCTCTGTTAGCTCTGCCTCTGGCTGACGGGGGAGCTGACAAGATCGGGTGTCAGGTCTGGTTTAGACTTGAAGGCAGGACGCGTCACACTTTCTCTCCGGGCTGTCTCACTCCCAAGGTGAGTCATGTCTCGTCACCGCTCCCATAGAGACGTAAGCCATCACATTGTTCTGGAAGATGCCCAGCGCCTAATAGCCCTGCCGTGATTTGTCAGGGAAAATACTTGTCTGCTGAAGAGGGCAATCACTTACAGCAAGGTTGGAGTGTGGAGAGGAGAGGGAGCTTTTCAAACGTAATCTGTGCTGTCTCAACGTGGCCGAGTCTCCGCTCAGCTGGGCTGGAGACATGTTTAAATCGATACTCGCAGCCTGCAACCAATGTAGACTGTTGTGTGAAAACATCTTCCTGCATCGCTCTGGTCCTGAGACTAATTTAACCCTCAGAAGGTCTCCTGATGATAACCTGAAAAATAAGCAACGCGCCGACTTCCATTTTGGTGTGTGGCTGCATCTAGGCGCAAGAACGGTCACAATCACAAATTGGGTTGCCACGTCAAAATCCAAGATGGCCACCAACATATAAATGTGTAAACCAACCAGCCCAATCATTTGGGAAAAAAAAAAACTATTGTATAGTTTCTGCAAATGATTAAAGTGTCTGAAGATGAACACGTGGTCACGGTCTCCATTGGTCAAACCTCCAGACCCTCATGATTGAAGTCCCTCAGCGATGTTTCGCTTGTTTTGTCAGTTTCGAGTCCTCCTGTAAGCTTGCAGTAACACAATCACCCTTTAGTGTTCTCTGTTGTATTTAGGTCCGGGCTTCAACTTGACCATTTCTCTGTAGTTTTCACTGAATACTTCAGGTCATTGTATGGTTAGACAACACATCTTTGCCCATGCAAGCAAAAGTTCTTCTGTAGACATCAGATTGTGCACCAAGACCTTAACAGTGCTTCCAGGACCGACGGCCAAGAAGCACTCGACAGCGGAGCTTTCCACTCGCTGTTTGCCACAATAAAGCTCAGACTGGTGAAGAACTCAGGCAACAGTTGTCGTAAGCACAGACTTTCCCATCTCACCTGTCTCTAACTCCTTCAGAGTGCTCATGTGTGTCCTGGTAGTTTCTCTCTTGTCCTTCTTGCCTGATGACTCACATTTCTTGATGGATTTAACCGAACTCCTGGGGATGTTTTTGGGTCTTGGAAATCCTTTTGCATCCATCACTGACTTGTGCTTTTCTCAATGTTCTTTAGTCTTTATGGTGGAGTAGTAACCAAGAATACCAAGTGAGCAGGGTCAGACCTTCCAGCAGGTGTTTCTACTGCCATCACTTGGGACAAATCCACTGCTCTCACTGAGTCTACCTGCACCAAGAGGCTGGACCTCTGCTGAATTAGGACAGTCCTTATAAAAGGGGATGAATAGTTACTGAAGGGTTCATTAAATCTGTCCAGTCATTCATTAGATATGTTGCTAACAAAAACAAACATCCTCTGCCGGAGATAATTCCTGCACAAATCAGGGATTGAGTGTTTGCTTGTCCTCTTCTCTCCAGAAGGAGTTCCTGACGGCGGCGACTGAAAAGGACATCTTTGACCATCTGGGTCTGGAGTACATCGAGCCTTGGCAGAGGAATGCGTAGGTCCCCACGCTGCACCCTGGATGGATGAGACCCTGTGATGTGGGGACATCAGCGACGCTACCATCTGCTCGTGGTTCTGATACTCTCCTGCGATTCAGACAAACTCTTTTGTGTTGCTGTTGCCAGTTCAGTTGTTGCTACAGTCGCCTCTGCCTCTTCCGCTGTAACGTGTGATTCATGACTCAGCTTGTTCTCTATTGTCTGACGGAGAATAAATATTTCTCATGCACCATTCAGGGTCCGCCTGTTTCTTACGTGTCGTAATCAACGGCAGGACAAAAAAATAAATCAGCTGTTGCGTACAAATCGCCTGCTGTGCCTGCAGAAAAGGAAGCAGAGGTAAGAGGGTGACCACTGAGAGATAAGGAAGGCGAGGGAGAAAACAGGAAGAGATGACAGAGGCGAGGGCGAAGGGAGGCTGTTTTGTTGAGCTAAACGTTGTAATCACCCTCCTCCTGGCAGGGAAGTGCCGGCGTGAAGCTGAGCCAGGTCTCCAGGGGAAATGAGAAGCGGGTAATGAGCGTCGGATAGACGAGTGCTTCGCGTTGCATTTAGTCTCCATTTAAGCTCTGCGTCCACTGGAGATCATTTAACTGGAATTCCCCAATTCAAAGACCCCTAGTCTCTGCTCATTGTCCCACATTTAATGTCCTCCCCCAGATAGTTGGCTGAATTGGAGGTAATCAGCGGCTCCGGGGCCTCATGGAGAATTCAGATGGAAGGTAAATGAGTCCAATAACAACACGAATGGATCCAGAGCTTTCATTATTCTTTGACTTTCACTTTGTCACGTTTGTTTTGTCAAAGTTGTTCTAGTTTATACCACAAAATGATCATTTTGAAGATGTAAATGATTTATAGTGTAACTCAAAGACAACAAATACCTGACTGCAGGTCTTCCACTACGAGCCACTGATGAGCCAGAAAAGCTGCTTAACAAGCTGCTTAACGAGCTGCTTAATGAGTAGACTCTGCTCACAAGGTGCTAATCTAATTCTAGACTAATGCTTCATAATGGTGACGTTTTTTTGTTTCTCCACTTGTGCTGCTGCGACTTCTGTGACTTAAAGAGGTGAGGGACAAGCGCTTTAAATTATTAATGTTTATAATTCTTAGCTTTTTCGTGATGTATTAGGGAGGAATAGTGCCTTAAATACTGTGCTGAAAATGTGATGATCTGCCATAATCACATTCCTTGAAGTCCAGCTCCACTTTGTCTGTGACCTGTCTGAGAGATCCTTGGTCTTCATGATGTTAGGTGTTGACCTGCTGTTGATTCTGTCAGAACATGTAAAAAAATACACCAATTATCTAAGGCTGCTCACAGGTGAATCTTACTGAGGTCATTTTGCACTTTCAGAAGGAACAGCTGGGGCGTCAAAGTAAAAGGGGAGAAGATATGCATACGAGTTTCTGCTTTTAGATTTTAACAATAAAATTTACAGTCAAGATAAAAATTAAATCATATTACCAGCTGCAAAACATCCAAAGCAAACAATGAACACTTTAGTAAACCACAAGATGTGGATGAGTCTGACTTCCCTCTTCACGGATGACAGGACCAAACTCCAGCTCGTTTCATGATCCTCAGACTCCCGTTAGTTCCCACAATGCCCCAACAGGAATAAAGATGGACGACAGGACCAAACTCCAGCTCGTTTCATGACCCTCAGACTCCCATTAGTTCCCACAATGCCCCAACAGGTACAAAGATGGACGACAGGACCAAACTGCAGCTCGTTTCATGACCTTCAGACTCCCATCAGTTCCCAAGATGCCCCAACAGGAACAAAGATGGACGACAGGACCAAACTCCAGCTCGTTTCATGATCTTCAGACTCCCATCAGTTCCCAAGATGCCCCAACAGGAACAAAGATGGACGACAGCCAAGTAATCTCCTGAATCATCCCATTTAAAGATCGTAAACTAGGACAGTCCCAAACTTTGAGGACTTGACGTGGGCTTCACACGCTTTAAACTCTTTTTTCTTCCTCCCTGTTGGTGTCTCTTTTATTTTTTGTCCTGCAGTGCAGCTCGTTCAGCCTCGTTGACACAAAACGAACTTTAAACTTCTGCGTTGCATCTAATGAAACAGCGAGAGCAAATGCTTGAACCCTGGTGGTTTGGCTTATTTACTGTTCTTACTTCATAACAAGAAAAATAAAATCTGTCTGACATGAAACTTTCCCACACACTAATGAATTCAAGCTGACAAGTGTTAATAAATAATACATTTACAGCAGCCTTAATCTGTTCTCCTCTAATTGATTTTCTAAGAGGATTTGCTCTGCATTAAAAAGTCTCCAATGTGAACTCTGAAGTAATTTAGTTATTTTAGAAAGAAAAGCATTTCTGAGAAAAGACTTAAATCCTGCTCAGGAAGAATTTGTGCTCTCAAGTCTCTAAGTTTTGGGCAGAATCTCTGATTAATAAAAAACTATCTTTGGTCCACAGCAGAAATAACCACGAGTTCCTCAGAGTTTAATCACATCTGATCTTTGTCAAGTTAACCTCAGAAAATATGAGTTAGTTATGAAATAAGAAATGAAATTAATCAGTTTTTTGGTTTAGATTCAACTTTACAGCCCAGTCTTTGATTTTCATGATCTTTTAAGATCTGACAAGTGCTTTCAGACCAGTTAGAATTTAGTCCCAGTAAGAACTGGTTTAAAGATCTACGTTTGCTTTCACAGCCTGAGGATCGCTCGGCTGACAGTCTGTCTGGAAGAGTCCACAACATTTCAGAGAAGAGACCAACACAGATTCAAATTCAGTCACACCAATCATTTGATGAAACTTTACCTTTCAGCAACATAAAAACCAGAAAGCATCGAGAGCGAGCCAAGGAATCTTTCTTATGCAGACATGCAGCCTTACATCGGACAGGAAGTTGGCCTGGTGTTTGTTCAAGTCTTTCAGCTCACATGATAAACGGACTGTACCTATACAGCTCCTTTCTGTCTGATCAAGACACTCAAATCTCTTTACAACAATCTGTCCTCATTTACACCTTCATACAACATCTACTAGATCCGTACAAAGAACGATCGGAGCTTTGTCACATCCAGACACAGATGGGACACACAGCAGAGGTAATGAGGGGTTCAGTGTCTTGTCCAGGGACACTTCAGCATGTGACTGCCGGTGGAATCAAACCCCCAACTCTTGGATTGGAGGATGACTGCTCTAACCACTCAGCCACAGTATGTGATGTGGTTGCCATCTTGAATTTTGACGTGCCAACCTAATTTTCTGGACCAACCTTTCTCGGGAGTCGATGCAGACACACATCTAAACAGAAGTCGTTCCCTCGATGATTTCTCAAACTGTCACACTCAGCATTTACAGACAGACGGAGACTAGAGACCAGTTCCTGTCCTTGCTCTGCGACGGGGACAAAAAGCAGCTCATCACAGACCACGAGAGACGAAGATCTCACGGGGCAGGTTAGATGCTCAGCGGTTTTCATGAGCAAGTCTCCAGAAACTCTGTTTTTCAGAACAGACCTTTATTGTCCCACAACAAAATGTGGAGCGCTGTCTGTCACTGCGCCGGCTCCCCATGCACGTGTCCCTACCCACACCCAGGCCTTTTGCTATGACCACACTCAATCGAGTGCTTGGAGGAGGGAGAGCATCAGGTGAGGCGATGGGCCAGGGGTCCTTGTCAGGGTCCAAGTCCAGGGTCAAAGGTCAGGGGTTCTATGGTCAGGGTTATCTGTAAAATTTAGGGTAAAAGGTCAGAGGGTTAATTTTTTTATTTCCTTACATAAGCTGCGGAGGCTCACAGTGATGCTGCTTGAAGTTTAAACGTGAGGAAAGTGGCTGCAGGTGGGAGTAATGACAATGGTGAACAGGTGTGAAGGTGGGGCAGACACTGGAAACATCTGAACACACAAACAATAACAACAAAAGAACACGGAGCCACAAAAATAACACAATAAACACAATCCTGTGAATACTGTTTGTACATTCAGGAGAAATCATCTCCACGTGCATTTTATTTTCTGCTGAATCTGGTAAACCTGCAGCTTCTGACCTCACATCACTAAACCACTAAAACATGAACCTGAAAATGATGAAACTCAAAATGTGTAAGAGCAAAGTCACAAAGAACGCACATCCTGACGGCTCTTCATGGGGAACGATCCAAACACACGCTGTGCTTGGTGCTTGGCCTGAACGTGCACGTTGGTGGCACAACTGTACGCTAAAGGTTTGTTTATAGCACAAAGGAGCAATAAACACTCCATTAGTGGAGTCCTACAGTGATCAAGTTTTCTACTGTAAAGTCTTTAACCAGTGGTGCATAAGTTGAAGAATCACACACACATTAGTCCATAAGTTGAAGAATCACATCCAGTTTCAACCTTGAAGATGCTCAAACCCACAATATCCCAAATTATTACTGTATATGTACTTTCTTACTATGGTCACTTCCATCCATCATCTTTTACTCGCTTCTTCCACTTTGGGTCACGGGGGTCGTCAGTGCCCATGTGCATCAATCACTATGTGAGGGGCGGGGGACACCCTGGACAGGTCTCCAGTCCATCACAGGGACACATAGAGACAAACAACCGTTCACTCTCTCTCTCACACCTGGGGACAGTTTAGAGTCACCATCAGTTTAACATGCATGTTTTTAGTCTGTGGGAGGAAACTGGAGAACCTGGAGAAAACCCACGCATGCACGGAGAGAACATGCAAACTCCACCCAGAAAGGCCCCTTGGCTGGGATTCGATCCAGCAACCGTCTTGCTGGGAAGTGACAGCTCTACCAAGTGAGCCACTGAGCAAACATGTGTCTAAATGAGCTTCTCTTCATGTATAGAATTATATCAGACAACCGTGTTACTCAGTAAAGCCATTGCCCTCTTTCATTCTGCCAAGTTCAATGAATCCTGAAGCCATCCGTTTTCTTTGATGGTTTTTAATTCATCCGTACCGGCTGCGATGAACTGACCATCATCATGATGAACTATGTAGAGTTGTATTTATTTATTTAAGCATCAAAGTAGAACTTCTTCTGAATGGATAGGAGGTTCCCTTGAAAGGAAACATCTGACCTGTGTTAGAGAATGAATGGAGATCCCATTCAAGCTACTTTTGTTTCACTGGTGCAGGAGTCATAATTCCAAATTAAAACATAAAGTTAAGTGTTACGGAGGAAACCATTTAAAATAACATTGTGGCAATTTGAATGCCAGCTGGCCACTTTCGAAGCAGCTGGCAGAGGGGTGTCCAACCTATATAAATCACCGTTTGGTCCTATTGTTGAGAAACAATTATATAAACCATATATTTTCATGTGTATATTGCACTTTGTAATTTCATGAGGCAAATTAGTGACTGGACATAAAATAGTGCTTAAATAAATAAAAACTTACAGAGGAAGCAATTGAATGAGATGAGAGAAATGATGGTTTAATGACAAAATGTATTTGTGTGATTTTTGAATTTATCATTTCTTCCTTGAGACAAACTTAAAAGACCGTTTTCATGAATTAAAACAGTTTGTGAGTGTGTGTGTGTGTGTGTGTGTGTGTGTGTGTGTGTGTGTGTGTGTGTGT
>JARVGS010000001.1:32596763-32609039 GCA_031762315.1 Hypsolebias antenori | reverse complement strand
GAGCTGGCCCAAGTGGCTGAGGAGAGGGAAGTCTGGGCCTCCTGACTTAGCCTGCTACCCCCGCGACCCGACCCCAGATAAGCAGAAGAAAATGGATGGATGGATAGAACTTCTTCTCCAATGTTATTGCTTTGCGTTGCTTCTTACCCACCGCCGCGCTCCCATCCGTAGACTGACTAGGTCTCTTGGGGCCCATTTTCAAAGTTAGCACACACACTTCGCTAGCTCAACAATCGCTGATAAAAACTCGCACACTCTTCTCTTTGTTCGCCAAATTCAACCACGCGGCTAAGCTAGTGCCGTTCCCTTAAATACTTTAGAATCTGTATCTCTCTGCCTTTGTCTCTCAGAGTTATAGTACACCTGTACTGTATACATCCGCTGCGGACCCTCGCCCCCTCCAGCAACAGTGGGAAATGTCCATTGTATTTGCCAAGTACCAAGTGCGTGCCGTAATGACGTAATGACACATTTACGCCGTAACTCAATTTCATTGTTTTCAACTGGGTTCGTTCGTAAGTCAGAGTTGCCGTAAGTCGGGGCGCCGTAACTCGAGGACTACCTGTATCTTGATAATCAAAGACTCTTATCAAAGTCATTATGAGAACACTTCATGACCCTTTGAATAAGTAAAAAAAGAGAAACAACAATTTAATTTGTGTATCTTTTTCTTTTATTTTAATTGTGTTTATTTCACCTCATCTTAATATTGAAGTAATCACTTATCTGAATCAACTGTGGAAACAGTATTAATTATTTTTTTAAACCTAATCATACAAGTTAAATGTTTTACTAAAAAGTAATTTTAATTCTACATTTCAGAGTGTGTGATGGATATTTCTGACGCTGCTTAAATCCAAGGGCAGGTCAACCCGAACTTTCAGTATTTGTTTAAAAGAGTTAGAGACAGTTTAATCAGTTTAAATCAGAAAACTGGCGTCTGACTATGTTCTGTCTACTTTCTAATCTTATTTTTAATCTTCATTTCCTTAATCTTCCAACTTTTCCACTCCCCCTCTGGAGGGTGTGTACCAAAAGTCAAGCTTTGTTGAAAAGTTCTTACTTCCTGGGGAAACGTCAGTGTAAGAAGTAGAGATTCAAGATGATTCAAGAAGTGACCAAAGAGCTTCTTGGACTGAACTGTGAACCGTGATCATTAACCAAAGGTCCGTTCTCAGTTAGGATTTTCAGCACGTGGCTGTAAATCCAATATGAGCGCAAAAGCTCCAAACTTTTTAAATAAAAATTCCTTCTGAGGAATATTTTATTTTGGAAACCATCCGGAAATGCCGCTACTTCTGGTCGACCGAGGCAAACCGCAGGAGACGCCAAAAGGTTTACGTTCTACAACTGGTGCCTACTCGATACCGGAGCGAGATTGATCGTCTTTCAAAGGTAAAGAGTCGTTGACGTTACCGAGCGTACTTAAAGTTTAGCCTGGAGTCGCCATGGAGAGCTGTCATTCTGGTCGGACATAACTCAGTCACTAGTCAACTTCTCCTTTCCTCCTATTTCTTAAGATATTCTTTGCCAGTAACCTTAAGTTAAAAGTGCCTTCAGATATAAGTTAATTACGATCTCATAACTTGATCTGTTCCTTAAATACTCACCAGCTTGCGAAGTTGCGGACGCGTAATTTCCATCTGTGATGTTTAATTTATAGGAAGTTAATCAGAACCAATCAAGTGTACATGTTATGATGTTATTTTAATGGTCTGTTAAATAAATGATCTCATTTTCTTTGATGGGTCAAATATAATTAACGTCTCATGTCACTTATCTTCATTTGGTCACCCAAGATGTTATTTAATCCTAAAAGAAGAGAATCTGTGAATAAATGAACAATTAATATTTCTGGACTTGAACTAGTCTGAATAATTAATTGAAGATGGACAGGTAACCTTGCTCTCACATCCTACATTCTGGTGACCCGCAAAGTAGGTAATCCTACATAATCAAATAAAATATTAATGTAGTTTCTTAGTTTCTTCTAATCTTTCTTGTTTTCTGTAATTTAACATCCAGTTGAGCCAGACGCTGATCTTCATTCATGAATTTACAGTTATCCAATCAGATTATTTAAAGTTTTGGTCTCCAGGCAGAAACGTGTTGAAGGTTCTTTCTGATTGGTTACGACTTCACTGTCAGCAGAGAAGGCTGAGCTCAGACAGAGTCTCTGCAGGAGCTTGTTTGATGACTGACAAGAAAATTAACCAATCACAAGGCTGAGGTAGAGTGGGCGGGACCAAAACACATCACTTAGGACTTCAGGAAGGCCTTTTTTTAACCACATTAAGATTTGTGATATATTTAATTGCACACAGAAACTGTACTGGTGCTAAAAAAAATGGAGGTTAAATATCACAGTTAGGTTTACGTTTATAATTTACTCGTCCTGCTGGCAAACTGGAAATGAAGTGAGGTAACTGGACGACATCCCCAATGTTTCTCCAAGTCAGCATTTGGAAGGCCTTACTGAAGTCCTAGAGTCAAGGTTTACCACTTAAAATAAAAAAGTCATAACACCCATCTCCTGAAGGAATTGAAAGTTTTGATGAATGAACTGAAAAAATGAACAAATAAAAAGCACTTCAGAAGTATTTTGCAAAGCTGAAAACATGAAAAAGACAGAGCAGGAACTGGTTGAACGGTTCTCTTGCTCTATATAGAGGGTCATTGCACTGAACCTCTGCAGCATTGTTACTGCAGCTGGTGCGGTTTAACAAACTGGAAACAGTTTGGTTCCTGCAGTGGAAACAAGACGTGTCAGTAAAATCTTACTCCTCTGTTTGACTGTGATTCGTGGAGGCTGAAGTCAGAACAGTCACTCGGACCACAAATCAAACCTTCATGGCTTCACCTTCTGACCTCAAGATGCCCAAACCCCTCAAGATTAACTTCAGCTGTGCAGACTGTTGTAGCATTAAATTTAAAACCCTGAAGAGCGTACCAGACCTTTTCAACTCAGCGGCAGTTTAAAGTTCAGTTTGGGTCGCTCGTCAGGGAGATAATGAGTTCAACAGTCCATGAGAGCTGCAGCCGAGGAGTTCATGTTTTATGAAACACACCATATCTTGTCTCCTGCAGTTCTTCTTCTTCTTAGTGCTTGACTGCACTTTGGTGCTCATCCCATGAATATGGCGGTGCACCTCCAAAGTGCCTGAAGGACAAAAACAAGGAATACATGCAAACCCCCGAAAGCATGAAGGTGCCCAGAGCCACGATCGAAATCTGAACTCTCCTCAGAGCAGCTGCAGCGACGCTGGACTCCCCCGACAAGACTCAGAAAAGGATGTTTCTGTAAATACACAATGTTTTTGTTTTTGCACCCTTGCATGCACAGAAAGTGTTCTAGGAGCCCCTACAAATGAATTTATTAAAGAAAAAAAAACCTCTGTGATGGAATTGCAACCTGTCCAGGGTGTCCACTGCACCCAGTATTCACTGGTTAACTGGACATCATTAACTTCACACAGGCTCTTCCACTGGTACATTTTCATCTTTAAATCACTTCTTGGTCTGCTGCCTTCATACATCTCCTCCTATGTGTCTCTGCGTGAGTGCAGCTACAGCGTGCGCTCTCAGGACTTTATTACCATCACTGTTCCCTCAGTGTGGACTGAACTAGACAAAAGGGCCTTCTCCTACTCTGCTTCTGTTTCCTGGAATATCTTACAAAAGGATATAAAGATCTTGACCTTGACCTCTCTAAGTGGCTTCAAGCATCTTCTAAGTTCATGGGAAAAACCAGTGCAGACATGTTTGATGACTGATTTTAGGTTTCTACATCGCCTTACGACCTAGCTGTTTTTGTTACATTTTTTTAAATACCATTTTATTTTCACTTGTTATTCGCAATGTGTACGCATCCTTTATGACTATTGTTGTCGTTGTTGTCCACTGTTGTCATCACTCTTTGTTAAAATCAGGTCTCTGTTGTAAATGAGTCCCCGAGGCTCAGAGGGATTAACCTGTACAAATAATGGTTGAATGAATGAATTTGTGTGACTGTTTTGTACAATTGAGTCCTGTTATTGTTTAAGAAGCAAAAGAACTTTACCAGTAAGCCAGTGTGTCAAATGTTTTCTTTAATTTATTAAAGGCCTAACTTTCCACGAAGGAATGGATATCACCTACTACATTTGAAGCCAAAGTTTTAGACTAAGATCATCTTATACTTAGAAATAACCATGTTATAGCCATCTGTCGTGCTGACCTGCCATTCCCTAAATAATGTGTGGGGAATGATTCTCAGCTACTAACATTTACCAGGGGCAGATGTTGCAGAGTGATTAGAGCAGTCGTCCTCCATTGCAAGAGTTGGGGGTTCAATTCTGCCAGCAGTCATATGCTGAAGTGTCCCTGGGCAAGACACTGATCTCATTACCTCTAATGTGTGTCCCATCGGTGTATGAATGTGATAAAGCTCTGATTATTCTTTGTATAGATCTAGTAGAGTGCTGCATGAATGGGTAAATGAGGCACAGATTGTGTTGTAAATAGCTTTGAGTGGCTTGATAAGATAGAAAACTCTGTACAGTCCATTTACCAGCTTTATCTACTTTTAGGACTTGTGTGAAAATCTGATGATGTTTTAGGTCATATTTATGCAGAAATATAGACAAGTATAGAGGTCACAAACTGTTAAGCACCACTGTAAGTTATGATTTTCAGTTGCCAATTTCCTCAAAAGTATATTTTTTATTCTTGTGTGATCTACATGTATGTAACTACGTATCAATTTATACACCATCGGTGAAAGGCATCGTGGTCTAGCAATGAGTACAACTGAACAAGCTGCAAAAGAAAATGACAGAGAAAATGTCTTGGAAAAGCCTCATCAAAGTCACGGCCTCACAGAGTTCTGGGGATCTTTGGTGTGATTTGAAGATTTTTGTGAACCAACAGATTGAAAGAGTTTAAGCAGCAGTGTTTTTGACATGTATGGGAATGTCATGTTATTTAGATGACTGACAGATAGCTCGAGAGAGTTACAACTTTTGGGCAGCACAATGGCACAACTGGTAGAGCTGCTGCCTCTCAGCGAGCAGTTTGCCTGTTCAAATCCTAGTCCAGGGGCCTTTCTGGGTGGAGTTTGCTTGTTCTCTCTGTGCTGCGTGGGGTTTCTCCAGTTACGGTACTCCAGTTTCCTCCCACAGATCAAAAACTTGCATGTTATACTGATTGGTAACTCTAAATTGTTTCTAGGTGTGAGTGAGTGAGAGAGTGAATGGTTGTTTGTCTTGTGTCCCTGTGACGGACTGGAGACCTGTCCAGGGTGTCCCCCACCTCTCGCACAGTGATGGCTGGGCATAGGCACCAGTGATCCCCATGACCCAAAAAAGGAAGAAGCGAGTAAAGATAATGGATGGAGTTACAACTTTTAATGCTGCAAACCTTTTTTAATTTCTATTTGGATGACTATTAAAACATTCATCCATTCATACACTGGTTCAGTGATTAGCACTGTTGCCTCACAGCAAGAAGTCCTGGATTCAATCCCCAGTTGGATCTGGGGTCTTTCTGTTTGGAGTTTGCATGTGCTTGTCGCGCTTGCGTGGGTTTTCTCTGGGTACTCCGGTTACCTCCCACAGACCAAAAACATCCATGTTAGTCTGTCTTCAGGCCCAGGCCTCCCTTGCAAAAGAGATCTGTGCTGTCAATGGGAGTTGCCTGATTAAATAAAGGTAAAAATAAAAATAAAAAAATAAAAAGATTATTTTCACTTCCATTACTTCTATCTGTAAATGATAAAATCTCATTGAGGGGAATCTTTTAAAATGCAGCTTCAATTTATCTAATTAATGCAAGTTTTTACCCCAAGATAGTCATGGAAGACTTTCAGAAGAAACTGTCTTGCAGTACACTGACTAACACTAAAATTAAAAATGTTTAATATTTGTACACCTTATTCAAGTAGCCTTTGTGTAGTTGAAACTGCAACTTTAAGTACCATTAAAGAAAATGTAATTTTTTGCAGGATGTTTGCATTAAAGTGCACATCATCTCTATGCATTTGTTTTCATGTTTCAACAGTTCCCTTAAGGAAGATGATTATTTTATTAAGCTGACAGGAATGCATAGAATCTGGTTTAGCTGGTTTTGTTTTGCAGGTTGAGCAGTGTTCTCTGTACTGCCTAAAACATCTTCTTTTGTTGTTTTTCCTGAAGCTTTTTTTTTTTTTTTTTTTTTTAACTGTTGCAAAAAAACAAAACAAAAAAAAAAAAAACTAGTTTTATGCAGAAATGCATATATAAAAAGTTAGGGTACACTTTTAATCTTGCGCATAAAATCTTATTGTATCTGTGTAGTGATCTAACCTCCTCCAGCCATCTTGTCCCTGAAGACCTTCTGAAAAGACAGATTCTGTTATTACATTAATTTGAATCCAGGACACAATTTGTCTCATCAAGAGACTTTTTATTTTGTTCTAAGTCAAATAATCAGAAGAACTATCTTCTTTTGTTTTTATTATCATTATTATTTTTATTATCTTGATAATCAAATGACTCTAATCAAAGTCATTATGAGAACACTTTATGACACTTTGATTAATTAAAAAAAAGAAAATAACAATTTAATTTGTATATCTTTTTCTTATTTGAATGGTGTTTTATTTCATATCATTTTTAATGTTGAAGTATCATTTAAATAAACTGTGAAACAGTATTAACGATTTTTAAACCTCATCATACAAGTTAAATGTTTTTACTGAAAGTAACTTCATTTCTCAAATCTGTCAAAGTTCAAGAATTAAGTGTTCAGACTTGGTGTGAAAGATCAAGGTTATGTTGCTGTGAGTTATAGAATCTGTTTAGAAGAATTACAGACAGTTAATCAGTTTGAGACATAACTCTGGCTGGACCGTCTCCTTCTCTCCTAAAACAATTTCACCTTCACTTCCACCTGCTTGAACTAATGTTACCCTCCTGACATAAACTAACTCCTCCCACTTTTAGCTGGTGAACCAATCAGGAAGCACCAAATATCCGGAGGTGGGCTTTCCTTAAAAGTTCTGATTTCCTGGTTCTACCCAGTCTTGTCGGACTCTCAGTCTGTCACTGAAGTATTGGAGTCTCTCATCTGTTTTCGTCTTGTCGATGAAGTAGAGTTGAAATTTTTTCTGTGCTGTGAACAATGGGCCAAACGCTAAAGGCGTCGTTCTACAGCCAGGGCTCACAGAACGCCTTTGTGACCCAACCGAGCTATAAGCTCTAAAGCCTTTTTAATGAAATTCCTTCTGAGGAAAATTTTATTTTGAAAATCAACTGGAACTAACCGCTGCTTCTATCAGCCAAGCGGACCTCGGGGTCGCGTGAGGAGTAAACACACACGGAACCAGCTCGGACGTCAAATGGACCGACGATCCTTTTACGTCTAAAGTTTGGAGTGCCAGCACTTTTACTGGAGTCGAGACATAACGTCTTCCCGAAGGTAAAAAGTTGCCGATGTTTACCAAGAACGTACCTGGGTCTAGCCGGAAGCCGTGGGAGAGCGTGTTCATTTTCTGGTTGACACTACCCAAGATAAAACTTTTCCTTAATTCTTTCTTCTTCATTTCCTTCCCTTCAACTTTCTTTAAACCTCTAAGCCAGAAACTAAGTTAAAGTGCCTTCAGATAAGTTATTTACCATCTTATAATGTAATCTGTTGTCTTCCTTAAGATATCTGATGTCTTATCCTTAAGAAATTAATCACCGCCAATCATGTATAAATGATATGATGTTATAATTTGATTCTGTTAAATAAATGACCGCATTTCTTGATGGGTCAAAGATAATTAACGTATCATTTCACTATATATTAATTCTGGTCACACTAGAATTTACTTAATCCAAAAAGAAGAAGAACCCATCTATAAATCAATAATTATTATCCTGGAACTCGAACGAGTCCTGTATAATTATTGAAAGGTGTAACAGGTTTCCCTGCCTTTACTCCTACAACTCCAAAACAATTAAGGGGAAATCAAAAACCGAAAACCCAAGTCATTCATCTAAAGGACAACAGACCATCAAACCAAACTATATTCTTATAGTTTGGAAGAAGAGGCCTTCGTTACAGAAGCCCTCTTCACCCTTCTATAGGTATAGACCCCTATATCTAACTTTTACAGCATGACCCACCCCTTAACTGGTATCTGTAGCTGATCCCAATCATGATGGCTTACACCACAGGTGCATATAGGTTAGGGCCTAATGTAAAATCCCATTCATAAGCCCACCTAAAACCATATATATGCATAACACATAGAACCAGAATGGCACCAACTGGACAACAACCAGCTGACAACCTTCGCTGTGGGGACCTGCAACTTCAACGTTGGTCTCCAACCTTCATCCAGTGAATGCCTCCTCAACATCAATCCAGGGGACCCCTCTTCATGCTGATCAATCAAAAACTCTAATCGTTGTGGAATTACCACTGTGGATTATAATTCTTTGTTCCAGTGGATTACAGACTCTGTTTCCCAAAGGATAAAAGCTTTGCGGCAATGGAATTACCAACAAACACTATGGGCATTATAACTTTTATTTGATTTTGCCAATTGCTGGATTATATCAAGATCAAAACACTATGGGATATAAACTTTGTTTGATTCCTGTTTTCACTTGTTGGATTACATCAAGATCAATGACATTTGGAGATATCCGTTCATGTTGGACCTCATCCCCATGGGCAGGCGATGATTTCCAAAAGGGGGAATGTAGTGAGATACCTCCATGCCCAATCCTGGCTCAGACGACCTTCTGAACGATTGGAACTTGTAATCCCATTAATTTGAATCCAAGACACAAAATGTCTCATCCAAAGACATTTTTATTTTTGTCTTAAACTCAAAATAATCAAAAACAATCTTTCTTTATTTTATAATCATTAATATTTTCAATTATTGATGATTAAAGGAGTTCTACATCAAAAGTTATAATGAAAAGACATTTTCATGACTTTGAATGAATCATCAAAAAAGAAGAAAATGAACAATTTCATTGTGCAATTTTTCTGACTTTCAGCTATGTTTTGTTCCACTACCATTTCTGATGTTTGAAGTAATCATTCATTTTGAAACAACTGTACAACAGTGTTATTAATGATTTCTGAAGCTTCATTGTGCAAGTTAAAAGTTTTAACTTCATTTCTTCATCTCAGAGTGTGTCGAAAGTCAAGTACAAGTCAAGATGATCGCTCAGGTTTTGTTTAAAATATTGCAGACAGTCAATCAGTTTATATCAGACGTTGGCGTCTTCTGTCCTTCTCTGTCCTAAAACAGTTTCTGAAACAACCTTGACTCTCTATCTCTCTGATATCACTCTACCTTCCTCCTGCTGGTGCTCAGTGAAGCACCAACTCACAAGGGAGTGAGCTTTTCTTAAAAGCGTTTTCACTTCCTTCTCTCAAAAGAGTCTGAGAGTTCTCCACGAAGACACTAAGTGGAAAAACTCTTCTCTAAGCTGTGGACGTCCAATCATGAGCCAAGGATCATGTCTACATGCTTGATTTTCCGGCATGCCTGCCGTTGAAACCACTAGAGCGTGAACGCTCCAAGCCTTTTGGTAAGACATCTCTCTGACGGATGTTTTATTCTGAAAAGCCAGACCAGATGTGTGCCGCTACTCCTGCTGCTGAAGGCTGACTTGACACGACCCGTGAAGGGAGTAACGAAAGGACCTGCAGAACGTTGTTGGATTAAAACTCCTCTTTAACGTCCAAAAAGCTGGTGCCGATTTCACCTGGGGACCGACAGTCTTGAGGTAGGCTCTGAAAAGTTACCACGGTCTGCAGTTAAAAAGCCGGAAGCCATGGAAGAGTGTGCTAAAATCCGGTTGACACATGACTTTAGTCAAAAACTTCCTTCCCTCACTTCAACTCTCCTTTTAAACTCTCCTCTCATCCTCTTAAACCTTCTTTAAACCTACGCCAGCAAGTATTATGCTAAATGGACCTTCAGAAATATAAGTTATGTTACACCTGATAACTATATCTTGTTGTCTTCGAAATATGTGAATTTTACACCGTAAGAATTAAACTGCCAATCATGTGTAAATATTGTGATAAGTTGATGATTTGAAAAATAAATGACGCCATACACTTGATGGGTCAAATATAATTCAAGTCTCGTCACATTCATTCATTGTTGGTCACACATGATAAATATGTTTAATCTAAAAAGAAGAAGAACCCGTGTATAACTCAATAATTATTATTTTGAGACTCGAACGAGTCCCTTATAATTATTGACAGGTGCAAGGTATAACGGCCTTGCCTACTACATTCTGGTGGCCCGACAGGTTTTCTGAATGATTAATTCATATTAGAATTCTGTGTGATCTGATATCAAACTACATCATGTTGGCATAAATGCAAGTCCAAGTTTTCACTCTTCAAAGTTGATATTTTTGGCTGAAAAGTGTTCAAAACGATGCTGAATTGTGTTGGTGTTCATTTTGAAGCTGAGAAGTGTCTTTTAAAACTCTTGAAATGTGTTGAAACTGTTTGGGTTAAGATTGTCTCCTGTCTGTGCTGAATCGTTGAATTACGTTCACAAGCTGTGCAATTCATGTAATGGCCGCTGAGTTATTCTGCCTTAAAAGTTTTGTGGTTACATCTGCAATTTGCTGTTTTGTGGTTGTTACATTATACGCAGGAAAATAAGCATTTTTGTCTGGAACTGTGAAGTAGTCAGATTGTGGTTTGGGACCCGGTTCTGCTGGCTGGTTCCAATAGACTGTTGTTGACCCGGTACTGAAAAAGTCCATGTTGTTCAACAAGTAATCTCCTGTGTTACTAAGTGGGACTCAGTGTATCCTGTATAAGTGTTCGCCTTAATTTCAGAATTTTCGCTATGTTTTTGATGTTTTTATGGAGTTGAAAAGAAGGTAAGAACTTGTGCTAAGTTAACAGCTAAACGACGTCTTCAAGTGACACAGTTTCATTCTACGCTGTGATTGGACGTTGAATAGAACTACAAGTGTCTGATTGGTAGATTTTGATCACGTGTTTGAATTACATGCTCTGATTTGCCGAAATGCCGGTGACGTAACGTGCTGCATTCAGGTTCACTCGGTTGTCAGAGATTTTTCATGCAATTCTTACAAGTTTCAGGCTCGTTTCTCTATGTTTCAAGTGCTATCTTCCAAAACCTGCTTAATCGCTGAGTTTTAAGATGTTAAATGGTGTTTTTGAAGAAATTCAATAAATTCACCAATGTCCACTTAACCAAAAGGTCACGGGACCCGGACGCTCAAACTCACTCAAAGCATCGTCTTCTTTAACAGCGGGTCTGTACCCATCGATTCATCTCTTAAAAATACGTTTGTTCGATCGACTTCGCACTTAGGCATGAAATCCATTCAGAAATGTTGACTTTGACTGTTTTCTTTCGCTGCTAAAATAGCAACTAGCGCCTAAAACACAGGAAGTTACATCACATCACCTTAGTGACCAGGAAGTTGTCGCTACAGTCACCTTGTGGAAAGGATAAGCTTGTACTGCCCTCTGCTGTCAACATCGGTAATAACAGTTCATCAAACTTGAAAAACTGCATCTCACGTTATTGGAAACAATTTTAGTGAAATAATCGCATTTATGTCAAATCTTTTTAAAAGTGTTTGAGTAAAAACAAAAGTCACATCTGGTTTATTAGTAACTGTTTTGAAAATAAGTTCTGGTAAGTTTAAACTGCTAAAAAGGGGCAATAAACTTGTGAATTTTTTTTGTTGAGATAAAACCTAAAAGGTGCTTGATGATTAAATGACACTTATTAAACAGTGAAATATAAAACCACAAAGCTGATCAGTTTAAACACTCAATGCTAACTATAAAAGAAAAACAGTTAATTGCAGACACTAAAATAAAAACATTTCTTATTGATTTTTACAAAAATCATAAACAAGAATGCAGAGTCAGCTTCAGATGATGCAGAAGTGTTCCTACTGGATTTTAATTCAGAGTTGGCAGTAGACAAGAACATGGTGGTGAAATTTTTTTTTGTGAAATTGCATTTAATTAATTCCTTTTTAAGAGCATTTGAGTTAAAACGAAAATCACACTTCATAATAGTAGCTGTTTAAAGTTGAGCTCTCTTTAAGTAACACTGTTACGAGAGACATTTACTTATGAAATTCATTGATGGGGTAATACCTGCAAAAGGTGCTCGTTGATTGAAATAGAAGACTCACTAACAGTACTTTGAAAAAAACAGAAAGCTGATTAGTTTAATAACTCATTGCTAACAATAAAAGAGAACATTTATCTGCAGACACTAAAATGAGAACA
>JARVGS010000001.1:31753095-31763739 GCA_031762315.1 Hypsolebias antenori | reverse complement strand
TCTAGATTAAGGGATAATTTGTTTAGTTTAAACCAATTATGAATTTTTACTAATTCATTATTCACAAACTCTGACATCTGTTTCATATCATTACCATAACAAAAGAATGTGGTGTCATCAGCAAAGAGAATACATTTAAAGAGATCTGACACATTTACCAAGTCGTTTACATATAAAACAAACAATTTTGGACCAATTATAGAGCCTTGAGGGACTCCACAAGTAATATTACAGAAAGCGGATCTAACATCATTTATTTGTACGAATTGTTTTCTATTTCTGAGATAGCTAGTTACCCAATGTAGAGCAGTTCCTCTAACACCATATTTACTTAATTTATCAAGGAGAATGGTATGATCAACAGTATCAAAAGCCTTTTTTAAATCAACAAAGAGACTAAGACAACAACTTTTTTGATCAACAGCAGTAGTTACCCGTTCTATAAGTTCCATGATGGCATTTGATGTAGACATTTTTGCTCTGAAACCATACTGACTATTACTTATGACATTATTTATGTTGATGAATTGGTCTAACCTTATCACAAATAGCCTCTCTAGAATTTTTGAGAACTGTGGCAATAAGGATATTGGTCTGTAGTTACTGTATACACCTTTATCACCATCTTTAAAGAGAGGTACCACCTTAGCTATTTTCATATTATCTGGAAATTTTCCAGATGAAAAAGATAAATTACATATGTATGTGAACGGATCAACAATATAAGGCATTATTTCCTTCACAAGCTTCATGTCCATATCAATCCAATCTCTTGATCTCTTATCAGAAAATGTTTTAACTACATTCATTATTTCATCATTATTAGTTTCCTTGAGATGAAAATTATTAGCACAACCAATGATTGAATGACACACATTTACATTAGGAATATTTGCTGCGAGACTTGGTCCCACATTTACAAAATATTGATTAAATCCGTTTACAATATCCTTTTCATCAAACATATCCTCATTATTATTTACAAAGTGATGTGATATACTAGTCTTTGATTTATAAGTCTTCAAGACATTATTCATTATTCGCCAAGTAGCCTTGGTGTCACCATTACTTTTCTTTAATAAGTCACTGTAGTATTCTTTTTTATGTTTTCTTATAATACCTACTAATTTATTTTTATACTTCTTGTATTTTCCTTCAGATTCCTGTGTTCTTGATTTAAGAAAGCACGAGTACAAGTAGTTCTTTTTTTTGCAAGCATTTCTCAAACCATTTGTCATCCAAGGTTGGTCATTACTATTTTTTGTAGAGTAATTGATTTGCATACAATTTCTTTTATACAGAGCTTCAATAATATTCATAAACTCAACATAAGATGTATTCACATCATTGACATAAACTTTTTCCCAATTTTGTTTAAGTAAGTCATCAATCAATCTATCTATCATTTTTTTAGATGTATTTATTAATTTCCTCTCTTTATTAACTGTATTTTTGATAATTTGATTATGTTTATAGAGTGCAAAAATTGGCAAATGATCGCTTAGATCTGCGACAAGAATACCACCCATCACATCCCCACCAGTCACATTAGTGAAGATATTATCGATTAGCGTAGCACTATGGGTGGTAATTCTTGTTGGCTTGGATATCAAAGGATATAAATTTAAACTGTACATTGAATTTATGAATGTGCTGATGTTATTAGCATCCGTTGTATTTCCTAAATCAATATTGAAATCTCCACAAAAAAAGACTTTTTTGTTGAAGAACTTTACTAACAGCTCCATGATTTTGTCAGTAAACGTATCCATCTTTGAGCTTGGTGATCTGTAAGCACAACTAACTATTATATTTTTATCGTTCTTGCTAATTATTTCTATTGTTACCATTTCCAGTATGTTATCAACAATAGTTGACATTTCACTGATCAATTTACATTTTATTTCGTTTTTAACAAATAAAGCTACTCCACCGCCCTTTCCGGATAGTCTATTTATGTTATATAATTTGTATCCATCAATGCTAATATTTGTATTAAAGTCATTTAGCCATGTTTCAGATATTGCTATTATATCAAATATTTTGTTAAATAGTTTTAAGTAATCTATTATTTTAGATATATTTGCATTTATACTTCTGCTGTTAATATGAATAATAGAAAGATCATCATTTGTTGCAGTGATATCATTAAACTCTTCTTCACTATAATATTTGCAATCTTTTATAACAGGAAAAAAATCTCTATCAATGATATCTACATTATTATATATCTTAGAGTCTGAGTCTTCATGTATTGACATATTAATTGAGAGTGTCAATCAATTTGACATGTCAGCAAGTTGGAGATACAAATTTATTTGATTATTATCTAAGTCTTTCCAGATCCTTCAAGTCTTTTATTATTCTTGGCTGAGACCCTTCACGTATTTTGACCCAGATATTTCCATTTCTCGTCCATGTGGAAGTTATTTTATTCTGTTTTTTTAACAACCTAGCCTCACGTGCAATGTTCCCATTTTTCTTTGTTAGGTGTTCATTTATATACACCTTCGTTCCCTTCAGCTTCCTTGCCTGCATCATTACACTGTTTCTTACCTTCCTACTTATGAACTTCATGATTATGGTTGTCGGTTTGGATTTATCTGTTACCCTGGACAAGGTGTGACAGAACGAAATGTCATTTTGATCCACATCAATGTCCTTGTCTTGTAAGAAAGACACGACTTGTTCCTCCAACGTCTGTTGTTCTTCCTGTTGGTGATCTCCATTTGGGTCTTCTCCCGCAGCAACTTTTGCAATAGATCTGTGCTTGACCTCAAGTCCAGACAATACTAAATTGTTTAATCTTGCGTCCTGCTCCAGATCATCAATTTTTTTTCAAGCTCATTTATTTTATTGTCTTTGTTACTTATTAGGATTTTTAATTTTTTTATTTTTTTTGTAACTGTATAATATGGAAAAGATAACCTACTCATTAAGACTTCAAAAAACTATATTTGGACAGCGCTGGAGACCTGCAGAAGGATTGTTGTTGTAAATAAGTTTAACAAGTTTATCTTCGGTGTATGGTATTTGGTTATTCCACCCAAAAGACTCTCCTTATTTTGGGGTGGTAGGAGGATGAGGCTATGTACCCGATGCTGAGATCGAAGGATATCCGGTTATGTTGTTTTGGCTCATGGAAAACAATATATTGTCAATACTTATGTTATGTACAAATGATGTATAATGGTGTAATTGCTCTGTAATAATAATAAAAGTATAAGTTCAAAAAAAAAAAAAAAGTAAGCCAGTGCAAGTCCTACATCATCTATCAATGAAATTCTACACCAGTCAAAATTGACTAAGTCATGAAGAAAGGCATGCTCACAGAAATGTTTTAAATCCATTTTGAAAATGATGGTGGGTTTTATTTTTGGTAATTTTCTGTTTCTTACGGCTGCAATGGTGCAGTGAGATGACACCAGAGTGCGCCGAAGGTTGGACAATGGGCCAAAACGTTTCATCATCATCGTTCCAACAAACAATGAGGCAGACGTTGCACCGTGTTGAATTTTAGTCCTCTGAGGTCAAAACTCTGAAAGGAATCTTTCAAAATAACAAAAAATTAAAAACTATCCAGATAGACTCCTATGGCTGATAGTGGACATCCGATTGGTCAACTTTAGTTGCATTCTTATATAAACAAATAAACATTTAAATGCCTTACCTCCACCGGTGCTGTAGGGGCTTCCCAGGGGAGCTGGAAGGGGCATGTCTCTAAAAGGAGAGCGTCCATCAGCGCCGTTCCTATGCAGCAGGAATGAACTGTTTGCTCCTCCTCCACCGGTGGTGGCCATGTTTCCCGGGTAATTCCTGCCATTGTGTTGTTTCCCGACGACGCTCCCATCTTTGATCCCAGCCGGTTTGGCCAGCGTCACCTCGACAGTGGCCCCGTCAATCTGGGCGCCGTTCATGAGGCTGAGCGCGGTGAGGGCGTCACTGCGGCAGCGGTAGTGGATGAAGGCATAGTCAGTGAGCTTCTTGACGCGCTCCACGGAGCCCGGCTTGAAGCGGGAGAACTCAGAATGGAGCGTCTTCTCCGTGGTGTCCAACAACAGATTACGCACCTGGAACAGGAAGACAAAACACTCCTGAACCAGAACTACAGGTTGGCTGATGACAACAATGTCCTGAAAGCAGGAGTCTGCTGAGTCCATGAGGGGGATGAACGTGGACTGCTCCTCTTGGTTTGAGTGAGTGAGGCAGCAGGACCGAGTGTTGTAGAGACCAGGGATTGAAGTGAATAAGAATCTATGGACTGAAATTTTATCTACATTTAGACCTAAGCATCGTCACCTCCTCCTCATCCAAACAGACACCACACCTTGTTATTGCTAAAACATCACGCAGAACCGAAATGTACAAATATTTTAAATGAACCTCAAACACCTGAAGCTGACTCTCACAGAGAGAACCTTGTAGTTAAACAGAGACAAACATCTCTGTCAGAATCTGGGACATAAACAAGTTTCAGGTTTATGTTGTTTACTTATAGAACCTGAAACAGCAGAAACACACAGGCTCAAATCAACATTCAAACAGGTTGCACGCTCCCGCAGCCACTCCCTCTGCCTGGACCTCTGTGATCCTGACCACCTGGATCCTGACTGCCTGCGAGCGCTCTGGGACAGAAAGGGGCTCAGGTCCTGCTGGGTCAAGACAGGAGCTGTGGCTCAGTCTCTCACCATGTGGGGGACACGGCTCACAGCCGGGCTCACCCTCCATCAGAAAACCTGGCCCGACCTGCTCTGACAGGGTAAAACTTCAGTTCTGGTAGTTTCTTCTGCACATTGAGCTCTTAGATGCTGAAGTTTAGTCTAGTTGAGGTTCTGTTTCAGACCCGGTCCAGGCTCCGTTGACAAAGCGTTCAGGAAATATTCTGACTTTTCACCTTTGATCTTTAGTGTTTTAGTGATTCTTCAATGTCTCAGAGCAGCTTGCATATGAGGTTAAACCCATCCTCATAAAGTTGCTGTTAATCCTTCCCTCTCATGCACAGAAAATTGAAGTTAAGCCCCACCCTCACAGACATGAAGCTGAATCCCCCCCCCCCACCCCCCACACACACACAAAGGTTTTTTTCAGGTTGTCCTGCATCACCAGTGATCTGGAGACTGAAGCGTCCTTTCTGTTAAAGTGAACATTTCAGAGACTCTGAGAAGAAACCCAGACCTCTGGCTGCAGAGCGGAGCTGTGGAGGATCACAGCAGACCTGTCTGTGGCTTTAGACCCTTCCTGAGTCTGATCAGATTTGGGGGGGTTCAGATTTTAATTGAACTGCTTGACTCGTGTTTCTGTCTGTTCTCCATTTTGTTTCCTGATAAAAACATTTACAGTTTTATTCCAGACGTACGTAGAGCACCCGGACACGCTGCATCACATCCTCGTCCACGTCTTTCTCCGGCTCGGCCCAGTCCACCTGGATGGAGTGGCCCCACAGCTGGAAGGTTCCTGATGGGCAGAACCATAATCTGTTTAGGACTCAACAACAGGAGAACACAAACATCCTCCAGAGTTAGGAGGAAGATCCATGTGCACACAGTGAGTGTTGTTCTAAAGACATGGAGCGGTTCTGGTTTCTATTCTGCCTCCAGTGTAAACAAAAACAGATCAAATCAAACATGATTCAGATTTAAAGGAACATTTCAAGTTGTTTTTTTTTAACAGGTTTCTGTCCCCGGTGCTGCTGATATACAGCCATGAGCAAAACACAGTCCCTTCTTCAGTTCCAGGACTAAAACTGAACTTTTCCAGAGAAACCAGTTTCCTCATTGCCCTACAGTGACCTTTGACCTTTAATCTTTAAAGCGTCTGTGACATGATTTATGAACTTTGCAGAAAGTGGCGCAACATAAATATCTTATCATTCAACTATGTTTGTTTTTGCAAACAAACTTATATGTAGTGATATAGAGACATGTATAATTACACCCAATAGTTTTCAGGTGCGAAGGTCCATTTGTTAATGTGGGCGTGTTATATAAGCAGCTGCTGCATTCAGTCAGACAGGTCGTCTTCACACTGTTGTGGTGTGGCGGGTGTCCCGTGGGCTGGGCCGTAAAGGCAGCCCCGGTTTGGCCGTAAAGGCAACAAACCGCCGAGTGTGGTGCGGGCTGTTTTGACTCCTTGACGGTGAGTGTTCTCTGTCCCTGTATTGTAGCTGATATTGGTCAAATGCTAAATTGAAGTGTGTTTGTAGGTGAAGCGCCGCTGCTCTTCTCTTCCTGGTTTTACAAGTATGTGTATGTACGTGTTTGTGTGGATCGGCAGGTAAGAAAGTAACGTTCATTGTGAAGCTCCAGTTATTGCCGTTGTATTGAAAGTGGTGGTTAATTAACTTTCTTAGGTCTCTCCTACATCGGGACCATCGCTGCTCTGTTTCCGGCGCTGGGTCTGTTTCCGACACCGGCTCTGTTTAGAACGTCTGCTCTGTCTGGATGTTTACTTTCTTCCCCCCGGATGTCTGCACATGTGCCTAAACAGACTTTGGTGACGTCAGCTGGAACTGGTACTGGAAGCTGTCAGTGCTGCACTTTCCAGACAAAGAAGTGGTGCACACACACACACACACACACAAATTGGACAGAGTGATGATGATGATGATGATGATTACGATGTTGGCAGGTATATTTTTAGAGTTCCTCAAATCAGAAGCTACAGAAACTCTCCGCTGATATGTGCTCCTTATTTGACAGAAGTGTGGTCAAACAAATATTCAGAGTGATAAGATCTTTTGCACAGCAACTTCTCAGCCCCCGACTCTACTCAGCCCTCCACAGAAAAATTGCTATTCCACAGAACTTTTTAGCTGATTCGAGGCTGAGTCAGGACCTTGTTTTGCCCCTGCTTCTCTGGTGGAACCATGCGAGCTGAGTCGGGACCGGAACATGAATGCAGGGCACTGACTGGTCAGGGGGAGGAGTCTCTGGATCTCAGAAACTTTTCACCGATCCTCCATTTGCAAGTTCTCAGAACACAGAGCAGCGACTGGATCTATTTTTAAGATTTTGAGTTTAATTTGTGTTTAATATGTTTATGCTGAAGTCCAGGAGTTTTGTTGTGTTTGGTGGCCGCCGACAAAATTTGAGTGAGCGGAGTCGCCGTGGAGTATCATACGAGCTGCCGACTCACTGAAGCACATGAGACCGGACCCTAAGCCTCGGCCTCACATGCTCACAAAGGCTGGATTTCGAGCCCTGGTAGACGGGAGGACCAGGAGTCTGGGAACAGAGGGTGGAAACTTAAAAAAAAAAAATTATGTATTAAAAAAAATTTTTTTTAAGCATTTCATGTATCTTTTTTTTTTTTTTTTTTTAAATCAATGAAGAATAAAAATAAATAAACGGTGCCGGCTTTATCATGGAATCCTGTTTTCACTTTGACTTTATTAAATAATCTGTTAATTAAAGTTCACTCAGCTGAAAAACATAAAAAGAAAAAAATATTGCATCTCTCAGGAACATTTCCCTCAAACATGTTTAAAGAGGAGCGTTTGGTTCAACTTTATTCTGACCCACAGATGTACAAATCACAAAACAAGAACTACACTTTAAATCACTGTTTGATTCCTATCTCTTCAAATGATTGCCAACTTTTTCTTTCTTATTTTATAGACAAAGTCAGTAAGATAAGAAATAAGACCGATCACTTAAATCACTAAAATACAATATGTATAAAATAAACAAAACCACATATTAAAAATGAGTGCAAATACATCACATGATAAAGAAAAATATGGAATTTTAAATATAAATGTTTTTGCAGGATCTGATTCATCAGATTAAATTCCATTTATATAGCACCAAGTCACAAGAGAAGTCATCTTAGGGCACTGAACAGAAATATTCATATACAGTATAAAATAAGTCAACAGAAACATTCATGTTTAAATATAATAATTTAACATTACAGGTAGTCCTCGACTTAAGGCGTCCTCGACTTACAGCAACTCTGACTTAAGAACGGGTGTACGGCGTAGCGTTAACATACATTTTACATGTATTTCCTCGACTTACGGCAAAAATCCGGACTTACAAACGGGTTTGCGGTGCAGTATAATGAGTTCCGACTTACTTTAAAATCGAGTTAAGAAAGGTTTGTAGGTACAGAACCCATTCATAAGTTGAGGACTACCTGTATTTAAAAAAAAAAAAACAAGATCTGTCACACCTTGTCCTAGACAGGGCCCGATTTGAGGCATCAAGAAAACCTACCACAGCATAGCACATAAATAGACATGATGCCTGTACATATAGGCCGGTGAAGGCATATAATTTTAAAGGAAGGTCATAGCATAGTCCATAGCCCCCACCCCCCCAGCCATTGTCCAGATAAGAGGTGTTATTGATCATCAGCTCAGTTGAGGTTCCGTCACATGTCCACGGCCTTGGGGAAAGGAGGGTTGAGGAGACAGACAAAGCATCTTTGTTTTTCCTAAACATGCCAGGAGGGATTGAGATAAGTCCGCCGTCAAGGCCACAGTTTGGGTAAAGTAGAACTAATAAATTTCCGTTTCTGCTTGTTAAAGTCTCACTTGTACATTTCTCTAGTGGAGACTCCAAACATCTGAACTGATTCCTTATACCGGAAGTCAAGCTTACAGCTTTCTCCAAGATTATTCTCAACCATTCATGGGTACTGCCAGAAAGTTCACAGTCCTGATAACAGCCTTTTCCAGCTCTCTGACGCAGCTCCATATAATTCAGTCTGAGTGCTTCCAAGCTTCGACACATCCACACAAATTTGTAGACAATCCTGATTTCACCAACCCAAACAGCAAAATCAAGTTGTCATCATGAATCCAATTTATTTCCGTCGAGGTAAGAGGGTCCTCCTTACCCTGACTCCTGTTGGGAAAAGTTCATCAATTTTGTTGAGGGACAATCTGATCAAATCCTTCAAATTAGGAAGGTATGCAGGAAAAAAGAGACTCTTTGAATGTTCACAAGACGAAAGTGAGCAAGCAGGGAAGCGGGGGAGATATGTCTGTCTTCACTGGAGCACAGAGAGAGAGAAAAAAATGTCTATGTGGGTGAATACAGTGACTGATTAAATAAGTCCAGATATGATCAATGACAACACAACAGTTTTACTCTGAATGAAGATTGCAAAATTATATATCTCTCCCCCCACACATGCATTTTAATGTTTCATTGTTTTAAACTTGTTTTAGTGTGTATTTTCAAATAAATGGACATAAACACAAACTAGATTATTTACAGCAACATTGTAAGGAGGAACAATGTTTTAAGGTGTATAGTATTAGGCCAAGTGTAGCAGCATACATGTTAAGTCTTTTGGACTTGTGAGCTGACATTGTGGGTCAGCCTGAGGAAAGACAGGAATTAGCATTATTTTCTAAAATCACTAATGTATGTGGGGAAAAAAGGGACCCCTAATAAAAAATATCGGAGAACAGAAGACAAGAGAAATTGAAATTTTGAAGACACAAGTAAAAAATAGGGCTGAAACATACATGTGAGACAGATGGATGGACAGATTGAGAGAGTGATTTGCATTAGTTTGATTACATTTCTCACACATCACAGTGTTCTCTCATTTCATTCTCCTGTATGCCTCTGTATTCTTACATACCCTGATGCATGCTCAATAATCCAGGTAGAAAAATCTAAAAAAGCTAAGTCTGGTCCTCTGGACATTCAAAAAACAAAACAACCTGGCCAAAGTGGTTCAAAATACCCTGATGCATGCTCAATAATCCAGGTAGAAAAATCTAAAAAAGCTAAGTCTGGTCCTCTGGACATTCAAAAATAAAACAAAACAAACGGACGAAAGCCGAAACGTTTCTACAATTTTTTTGCTTTGTTTTGTTTTTTTGTTTGAATGTCCAGAAGACCAGACTTATCTTTTTTAGATAAAATCCTGTGGTTAAAAAAAAAAAAAAAAAAACACCTTTTTTTTTTTTTTTGTAGGCCTGTCGAAATAAACAATAAATCAATTAATCTCATGATGAATGAAAATTATCAACCTCATTTTCATTTACCAGCTTTATTGTTTCTTCGTGTTTCTCTCTTTCTACTGAAAACACTGAATGACAAAAGGCTCAACTCCAGTGCTCTCCACTGACCCCTCCCTTTCTCTTTTCTCTTTAAAATCAATTTTAACTGTCCGAAATTGTGTTTTTGAACCGTTAAAAGCAGCTAAGCTGAGAAGCTAAGCTACGAGCTACGCTAACAGGCCGACCTCGGGAATAAACGAGCGCCAAAATTCACAGTGGAAACCCGTGCTCCTTGTAAAAAGTTGTTTTTCTTTGCAAAAAGTAGCTGAGAACTTGTTTACTGATTTTTTTTTTAAATTAAAAGTATTGTGTGAAAAATGATATGCTAAAGAGCTCAAATCACCTAGCATCCGCCATGTCACCATGTCACATGTCAGCCCATGTCCAGGGGCCTCCCTCCCATTTTTCTTAAAGACACTGCTCAACTATCTATCCTTTGATTCAAACAGTCTTATACTGCCATCAGGTGGTTAAAAAAAGGTACTACACTAAATCAACATTTCTTCTAAAATTTAACAATTAATTACAGGTAACCCCCGGTTTCTTGCGTAGTTCCGTTATAACGGCCCGGCCGGATACCGGAAATGCCGGTTACCGGGACCGGCTCGCGGGGCGGCCGAAAA
>JARVGS010000001.1:31456722-31469211 GCA_031762315.1 Hypsolebias antenori | reverse complement strand
GCGCATTAGGTGAAGGTACAAAATTCACAGCGCCATCTAATGACCCGGCATGGTAACTACAGCAGATTCGGGAGGGCTGGGGGGATTCCTGCGGATGCATGTAAACACAGAATTTGTCCATGTCAACGCGGATCTTTTCCTCTAATTAACATACCCAAAACCTCCATTTCTCCCCACCGTGTCCGTGTAAACAGGGCATGAATCTGATAAACACCGTGTGAGCATGCTTGTCACTATAAGGTTTCTCCATAAGAATGTTCAATAGTGGATGTGGGGACCCACAGACCTGTCCCCATAGGACACGATGGTAGCACAGGGAAGACCGGAGCCACAGACACACAGCGGCCCCCAAGCTTGGAGCCCCGGAAGTCCCTCGACGGGGACAACTGCATCACCCCAGAGAGAAAAAGAGGGAACCCCCGGGCGATCCCCAGCAACCACAATGCAGAAATCCCAGGAGGCTGCAGCGACGAGCACACAAGCCCTGCAGGCAACCCGTCCCGCCAGAGTAGATCCGTCCATGGACACCGAGCCCTGAGAAGCAAGGTCATACCACCCCACAAAAGAGGCCTGACAGAGCCAGGGTACTCAGGCCCCGGCAGGCAGCCACCAGGCCGGGCCGGCACACACCCAGTCACCTAGCCCAGACGCCAAGAGCCACCAATGCACCAGCAGCAGGGGGGGTCCTCCACCAGATCGGGGTGCAACGGGGGAAGTAGACCCCACATTAAATGGGCGGCCCAAATTGATCCAAGAGAGGAGACCACCAAAAACCCAGCCTGAGAAAAACAGGCACATACAGACAGCCCGACAGAACCTCTATCAGCCGACCATGCGCCCCACCACCCGACAACGACAGCAAGCCGGCCCCAGGCCGGGGGCCAGAGCAGCAGGGAGCTGCAGCTGAGGAAGGCCAGTCCAGCGCACCAAGAGCCCTGCACCACAGGCCCAGAAAAGCCCCGGCACGGCATCTATGTTCTAGTCATCAAAGTATAAATCTGCTATAACAACTGATGAGGCTCTTTGTAAAATGGCTGATTATGAGTGTTGGGGTCCTTCACCCAGGAATAGTTGGCATCTCAAGTATCTGCAACTTATATTTGACTGAAAAGTTTTGGAACCGCTGAGCACATCAACATTCTGAAGGAAAGCCTAACTTGGTGACCGGCTTTTCTAAAACGTGATGCCCACACATGAGCTTTCTGGTTCTGGTACATTCCAGAGTTCGTTGTGGAGTTTCTTTTAAACGTTCCACCTTTTAATTATAGTTTTATGCAAATTAAACCATTCATCTTGACTCCATCATTTGTTGTTTTTAACGGGTGTGTCCGGTGTGTCACAACTGCTGTGAGGCATAAAAGCAGCATCCAGATCCCAGACAGCAGCAGATTCTCACCTCCAGCCTCAGAATCATCATCCTGACCAGCAGCCTTCATCTTCCTCTTCCTCCGTCATAAGGTAAGAGCAGTTGAACACTCTTCATCATCTGCTCACCTGTAAGGCTCTTCTTCCTCAGCTTTAACAAGATGTAGCATTTATCTGTTTCTTCATTTTGTTATTTAAAATAGTTTAAAATAAGGTTTTTGTTGGATGTCATGAGTTTATGACAAAAGTTTTGTTACTTGTGACTTGTGCTTTTTTGTCTTCTTTTTGTCATTAATTACCATTACAGTACCCCCACCTGATGGTTAATTAAAGTTTTAAACAAAAGCCTCAGTAATGTTCAGTTCATGTTGGGATGACTTAGTTACTTGAGACAAATGAAGCGAACAGATTTTCTGTCCTCTGTGTCTTCAAGTTTTCGAACAGCTGATTGGACGCCTCCATCATGCTCCGCCCCCTGCTCCTCCTGTTCGCTCTGACAGTAGTGCCAGGTAAGGAGAGTTTTTAAAGTGTTTCCAGTAAGACCTGATGAGACGAAAGAAGCTGCTGCTGGTTCAGGACATGTGAAGACAGTTTGCTGCAGTTTTACTCCTTCATCAAGTCAGACTGTGGTTCAAACAGCTGACATCACTCCTCTCATGTGTCTGTCTGCAGGCGCTGCTGGACTGATCTTTACTGATGACAGAGTGTTCAACATCAGCTCCTGTCCCATGACATATTTTGGCCAGACGTACGACCGAATCTACGTGAGTCAAGTGAAACTTGTTTGATTTATTTGAACTCTTTAGTCTCCATCACGCACACACAGATGAATCAGACATATTGTAATGTTGTTTCTGTCTTCTGCAGGTGAATGTATCACTGTCCCACTTTGTGGCTTGTTTCGATGGTTTTTACGACCCTGCTACCAGTAAAGACTATGTGGTGGGACCAAAGCCAGATGTAACAACAGAGCAAGAAATTGTGACGACGTCACCGATTCTTGAGCTGCTGACTGGTGCTAAGTTCAACTGCTATGCGAGCTTTGCTTTGGGCAGCAATGTAAGTGTTGTTTGTGTTTGGTGTGTCATAAAAACATTTTAAACATTAAAAAACATGATAGCAGCATGCAACAGGATGCTAAAGGACTCTGTAAAGCTTAAGTCTACACATATGTAGTGTGCAAATATATTCAGCCAGTGTTTGCTTTGCTTTGTTTTTATATTAATTTATGATTTTTCCCCCCACATTTAATACATTTTAATAGAGGTAAATATCACTATTTTTCAAAACAACAACATGCTGAAAGATTGTTTACTCTTTGCAGTATGCAATTTATCTGGTGAACAGGGGAACACAAACTGTTGTGGGTTTACACTCCAATGTTCAGGGGACAGCTGTAAGTATGTGTGGTGATTTGAGTTGATAATAAATAAATTCAATCATTTAACATCTGATTTGTAATCCAAAGTTATCCCATAAATATTTTATGTTTTTCTATTTTTTAACATTACATGATGACTGGTAGAAGTTAGTTTTGTCAGTTTTCATTATATCAGATGTCAGTGGTCTCTGCTCTGTGGTCATCACACAGTTTGTTGTTTTGTAGACGACTGATGTTACGGCAAATGGGATTGTACGCCGTACACTGACTGTTACAAACTCCATGGCTAATGGACAATACTATGCTTTTGGAAACGCCAATAGCTGCAGATACAAAGGTCTGTAAATCTCTGGATCCAAACTGTTTTTAGTGTACAGATAATAAAATACTGAGAAATCTGTGAGCTTGTAAACTAACAGAGGCCTTACTTTGTTTCTCAGGTGTCGTGTATGAACCTGGTTCAACAACAGTTATTGATTCAACCTGTGAAACCATCATCTGTAACGCCACTGCATCCCTCAATGTCACCACCTGCGGACCCATGGAGACGTGTCTCGGCAAAAACATGTAAATATGTCCCCTTTTTATTCACAAGACAGAGCTGTGATCATGAGGAATTGTTAGCTTTTCTCTGTTTCTCTGGAGCTCCAATCTGTTTAACAATATGCTTTTATTGTGAAGGAGCTCCAATCTGTTTAACAGAAAACGTTTATTGTGAAGGAACAGCAATAAGTGTTGGGTCTGTGAGCTCCACTCAAAATTTAGGGTCATCCAGGTTTTTATGTCTTTAAGACATGCTTGTGGTTTAAGTATCTGATTGGATTCAATGGGTTTTATGGACAAATATAACTGTGTATCATCAGCATAACAATGAAAATTTATCCCATGCTGTTTGATAACATTACCTAATGGAAGCATATATAAAGTAAAGCGTATTGGTCCAAGCATTGAGCCCTGAGGAACTCCATGACTAACTTTGGTGTATGAAGAAGATTGATTATTTACATTTACAAATTGGAATATATCAGATAGATATGATTTGAACCAATTTAGAGTCGTTCCTGTAATTCCAATATCATATTCAAGTCTCTGTATGATCAACTGTTTCAAATGCAGCACTGAGGTCTAACAGGACCAGTGTAGACACCTGTCCATTTTCAGAGACCATGAGAATACCATTAGTAACTTTCACCAGTACATATTCAGTGCTGTGGTGAGCTCTAAACCCTGACTGAAACTCTTCAAACATGTTATTTCTTTGCAGATGATCACATAACTGACCTGCAACTATTTTCTCTAGAATTTTTTAGATGAAAGTTAAATTAGATATAGGTCTATAATTGGCTAGGATTCCTGAGTCAAGGTTATGTTTCTTAAGTAAAGGTTTAATTACAGCAAACTTACAGCTCTGTGGTACGTAACCATTAGAGACAAATTAAGCAGATCCAAGATGTGTTTATTAATTAAGGGAACGACATCTTTAAACAGCCTGGTTGGGATGGGTTCTAACAGACATGTGGATGGTTTTGATGAATCTATTACTTTTGATAATTCAGAGAGCTCAACAGGACAAAGTTCAGACATAAATCAGGTTCCAGTGACACTTTTAAAGTTGTCTCATCTGACATAGAACCAGAGGCGATAGTAGGAAGGAGCTGCAGCTCATGATGTTTGTTTCTC
The DNA here is from genome assembly GCA_031762315.1 of Hypsolebias antenori. Lineage (NCBI taxonomy): Eukaryota > Metazoa > Chordata > Actinopteri > Cyprinodontiformes > Rivulidae > Hypsolebias > Hypsolebias antenori. Next base: position 31,464,785 of record JARVGS010000001.1, on the reverse strand, counting down.
TCTCCATTAGGTGTGCCATCACCACTACTCAACGACCCACAACCACCTCTGCCGTCCCCACCCCAGTGAACTCCATCTGCACTGTGACAGGCCCCTCTGTCATTGACTTCTATGGCCAGCTGGGCTTTGTAAAGGATCAGTGCTCCTACAATTTGCTGACAGGCAAAGGAATCTCTGTGGTGGTCAATTTCCTGGAGCGTCGTCGTAAAGATGTGAGCTTTCCGGACAGTGTGTCGTTGAATGTGAACGGGGATGGCATCCTCCTGCAGCAAGGCGGCAGAGTTCTGGTGAGTCTGAGTGGACTTGGATCCAGAATGTGTCCTCTCATGTTTCCTCTCAGTGACATTAAGCAGCAGCTCTGTGATGCTGCTGAACTCAGTGGTTGTTGCTGTGAAAACAGCCTGTTTGACATGTTTACCTCAGGGTTTCCTCCACTTTGTCTCTCTGCCATGCAGCGTAACAACTCAACACTGAACCTAGACAGCTCCCCTCAGCTGGTTAATGGTGTGGAGATCTCTAAGGACAACACTGGAGTCACTGTCAGGATGCAGATCAAGAACTTAAACACGACTACCTTCTTTGACGGCACCATCATACAGATCAAAATGGAAGGTACAGACAATCCAATATAATGTTGTTGAGGAATGTACACTCTGCTGTGTTCATCCTGTTGATGCTGATGTGACTCTCATTCTGTTCTGAACCGGTCCAGGGTCTACTGGATCACCTCCAACAGGACTGTGTGAAGACTCCAGCAGTGAAGCGAGGCTCCCTGGCTGCAGCTCCATGAGGTAAGAGCTCCTCACTTACTGCTGCTCTGCTACCGCTGGATGAATAGACTCCAGAAAAACTCTGTTTGGATGAACAAGCAAACAGTCCTGACCTTGTTGTGTGTCGCCCCATAGCTGTGTTCCACTGTATGACTACGCTGAAGATAAGATCTGTCCCAACAACACAGACAGGTGAGCACATCCAACCAGAAGCACCTGTCTGTGTTCTCATTGGCTGTTAGTTCTAGATGAGCAGCACACATGGACTATGACTGCCCAAAACATTGTTGTTTTACTGTATTTGTGTTTGATGTTTTTTAATAATGACTGATTTCATTTATTACATTTTGTTCAGCACTTTGGTAAATGAACTTTAAAAAACTGACTTGACTTGATTTTTTTACCTCCCAGCTGTTCCCACCTGAACAAGGCACCATTCACCTCCTGTGGCATCAACCCAAATCCCTACTTTAAAGCCTGCACAGACACTTTGTCCAGATATCCTGCAGTGGACGGCCTCAAGTGTCAGTTCCTGAAGGCCTACGCCAGAGCCTGCAGCCTGAAGTCCAACATCACACTGAAGGGCTGGAGGTCCAAGACTGAGTGTCGTAAGTCCTGCTTCACTCCACCATCTATTCTAAATAAATCACTTGTTGGTGTCTGGCATGTGCATTCTCTGCCATCTGGATGGATCTAGGAGAAAACTTTAACTCCTGTAGCATTGAAAGACACATTGGCAAAAAGGAAACTAAATTGCAGACAACTGATGTTCATTCTTGTACTGTAAAATTTGTGAGCAAAGGAGGGGTTTGTTGGTTCAGCTTTAATGATTCACCACACTATCCCGACTGTCATGTAGTCACTCATTTAGACAGTTAAAGTTGCCATCATTAGGGACTCAATCTAAAGCTAGAACATTGTCAGAAACCTCATCGCATTACAATTGTGATAAGTGGTAAAGGAAAACAACAAGGTAGAATCACTTGGTAGTATTTCAACATCTTGTAACTCATACAGAGCTTGAAAGGTGTTTCTACTAAAAGTATTGTAACATGCTGTTGTGTGTTGCTCCTCCCCCTTTCCAAACTTTTTGTACATGCACCCAAAAAAAATGGCAGGAATAGTAACCATGGGACACAGCAGATGCAATAGATAACTAAGATTAGCAAACACAAATAGCTTTAACTGAGTTGCTGTGGCTGAGTGGTTAGAGAAGTCATTCTCCAATGCAAGAGTTGTGGGTTCAGTTCAACCAGCAGCCACATGCTGAAGTGTACTTGGGCAAGACACGGAACCCCTCATTGCCTGTGATGTGTGTCCCATCGGTGTATGAATGTGATAAAGCACTGATTATTTTTGTATGTATGTACTTTGTAGTATAATGCTGTATGAATGTGTAGATGAGGGCACAGATTGCTGTAAAGACATTTGAGTGTCAAGATTAGATAGAAAGGAGCTGTATAAGTACAGTCCATATCTATTTTTACTTATATTAAGCTTAATTGGTGTGGTAGTAGGTGAGAGTCACGCACATCACATTCTGTGAATACAAAACATTGTGCATGTTCTGTCTATACAGAATACAATAATCTATAACTTTATGTTCAAAATGTATTCCTAACAACTGTAATCTTTACTTTTATGTACTTTAATTCTGAGGTTGTTGGTTTGAACATGGGTTGCATCAGGAAGGGCATCTGGCATAAAACAATTGCCAAATCTTTGATGCGAGTTTGCTCACTGTGGCAACCCCTGAATACGGGAGCAGCCAAAACTGTAACTTTACCACAGATCTCTTTGTTTTAAACTGGCAATATTTGCTGAAGTCAACCCTGTCTTTCCTTTAGAAATGTATATCACAAACCACTGGACTGATCTCAACCAAACGCTCAAAACACAATTGTTTGGTGCACGTCTACTTCTACTTTTAGTGATGGACACTGTCCACTGTCAGGCCCATCAAAATATTCTGAATATCTTTCTACTTCACAGTGCTCATGTTTTCAGACTAACATATTAGCGTGTCCCTCTGCAGACCACAATGCAGCCTCCTGTTACAACACGACCTGCAGCGATCATGAGTTCTGTGCTGAGAAGTCATATGGAGAAGCTCGGTGCTTCTGTCGGGCCAATTTTGCCTGCAAACTCAAGAACAGTTTTGCTTATGGTAAGAATGTGGTGACAACAGCATGACATCAGGGCTGAATTATTGGAGGAAAACTTCTAACTGTGATTTTTCTCTCCAACATTGTGACGTTCAGGTCATCCACCAGTCTGCGAGAAGCACCATGCTTCTCTAACTTTGTACAACTGTCTCTTGGAGGAAGAAAACATTGACTACACCTCCCTACAGCTCAACGACCCGACCTGCAGAGGTCGTTTTAACGAGACAGACCATACAGTGACTTTCACCTTCAAAGGTGACACCTGTGGAACTCAGATCATAGTGAGTGGTCTTCATCAGAGCTTTATTCTGTAGAATGTCCTCCAGCTCACGGCTGAGCTTCTGTTCTCTATGTTGGGCTCTTTTGTTGTAATGTCCTCAATCCTGACAACTGAGTTAAATGACCCATTTAGTAAAAAGGGTTCTTATATTTCACTTGGCAGAACAACGGCAGCAGCATCATCTACCAGAACACCATCATGAACCAGAACGTCACTGATATCATCACCCGCCAAGACATAGTCATGATTGACATTTCCTGCTACCAAACCCAGCCAGACATCCTGACTAAGGCCTTCACAGTCATCGATAGGTGTGTGTGGTTACTCTTCTCATTTTCTTTGAAACACTGTCTTTTTTATAGGTCTGACATTTGCAAACGTTTTCTTGGCACTCCTGTCTGTAGATATGTGAGAACTGAGCAGTACAAAAATCCTGAAAATGGAGGAAATTAGGACCCAGATGTACAATTGTTGTGAATATCATGAATATGCATCTCAAATTGTTTTTTTTGGTTTTTTTTTTCTTATTTTAGTGGCTCCCTTCTTTCAAGATTTTTTTTTATTACTTATAAGTGTCATGATGCTATGAATCCATGACAACTGTGAAAATAGAACATGGTTATAAACCTGCCCTAAGTCCTCTGTTTCTGGCTCCACTGTGATGATCACTGTGACAAAAATTAGAATGACACTGTAAGTGTTTTGCACACCACCTGACAATACCTCCAATCTGGATCCCCAGTTACCCTATCAAACTAAGCACAACCTGGGACTGTCCTGCTGCCCTTTTCTAAGTTGCCAGATTGTATATTTATACAAATTATATAACTGTAAAAGAAAATTATTTGCCCTGTCTGCAGCTCATATACAGGCATCGTTGTACCAGGACCTTGGAATTACACTCTTAGCATAAGAGCCTACATTGACGACGGTTGCAACAAACTTGTGAACTCGGATACGCCAATACGGCTGAACCAACAGGTCTGGGTGAAACTGAGCACTAAGTGGCTGGATAGAAAAGTGCTCTTGGTGACCGACCGCTGCTGGGCGACCGACGAGCCATCACCTTTTGCAGCACGGAGTTACGACCTGGTCAGGAATGGGTGAGTCTACCAGAGATCCATTCACCAATGTGCTTCTGCCCCTCTGATCTGTTTACTGAACAAAGGCTGTTTCCTGTTTGTGAGCAGCTGTCCCGCAGACTCGTCGGTCATAATAAGGGAAAATGGAAAGGAAACCTTCAACTCCTTCGCTTTCAACATGTTTGAGTTCTCACGGGGCTCCAACAAAATCTACATGCACTGCCAAGTTCACCTGTGTGTGAAGAACAAGGAAAACTGTGCACCGGTACGCCTCGCTGTCCAACACCACAAAGCTCTGAATCTGACTGAGAAAGGCTTATTCTGCTTTGATTTAAATGATAAAGTTTTAATCTTTTTTTAAAATCAACAATCTGATTGGGGCAGCACGGTGGCGCAGTTGGTAGAGCTGCTGCCTCTAAAGGGAATGGTTGTTTGTCTCATTTGTCTCTATGTGTCCCTGTGATGGACTGGAGACCTGTCCAGGGTATTCCCCGCCTATCACACAGTGATTTCTGGACATGGGCACCAGTGACCCCCGTGACCTGAAAAGGAAGAAGCGGGTAAAGAGGATGGATGGATGGCTCAATCTGATTTTTATTGTTCAGTTTATAAAGGCTTGAAAACAAAAAAACATTTGACTGACCAACCAGAATGATTCTGATATACAAGATCAGATGTTTGCCCTCAGCAGCTTCAGTTCATATACAAGGATCAGTATTTGGCCTCTGAAATCTGGACTTTATTTCTGTCTCTTTGTTTTCCAGATGTGTTCCGGTAAACGAAGACGTAGATCTGTCAGGCCTCTTTATGAATCTCCTGGCTTGATCAGCATGGGCTGGACTAGTTAGGTAAGACACAGCTCTGCTGCTTCTACTTTGATTTATGCTACATTTATGTAATATTTTTAAAACAATGCTTTTCCAAGGTGGAATAAATGAACAAAATACAACTTCATAGATTCCTGACATTAATAGGGGCACAATTTAGGCTTTTTAGTGGAGTTTCTCTGATTGACACGGTATCAAAATTAGACTTCTAGCTCTAACATGTCCCTAAACTGCCACTAATGTTTGGGTCAATGTCCTTTAACAAATGCCACCTGGATCTCATGCCTTCTCATCTCCATCACCGAGCTTCTGCTAGAAACCTGGCTGGTATGTGAGCACACTTCTTGGCTGAATTGGTAGAGCAGGGGTGTCAAATTCACTTATAAAAGGGGGCCAAAATTAAAATCTTTTTCAAACTGCGGACCAATTTCAGAATCTACATTAACTCAAGTTAGATACCCAACATATTTTCTTGGTTGCAGGTTCCTCAACAAGAGTTTGATTGGTCTCATTTGACGTTCTCTGTTGCACTTTTGACATCACAATTAAATATTACTGAAAAAATTAAAGTGATAAAAGTAGTTTTACATTCAAAATAACATCTTGGTGGCCAGATAAGATGTCAACGAGGGCCACATTTGGCCCCCAGGCCTTGAGTTTGGCACATCTACCTTAATTTGAGGAAACTATGCCTTCTCATTTTTATATTACTTACAAGCATTTTTTCCTCAAATGATTGGGGGTAGCCAAAGATTAATCTATAATGGCCAAGCCCACCATTGGCCACCCTCTGGCTCCACCACTGCACCAGGTGGTGGATAAAGTTGCTCTCTCCACTCACCAGGATCCATCACTCTGTGCTGCCTCGAACAAGAAAAAAAAAACTGTCTGTTCTTCTCCACAGTGCAACTCCTACCTATTTGAATATCAAAAACATTAAGGTTTACTTCAGTCCCTGTTCAATTCCAGTCCAGAAAAACACTCATCTCAAACAAACATTCACTGTTCAAACCCCTCGGCGACGGCGGACATCGGTGCACCGCTTGTTTCCTTTAAAAAACAATTCAACGTTTGTTTGTCCAGGGCTACCACTGCAGTAAGGAGTTTATTGTGAGTCAGACTCCTCTGAGCAGCACGGTGGAAGATTTCTGGAGACTGATCTGGGAACACAAAACCCACACAGTCGTCTGTCTGCCAGATGCACACAGTCAGGTAGAACTTCTATACACTCCTCTTCATCCATGACTTACAATGAATCTGCAGAATCTCATCCATTTCCTATGTTTTTTTTAGAATGAACAGGGGGATTGTTGTGTCTTCTGGCCAAACAAAGAACTACCACTGAGCTTTGATGGTTTCACTGCTTCATACTGTGGGGAGGAGCATGTGCACTTACCTAATGATGAGAGCCTTTTGCTGCAGGATTTTACACTGAAGTCTTCTCAGGTAACACACACAAATCAACAGCACACAAAAACTGAGGAGGTTTGTGTTTGGTTGAATAGTTTCTTATTACAGCAAAGCTTCTTGGCAGTAAATCTTATACCATTGGAAAGTCTGTTTATTTCCCATTTAATGTTTGTTAGGAAAATGTGTCGAGTAGGGCTGGGCCATGTCACATTGTTCACGATAATACCGGTAAAAAAAAAAACTTGCCCGGGAAAATATATGATATCATGATATGCTAATTTCATGACGTAAGTACCATTATACAAGCAGGGCGCCCCACCCCGTTAACAGAACAGAGCGCGCCAAACTACCGAACTGAACTGCGGTACTGGAGTAATGCTAATTAGCTGTGCACAATACAAGCTAGCTAAAAAGCTATAAACAAACAATGCGCGGCTCAGCTGTTTCTCCACCCAGCTCTAAACTGTGGGTACAGACGGTGCATAGCTCAGCTGTCTCTCCAACACCCCACCACCATATGCGGCTCATTGGGGCTAATTTTGTTCAGCCCATGGTCAGCCCACAGCCACAGGATTCATCCAGTGAGGATGGACGTACAATAACGTGCATCCAGCGTGAGTGTACGTGGGTGTGGTTTGGTGTAGACTGTATGATGGCGCCTGTGTTTGAACTCGTTACTGTCGCTTGTCTCATTGCTGCAAGCTGCTGTTATTTTTCTGCATTTTTTTTGTATCTGTTTTTGTTTTGTATTGGGGATGTTCAACCTATGCTGGTCTATAATCAGCAAACGCTGCTGTCCATCTGGGGGCCCATGCAGACGAGCTGCGCCCCACCCTCAGGTGCCGGCTCACCAGCGAGCAGCTTCACTTCTGGCACTTTTTGCGACCCTACGTTGGGTTCATGCGGATCTCGGAGGAAGAGAAAGCGAGGCAGCCGGTGTCCAGGTGAAGCTCAGGCTTTTTTGGAAGCGTGGGGTCTTTGTCATACAACGACATAAAACTCTCACCACCTGTTGCTCTGACTGTTGGACCGATGGGGATTTTACAAACACATCCCAACCTGGCTGTGTTCCACCTGGACTACCTAGACCTCCGCGCTGCTGTTGCCTCCAGTCTGTTTATCCAGAAGCTCTGGACTCATTGCCGTTTCTTCCTTCTGTTGATGGACTATGTGATGTTTGTGGATCTAAACCTCACTTTCGCCATCGTCTGAAATGAGCTGCTGCAGCAAGTACCCCGTCCTCTGCCCCGCTGCATGTGGCATTGCTTAATGTTCGTTCAAGAACTAACAAATCGTTCTTGCTGAACGACTTCATAAAGTCCTGAAAACTGGATTTTTTTTTTTATATTATGTTTATTACCCGTAAACATTTTTAATTATTTATACATAAAAAAAAATTATCTGGATTTTATACTTTTGAGACCTATATGTGTCTGTATGTATATACAGTACTGTGTGTGTGTGTGTGTGTGTGTGTGTGTGTGTGTGTGGGTGTGTGTGTGTGTGTGTGTGTGTGTGTGTGTGTGTGT
>JARVGS010000001.1:31329210-31343006 GCA_031762315.1 Hypsolebias antenori | reverse complement strand
AGTTAATATTTGATCGATTTGTCTTCAGTTTGTGAAGATGAACTTAGTAAAAGTGTTTCTGAGCTGAACATTTCCTTAATAAATGCACATATATGTTCAAATCAGTTTTATTTGAATATTTTCGCTACGCCGGTAGGTGCACGTGCATCAGCAGACCTGGGCTGCTGATGTGCGTGCACGTACCGGCGTAGTGAAAATATTTAAATAAAGCTGATTTGAACATTTGTAAAGGTAAAGTTCAGCTCAGACACACTTCTGTTATAATATCAGCCAACAAGTATATTTTTTTAGGTGTTTATTTTGCTAAATTTTAAACAGATGCACGGTTTCCTTGCACTGCGCGCGCACGTTGGATTGTTATGCTGCTATAGACTTAGACTACTAGAGGACAAACTGACCTCATTTCCATAAATGAATTGTTAAAATTGAACAGTTTTCATTTGATACTATTTTTATCTTAACATGTGATTCTTGACCTGCCATTGTTCATTCAGTTGAATTGAAATTGAAATTGAAATTGAAGATGATGATGATGTTTGTTCCAGGACGAAGACATGAGTCCAGGCGTTGAGGAGGTAACATCTGCACAACATCTGTCTCTTCTGTGTCTACGCTGATGTTAAATGTTCTGATGGCCACCTGTGGAACATCACCTGCTGGTTCTTTTCTGCTCAGTCCGTCAGGTGTTCTGAACTCGGCTGCAGCTGCGTGTGTTTCAGACCAGGAAGTGTCCAGCTCCGGTCATGTGACCTCTGTGGGCACGGCTGGGTGGCCCATGGTAAACCTGATGATCTGGTTCATGTCTGTTCAGACCTTCACTAACAAACTGTTTTCCCGAGTTTTAATCAAAGCAGATGAAAAGTTTCATGAAACTTCAACGTTTTGATGCTTTTAAAACACATAAGACCACTCAGAATCATTTCCCCTGCACAAACCCAGGTTCTGGTTCTGGTTCTGGTGGTTTCTTGATATTTTATCATCAACCGGTCCAGAAGTAAAAGTTCTGCGGTCACCTTCCCCTCCTCCTGTCGTCATCAGCTTCGTGCTCCTGCAGTCTTTGTGTTTGGATCCAACCACGCAGAACTTTGTCTCCAGAGTTCAGCGGTCCATGAAGGTGTCTGAGGCAGGGTTCCTGTCAGATCACTTCTCACTGCACGTCCCTGCAGCGTTTGGACTCCATCATCTGAAATCTGTCAGCGTGGTTAAAGTTTAACCTGAACCCACAGAGAGCAGTCAGAGGAACATCCAACATGGTTGACACAGCTTCTCAGAAAGGTCCAGTCGCTGAACGTATGTACCTTTCCATCTGATCAAGACACTCAAAGCTCTGTACAACAGTCTGTGCCCTCGTGTGTCCATTCACACAGCATCTACTAGATCTGTACAAAGCTCCTTGAACACCTCATTCTAAAAAGACTAATCAGAGCTTTATCACATTCAGACACTGATGGGACACACATCGGTGGCAAGGAGAGGTTCAGTGTCTTGCCAGGGACACTTGGGCATGTGGCTGCTGGTGGATTCAGACCCCCAACTCCTGCATTGGAGGACGACTGCTCTGACCACTCACCACAGCCGTGCACAAGCACCAACAGAAGAAACGTTTTATGTTTCATCTTCTGGTGAAAGAAACCGAACCAACCACTGAAGGTTCAGAGATTCAGAACGACTATAATCTTTAGTGTGGATCTTCAGGTTTGTCTCGTTGGCTCTTCATGTGTCTCATAGGGTGAAGAACATCCTGCAGCAGGACTGAGACAAGTTAGAGACATGCTGGGATGGTTTGGACATGTCCATAGGAAGTACAGTGGGTTGGACATGTCCATAGGAAGGACATTGGTTTGGACATGTCCAGAAAATGGACAGTTTGTATATGTACAGAGGAGGGACAGTGGTTTGAACATGTCCAGAATATGGACAGTGGTTTGGACATGTCCATAATATGGACAGTGCTTTGGACATGTCCAAAAAGGACAGTGGTTTGGACAGGACCAGAAGATGGACAGTGATTTGGACATGTCCAGAGGAGGGTAAATGGCTTGTACACGACCAGAGGAGGGATAGTTGTTTGGACATTTCCAAAGGAGGGACAGTAGTTTTGACATGTCCAGAGGAGGGACAGTGGTTTGGACATGTCCAAAGGGACATTGGTTTGGACATGACTAGAGGATGGACAATGGCTTGGACATGTCCAGAGGAGGGACAGTGGTTTGGACATGTCCAGAGGTGGGACAGTGGTTTGGACATGTCCAGAGGAAGGACAATGGTTTGGACATGTACAGAAGAGGGACAGTGGTTTGGACATGTGCAGAGGTGGGACAGTGACTTGGACATGTCCAGAGAAGGGACAATGCATTGGACATGTCCAGAGGACAGACAGTTGTTTGGACATGCCCAAATGAGGGACAGTGGATTAGATATAGCCAGAGAAGAGACCATGGGTTAAACATGTCCTGAAAAGGGACAGTGATTTGGACATGTTAAGAGGAGGGACAATGGCTTGGACATGACCAGAGGAGGGACAGTTGTTTGGACATGTCCAGAGAAGGAATAGTAGTTTTGACATGTCCAGAGTATGAACAGTGGTTTGGACATGTCCAGAAGATGGACAGTGACTTGGACATGTCCAGAAGAGAGACAATGGCTTGGGCATGGCCAGAGGAGGGACAGTTGTTTGGACATTTCCAAAGGGGCGACAATAGTTTTGACATATCCAGAGGAGGGACAGTGGTTTGGACATGCCCAGAGGAGGTAAAGTGGTTAGGACAAGTCCAGAGGAGGAACAGTGGTTTAGACATGTCCAGAAGGGACAGTGGTTTGGACATGTCCAGAGGAGGGACAGTTGTTTGGACATGTACAGAAGAGGGACCGTGGTTTGGACATGTCCAGAGGGGGGACAGTGGTTCAGACATTTCTAGAGAAGGGACAATGCATTGGACATGTCCAAAGGACAGACAGTTGTTTGGACATGTCCAAATGAGGGACAGTTTATTAGATACAGCCAGAGGAGAGAAAATGGGTTGGACATGTCCTCAGAAAGGACAGTGATTTGGACATGTTAAAAGGAGGGACAATGGCTTAGACATCACCAGAGGAGGGTCAGTGGTTTGGACATGTCCAGAGGAGGAATAGTATTTCTGACATGTTCAGAGAAGGGACATTGGTTTGGACATGTCCAGAAGAGACAGCGGTTTGGACATGACCAGAGAAGGTACATTGGTTTGGACATGTCCAGAGGTGGGACAATGCATTGGACATGTCCAGAGGACAGACAGTTGTTTGTAAATGTCCAAATGAGGGACAGTGGATTAGATACAGCCAGAGGAGAGACAATGTGTTGGACATGTACGTAGAAGGGACAGTTGTTTGGACATGTCCAGAGGAGGAATAGTAGTTTTGACATGTCCAGAGGAGGAACAGTGGTGTTGACATGTCCAGAAGTTGGAGAGTGTTTTGGACATGTCAAGAGGAGGGACAATGGCTTGGACATGACCAGAGGAGGGACAGTTGTTGGACATTTCCAAAGGAGGGACCGTAGTTTTGCCATGTCCAGGGGAGGGACAGTGGCTTGGACATGTCCAGAAGGGACAGTGGTTTGGACATGTCCAGAGGTGGGAGAGTGGTTTGGACATGTACAGAAGAGGGACAGTGGTTTGGACATGTCCAAAGAAGGGACAATGCATTGGACATGTCCAGAGGACAGATATTTGTTTGGACATGTCCAAATGAGTGACAGTTCATTAGATATAGCCAGAGGAGAGACCATGGGTTGGACATGTCTTGAGAAGGGGCAGTGATTTAGACAGGTTAAAAGGAGGGACAATGGCTTGGACATGACCAGAGGAGGGACAGTTGTTTGGACATGTCCAGAAGAGGGACATTGGTTTGGAGATGTCTAGAAGAGGCAGTGGTTTGGACATGACCAGAGAAGGTACAGTGGTTTGGACATGCCCAGAGAAGGGACAGTGGTTTGGAAATGTCCAGAGATGGGACAGTGGTTTGGACATGTCGAGAGGAGGGACAATGCATGGACATGTCCAGAGGACAGACAGTTATTTGGAAATGTCCAAACGAGGGACAGTGGATTAGATTCAGCCAGAGGAGAGACCATGGGTTGGACATGTTCAGAGGAGGTACAGTAGTTTGGACATGTCTAGAAAAGGGACAGTGGTTTGGATATTTCCACAAAATGGACAGTGGTTTAGATATGTTCAGAGGAGGGACAATGGCTTGGACACGACCAGAGGAGGTACAGTGGTTTGGACATGTCCAGAGGAGGGACATTGGTTTGGACATGTCCAGAGGAAGGAAAGTGGTTTTGACATGTCTAGAATATGGACAGTGGTTTCTACAGTTCTAGAGTAGGGACAGTGGTTTGGACATGTCGAGAGGAGGGAAAGTGGTTTTGACGTGTCTAGAATATGGACAGTGTTTTGTACATGTCCTGAGGAGGGACAGTGGTTTGAACATGTCCAGAGGAGGAACAGTAATTTGGGCATGTTCAGAATATGGAAAGGGGTTTGGACATGACCAGAAAATTGACCGTGATTTGGACATGTCCAGAGGAGGGACAGTGGTTTGGACATGTCCAGAGGAGGGACGGTGTTTTGGGTATTTTCAGAGGAGGGACATAGCTTGGACATGACCAGAAGAGGTATAGTGGTTTTGACATGTCCAGAATATGGACAATGGTTTGTACATGTCCAGAGGAGGGACAGTGGTTTGAACATGTCCAGAGGAGGAACAATAGTTTGGACTTGTTCAGAATATGGACAGTGGTTTGGACATGACCAGAAAATTGACAGTGTTTTGGACATGTCCAGAGGAGGGACAATGGCTTTAACAGGACCAGAGGAGGGACTGTGGTATGGACATATCCAGAGGAGGGACAGTGGTTTGGGCATGTCGAGAGGAAGGAAATCTGTTTTGACATGTCCAGAATATGGACAGTGTTTTTTACATGCTCTGAAGAGGGACAGTGGTTTGAACATGTCCAGAGGAGGAAAAGTAATTTGGACATGTTCATATAATGGAAGGTGGTTTGGACAGGACCAGAAGATTGACAGTGGTTTGGACATGTCCATAGGAGGGACAGTGGATTGAACATGACTAGAGGAGGGACAGTGTTTTGGACATGTCCAGAGGAGGGACAGTGGTTTGGACTTTTCAGAGGAGGGACAATGGCTTGGACATGACCAGAAGAGGTACAGTGGTTTTGACATGTCCAGAATATGGACAATGGTTTGGACATGTCCAGAGGAGGGACAGTGGTTTGAACATGTCCAGAGGAGGAACAGAAGTTTGGACATGTTAAGAATATGGACAGTGGTTTGGACATGACCAGAAGATTGACAGTGGTTTGGACATGTCTAGAGGATGGGCAATGGCTTGGCCATGACCAGAGAAAGGACAGTGGTTTGGACATGTCCAGAGGAGGGACACTGGCTTGGACATGTCCAGAGGAGGAAAAGTGGTTTTGACATGTCCAGAATATGGACAGTGGTTTGTACATGTCCAGAGGAGGGACAGTGGTTTGAACATGTCAAGAGGAGGCACAGTAATTGGACATGTTCAGAATATGGACAGTGATTTGGACATGACCAGAAGATTGATAGTGGTTTGGACATGTCCAGAGGAGGGACAATGGCTTGGACATTACCGGAGGAGGCACAGTGTTTTGGACATGTCCAGAGGATGGACAATAGTTTTGGATTTTTTCAGAGGAGGGACAATGGCTTGGACTTGACCAGAGGAGGTACTGTGGTTTGGCCATGTCCAGAGGAGGGACAATGGTTTGGACATGTCAAGAGTGGGGCAGTGCTTTGGACATGTCCAGAGAAAGGATAGTGGTTTGGACATGTCCAGAGGAGGGAAAGTGGTTGTGACATGTCTAGAATATGGACAGTGTTTTGTACATGTCCAGAGGAGGGACAGTGGTTTGACCATGTCTAGAAGAGGAACAGTAGTTTGGACATGTTCAGAATATGGACAGTGGTTTTGGACATGACCAGAATTTTGACAGTGGTTTGGACATGTCCAGAGGATGGGCAATGTCTTGGACTTGTTCAGTGGGGGGACAGGGGTTTGGACATGTCCAGAGGAGGGACTGTGTTTTGGACCTGTCTGGAAGGGGGAAAGTGGTTTGGACATGTCCAGAATATTGGCAATGGTTTCTACATGTCTAGAGGAGGGACAATGGTTTGGACATGTCCAGGGAGGGGCAGTGGTTTGGACTTGTCCAAAGGAGGGAAATTGGTTTTGACATGTCCAGAGGAGGGAAAATGGCTTGGACATGACCAGAGGAGGGACAGGGGTTTGGACATATCCAGAGAGGGGCAGTGGTTTGGACATGTCCAGAGGAGGGAAAGTGGTTTTGACATGTCTAGTATATGGACAGTGGTTTCTACAGGTCTAGAGTAGGGACAGTGGTTTGGACATGTCAAGAGGAGGGAAAGTGGTTTGGACATATCCAGAATGTGGACAGTTGTTTATACATGTCCAGAAGAGGGACAGTTGTTTGAACATCTCCAGAGGAGGAACAGTAATTGGACATGTTCAGAATATGCATAGTGGTTTGGACATGACCACAAGATTGACAGTGGTTTGGACATGTCCAGAGGAGGGACAATGGCTTGGACTTTGGGGGAGTGGTGGCGCAGAGGTTAGAGACGGTGGGCCTTTGATCGGAAGATTGCCGGTTCAAGGCCCGATACCGACAACATCAAAAACTGTGGATGGAAAAAGGTGAAACACCCACACCTGCCTCCACCCTCATTTGCCCCACTCTGGGCCTCTGAGCAAGGCCCTTAACCCCCACCATCTGCTCCCAAACAGGTCTCTCATGAAAATGAGTTCTCGTGGCTCAATGAGACTACCTGGATGAAATAAAGGGTAAATGAAAAAATTACCAGAGGAGGCACAGTTGTTTGGACATGTCCAGAGGAGGGACACTGGTTTGGACATTTTCAGAGGAGGCACAATGGCTTGGACTTGACCAGAGGAGGTACAGTGGTTTGGACATGTCCAGAGGAGGGACAGTGATTTAGACATGTCCAGAAGAGGTACTGTGGTTTGAATATGTCCAGATAAAGTACAGTGCTTTGGACATGTCCATGATAAGGACAGTAGTTTGGACATGTCCTGGGTTGGAGCAGTGGTTTGAATATGTCCAGAGGAGGGACAGTGTTTTAGACATGTCCAGAAGATGGGCCGTGATTTGGACATGACGAGAGGAGGGACAGTTGTTTGGACATGTCGAAAGGAGGGAAAGTGGTTTAGACATGTCCAGAATATGGACAGTGTTTTGTACATGTCCAGAGGAGGGACCGTGGTTTGAACATGTCCAGAGGATGAACAGTAGTTTGGACATGTTCAGCATATGGACAGTGG
Source organism: Hypsolebias antenori (assembly GCA_031762315.1). Classification (NCBI taxonomy): domain Eukaryota; kingdom Metazoa; phylum Chordata; class Actinopteri; order Cyprinodontiformes; family Rivulidae; genus Hypsolebias; species Hypsolebias antenori. Next base: position 31,335,617 of record JARVGS010000001.1, on the reverse strand, counting down.
TTTGGACATAACCAGAAGTTTGACAGTGGTTTGGACATGTCCAGAGGAGGGGCAATGGCTTGGACACTTACAGAGGAGGGACAGTGGTTTGGACATGTCCAGAGGATGGACAGTGTTTTGGACATGTCCAGAAGAGGGAAAGTGGTTTGGACATGTCCAGAATATTGGCAGTGGTTTGGACATGTCTAGAGGAAGAACAATCGTTTGGATATGTCCAGAGAGGGGCAGTGGTTTGGACATGTCCAGAGGAGGGAAATTGGTTTTGACATGTCTAAAATATGGGCAGTGGTTTCTACAGGTCTAGAGTAGGAACAGTGGTTTGAACATGTCCAGAGGAGGAACAGTAATTGGACATGTTCAGAATATGGACAGTGGTTTGTACATGTCCAGAGGAGGGACAGTGGTTTGAAAATATCCAGAGGAGGAACAGTAATTGGACATGTTCAGAGTATGGACAGTGGTTTGGACATGACAAGAAGATTGACAATGGTTTGGACATGTCCAGAGGAGGGACACTGGTTTGGACATTTTCAGAGGAGGGACAATGGCTTGGACCTGACGAGAGGAGGTACAGTGGTTTGGACATGCCCAGAGGAGGAACAATAATTGGGCATGTTCAGAATATGGACAGTGGTTTGACTGGGCATGTTCAAAATATGGACAGTGGTTTGGTCATGACCAGAATATGGACAGTGGTTTGGACATGTCCAGAGGAGGGACAATGGCTTAGACATTACCAGAGGAGGCACAGTGGTTTGGACATGTCAACAGGAGGGACACTGGTTTGGACATTTTCAGAGGAGGGACAATGGCTTGGACTTGACCAGAGGAGGTACAGTGGTTTGACCATGTCCAGAGGAAGGACAGTGGTTTGGACATGTCCAGAGAGGGGCAGTGCTTTGGACATATCCAGAGGAGGAAAAGTGGTTGTGACATGTCTAGAATATGGACAGTGGTTTCTGCAGGTCTAGAGGAGGGACATTGGTTTGGAAATGTCGAGAGGAGGGAAAGTGGTTTTACATGTCCAGAATATGGACAGTGGTTTCTACAGGTCTAGAGTAGGGACAGTGGTTTGGACATGTCGATAGGAGGGAAACTAGTTTTGACATATCCAGAATATGGACAGTGGTTTGTAAATGTCCGTAGGAGGGACAGTGGTTTGAACATATCCAGAAAGGAACAGTAGTTTGGACATGTCCAGAGGAGAGGCAATGGCTTGGACATGTACAGAGGAGGGACAGTAGTTTTGACATATCCAGAGGAGGGACAGTGTTATGGACATGTCCAGAAAAGGGATAGTGGTTTGGACATGCCCAGATTATTGGCAGTGGTTTCACATGTCTAGAGGAGGGACAATTGTTTGGACATGTCCAGAGAGAGGCAGTGGTTTGGACATGTCTAAAGGAGGGAAATTGGTTTTGACATGTCCAGAGGAGGGACAATGGCTTGGACATGACCAGAGGAGGGACAGTGGTTTTGACATGTCTTGAGGAAGGAAAGTGGTTTTGACATGTCCATAGGAGGGCAATGGCTTGGACATGAACAGAGGAGGGACACTGGTTTGAACATGTCCAGAGGAGGGAAAGTGGTTTTGACATGTCTAGAATATGGACAGTGGTTTATACAGGTCTAGAGTAGGAACAATAGTTTGGACATGTTCAGAATATGGACAGTGGTTTGAACATGACCAGAAGATTGACAGTGGTTTGGACATGTCCAGATGAAGGGCAATTGCTTGGACATGGGTCATTGGGTCGAAACCTCCACAGGTCCTGTGTGGACATTCCATGCGTGCCATCGCGTCATCCACAACCCTGCATGGTGGGATGACAGTCAGTGACATCTGTTCAGCAGCAGCGTGGGCCACGCCCTGCTCATTCATACACTTTTACCTGCGTGGCGTTTCTGTATTTTCTATGACTCATGCAGTTCTCGGCGTTTTATCAGAGTAACTGATGAGTCCTTCTTCAAATTGACACTGGGCTCACATTGGCCTGCAGGCAGGCTTGATGTGTGAGTGCTCGTCAGCAATCACAGTGTTGTTACTGCTGTTCTTGTGTTTAGAGTTCTGATCTATTCTGTAAATAGTTTCAGTAACAACTATGTTGCTCAGTTACTTGTTTACCCGCCAGGGTATGTTCTACCTCCTGGCGCTGTTGCACAATCGCACTATGACCTGAGCACGGCAATAAGTGCAAAATGATAATAAATCATTCATATATTTTGTTGTTGCTTCAGCAGTCTGTTCACGCTGTTTTACTTACCCAGCGGGGCAGACATAGGGCACGTGCCATGCCCGCACTGCAGCCTTCTCCTCCAAGGGGTCCCTAAACTTATCCCAAGGCCCAGGTATTACCCGTGGCTATTTTTAAGACAGTTTAATTTAAGGCTGTTGTGGAAATGATTCGCCCAGACTGCTAACAACCTTCTTTCTGTGCACCACACCCAGATTCGCACCCCATGCCTCGCTCCACCTAATCAGCAGGGATGAAGACGTGTAGCATGAAGAAGCACATGTTAACGGCCGCTCATTTCCTATTTTTTTAAGCGTTGCAATTGACTCTGATCTGGTTTCATTTAGAATCTAGGGACAAGATTCATGGGTGTTGTTTTATAATCTCAGCTACAAAACCCTTAAAAACCTCCAAAAGTCTGCTTTTTGTTGTTAACACTGAACCAAGCTTTCCGTTTTTCCATGAACAAGAACGAGTGATGAAATAAGAATCCAGAATTTTACGTTTTTGCTTTGCTTTAATTAGTGATTTTCAGGGGAAAACAGCATCAGCACAATTTGATACAAAGGTTACATTTGTTTATATAATGAATACATTTCAATTGTCCGGTCAATCACTAGACTTGATGGTGAACAGTTCAACTGATGAGGAGTTTACCTGTTATCCCAGTGAGGCTGAGAAAGAGGCTTCCTTTGTTCTTGCCTGCTCTTGCCCAACATACCCGAGGGCCCTCGGGACCGGGCCGACGCCCTAATATGCTCAACAGCCCCACTTAACAGCTTCAACTCATAAAAAGGACCCAATAAATGTTGTTCCTCGCCATCAACAATAACCTTCTGTACCTCTGAGCAATTAAGTTCAATAAGAAATTATCCTCTCTTTTTACAATTCTATCTGCTACTGTTCTGATCTGATTTAATACTTGATAAGAAACTGAATCTTTGAGGTGTCCACTCACCATCACCCATGGTCGGAATCCCCACAAATTCCTCAGCGTGGTGAGAGGCACGTTACCTCTCCCAATCTGGAAAGAGGTCACCTCAGGCTCAGCTGTTGCAATTCTGAGGGAGTCAGAGTTGGACTTTGATCCGGGCTGAGGTGAAAAAGACTCCAATCTTTGTTCAAAAAAGAAGTCCTCTTCGTCTTCGGATCGTCCTGTCCCTCTTACAGCTGGAGTCTGTCCAAGATCAGTCCTGCGCTCCTCGATCTCCGGGCAAAACTCAGCCCAGACTGTTAGATCAGGGCATTTTCATAATTCTAATCCTATCCATCATCTCCTCATGGAGGTTCCTAACTCTCTTTTCCCCCAATCATAGGACAGTTTTCAACATCATGCCACTTTAGGTGGGATGGCTCTTGGGTCTTAACTTCTTTGCAGCCTATGGAAGATATTTACATCATTCCATATAGGAGTCATCCACCCAGAGGCTTGTCTGGACATGTCTTGCTGCAACTCTTAAGCTGTTTACTGGTTCTATGCCTATTTTTGGGGTTGTTTTCTGCTCAGAGTTTCCGAGAATTGTTGTTGTGGTTTTAAGTCAGGAACAAGCATTTCATAGACCTTTCTTCATTACTTGTTACACATTGTTATAACATCATGAAACAGAACACATTTTATAATCACACATAATTATAAAAATCACAAAAAGTTATAATGTCATCTTTGATTACAGTTAGTAGTATCCTTCTTACATTAGCAAGTCTTCCATTTTTTATAGACAGTTACTTTTAAGAGGTACACATAGCTCTCTGTGGCTTTTTCCTTCTCTGCTCTGGTCTGCATGTGTGTGTGTGCGTGTGTGCATTTGTGTGTGTGTGTATTTCTGCCGCCGACATCTGGTTCTGATTACTGCCTGCAGGCCCATCGCTCTTGGGCCTCTGTGAATGCGTGCGTGCGTGCGTGCGTGTGTGTGTGTGTGTGTTTAGCAGAGCAGTGGAGAGGAAAGACTCCTCCGTTCACAGCGCTTTTTGCCCTCGTACTTATATACTGTGACCTTTGATCTGAGTACATTGCTAGGTCAAAATGCACTAATTCTTCTGATTTCATACCCCCTAAAAGCCTGCTTTTATCAACAATGCCTGTTAGGCTGCAACGCAGGCCTGCAGGTCCTCTTTCTCCATCCATCGAGTGCCTTTCTCTAGTGCGTAATGACGCATGACATGCACAGGGAAGGATGTTGTGTCGCTTTGTTGGTGTGTGCAGGTGCTTCATATTGGTGTTTGGATCCAGTGAGGCGTGGACCATATCCTGCTCCGCCCTTTATCCAATAAGCGAAGGTGTCTAAAGAGCGTAGCTCATATGAAATAGAACGTTGGTTACGTATTGTAACCCCAGATTCTATGAATGTGAGCATAGCCCTTTAGACTTGTGGGCCTCACTGTTTCCTGAACGGCTGAATGATAAGCTGTTTGGGAGACGTTTGTCCCGTCTCGGCGGATTATATAGACACGGGGTGGGGCCCACAGGGTAGGTGGGCGTGGACTAAAGTTTTTTCAGTTGACATGCTGGCGCGCAGAGATTATCCAATAAGCGAAGCTGTCTAAAGGGCTACGCTCTTATTCATAGAATCTGGGGTTACAATACGTAACCACCGTTTTTCCTCATCTGAGATTTCAAGAAAGTTACATCTTTGCTGTTTTTTTTTTTGTTTTGTTTTGTTTTGTTTGTTTGTTGTATTTTCTACACTTTACTTAAAATGCATTTTTCAGTTGGGGGAAAAAAAAAGCTTTTTGAGAGGTGCTCAAGATGGCGCTCTAAATGAATGCAGTTTGGGAGCTCTGATATTCAACCGACACATTTTCATATATTAAAGGGAGCTGTTTGCTACAAGGAGACATTCTGCTAACAAGGTACCATTAATAAGTGTATAGGCACTGTAGAGTGACATGAAGGGTGCAGAAAGAAGAAAACACGAGTCCAGCAAACTATCCACCGCTAGCGTAGCTAACAAGCTAGCTGGATCTAAAAGTTTTACCGCTGCCAGCATGCAGGATTATATTGGTCAAGATACTGATGAGGGGATGGAAGCAGAGTTTCCACCTCTGCCCGTGACACCCTCCAAGCCCCCAGCAGAGAAACAAAGGAAGCTACAAGATACTGAGACAACTGTCCTCTCAGAGTTGGCATCTCTTACCTGCCTCATAAACAACAGGTCGGACGCAATGAAAAAAATGGTCAGTAGCAACACTATTGCTATTACTGAGGCTAAAGAGGCTATCAAGGACAATTCTAAACTAATAGAAGGCATCAAGGAATCGCTGGAGTTCATCTGTGCAGATTTAAAAGACATGAAGAGCAAGGAGATACTTTGAGAAGCATATTAATGACTGCCAGAAAATCTGCAATGTGCATGAGAGTCGTATTTCACAGCTGGAAGCTTACTCACGTCGCTGGAACCTGAGGCTCCTCGGCCTGGAGGAAAAAGAAAATCAGGATGTAAGGAAAGATGTCATCAAAATCTGTCAAGCCTTGCTCCCAGATATGAAGGAGGAATCTTCAAGTTTGATCAATGTTGTGCATCGCCTTGGACCGAAGAAAGCCAGCACACATTCCAGAGGCGTCATCATTGCCCTTCGCTCCTACCGTGATGCTGTTTGGCGTTCTGCTAAGCATTCCTCCTTCTTGCGAGACAACAAACTGAAATTTGCTGAAGATCTGTCTGCTGAGGATCAAGAAAGAAGGAGAAAGCTTTGGCCCGCAGTGGAAAAAGCAAGAAATGCAAATAAGAAGGCCTTTTCTGTCGGCGGTCGTGCCTATGTTGATGGAGCTGAAATTTTCCCTTAGCTGTGGACAATAATCTGAATTTATTGCCAAATGAAGCGCTCCACCCAGTGACTCCTGTTATAGTTGAAGCTGATTTTGGCAAACTTTTTTCATGTTCTTATGTTATTACCGGTTTGTATTTTTGGTACGTATTTTTGAAAACACTCCTATTAAGCATAAAAGACTTATCGTAGTGTTCTTACTTGTGTAAGGAACTAAGGCTGTTAACATCTTGAACCTGTCAATAATTATACAAGGCTCATTCGAGTCTCAGAATATTAATTATTGATTTAACAATGGGTTCACTCCTTTTTCAGATTAAACATATTTTCTTCTATGTGACCAAGATGAACATGAATGAGTGTGACATGAGACTTGAATTATATTTGACCTTCAAATCAATTGGTCAT
>JARVGS010000001.1:30935121-30948550 GCA_031762315.1 Hypsolebias antenori | reverse complement strand
TTTTTGAATGTCCAGAGGACCAGACTTAGCTTTTTTAGATTTTTCTACCTGGATTATTGAGCATGCATCAGGATAAGAAGTAGAGGACTGAAAAGGACGTTGATAAATATGGATAGAAGTCATGGGAATATCAGCCTTTTTTGCCTTTTGTCCTTCTTTCAGTGTGTGTGTTAAATACAGGAGTAAAGTTTGTAGTCCTCCCTGTCAAGCTGCAGTTACCTCTTATGTAAGCTCTGGCATGGCGATGGAAGTACAGTGAGCTTTGGCAGCTTCTTCCTTTCTCTTTCTGTAGCATCTTTGCCGTCCTAAGCAGTCTAGTGTTTGCTATAAATATTTCATACAGCACAGTGCATGCGGGAAAAAAACATATTTTTAGCCTCTTTCATAGGCAGCATTCACGAGGAGCCAGCTTTTTATATTTATTTATTTATTGGTGTGCAGCTGTGCGCCTTGATTATTTCGACTGGTTCAGACTGCTGTCCACTGGCAGCAGCTACAGCATTGATTCCCAATCATGCCCTTCAGGGCAGAATACCCTGGGTGGGCTATGAAGTCAATAAAGTCTGAGTTTTGGGAACTGCACTTCAGCACGTTTGGGATTCAACGCAAGGTGATCCTGGGGCCAACGGGACAATAAGAACGAAAGAGGTGCTAATAGGAGATGGCAGGAAAAGAAAACTTGATTATTTTTTTAATTTTTTTTTTTTTTATAACCTTTATCATGAAGTACTGACGTGCAAAGCACAGCCATGACTTGGTCACCAAGACTTGCACGACTGAGCGCAAGTTGTGGGAGTTTCTAGGTTCTGACAGCGACACTCACTCGCTCCCACATCTGCAGCTGATACTAATCAGCCACCTCCACACCTGACTCTGATTTGGAGGACGACTCTGCAGGAGCATACAAGCTTCTGCCAGACACCCCTTCAGTGCTGGGACATTATATTTTCGATGGCAAAGGTTATGGACAGCCTCTGAGTTGTCTCCAGACCTTTAGTTTCTAAAGAGATCCTGTTTGTAATCTACAGCAACTTCCTAGCGCTGGAGTCTTCCAGCCTTCCAAGGCCTCTTGGCTTCTCAAGACTTAGACTCACTCTGATGGTGTCCCAACTAGAAGATTTTACTTAATCAAAGAAGCCGAGGACACATCAATTTTTAACTATTTTTACTTGCAAGAGCAGAATTTCACACAACAGGATGTACTGGTATAGATGTTCTACATTAAAGGAGCCCAGTCATGAGCATCTGCCACGGGCAGTGTGTGAGAAGTGTTTTTATAACCTTATCAACTCCCGGCTCACAGGCAGACCCTGATGACCTCGGCCACAGCTGCACATGCAGGATCAAATCAGCTCTCTGAGAGAGAAAAGAACTCTCTGATAACTCAAACACATGATTCATGGGCAGTTAACATTTTTAGCCATAGTTATTAAAAACATCCAAACCTTGACTAAAATCCCCTGAAAGACACGTCTTCTACAAAAACTTGACAAGATTTTTTAAAATTATTTATTCATTTTAAATAAATAAAAAATACAACATTAAATAATCTCATGACACAAGTCATATAATATAAATTTAAAATGAAGGGTAGCAGAATGAAGAAAATATCTTATTCTATCTGCCCCCATTGTACAGAATAATCAATTCAAACAAGAAAACCTTCAATAAGCAACAAGAAGAAGAAAAAATATATATATAACAACTTAATAATAAGTCAAGAAAACAAGAAGGAACAACGCATGTAATTATCAACTATGAAACTAGACAAGATATATTATTTTATATATATTTTTTGCAATTTTTTAAATCATATGCTTAAATGAAGATATTGATTTTGCATTTTTAATTTCAACCTCCAAGTTGTTCCACAATCTAATTCCTTGGATCAAGGTTGACCGACTCCTCAAACTATAGTTCTATATTTCGGTCTCACAAAAATCTCAAATCCCTTTAAATTATAACAGCTTTGGCGTTTAAGAAAATGTGTTAGGATATTCGATGGTAATTCATTTATATGAGCTTTATACATAATTGAGAGAATATTGTAATCCACTAATCCACTAAAAAAGACCTACTTCTCCCCTTACATATCATGTGCTTTTCTGTGTCAAAACTTCGATCTCTTCTTTGCCTCCATAGTGATAATGGTACTATAAAAGCTTAGGGAGGGATGTAAATGTAAATTTTGTGTAGCATGGACACAAGGCCCCAAGCTCCTGAAAGCAGCCCACCATGAGGTGAAAGATGTACAGGTATACAACTGAAAGCAGACGTTTCCATCCGCCAAAAGAAAAGACACAAACTTTTTTTTCTCACTGTCTGACGTTAAATCAAAGTTGGGGTCAGTTTAAGTTTCCTTCCACAAGTTTCGCACAATGGTTTTCTGTAATTTTGTCCCATTCCTGCTGCCAGAGCTGGTGGAACACAATCAGATCTGTAGGTTCACACACTTTTTAAGCTCTGCTCACAAATATTCTTTAGAGTTTGGGCATTACAAAACAATACAAAACATTGACTTTGATGTCCTTGAGCCATTTTCTAACTAATTTGGCAGTTTGCTTGGGTTTAAAGCAACCACTAGGTAACACAAGCCAGCTGGCTGACATGATGCAGAGAAGGAAGGTAGACATGGTATATTATGTGTGCAAACGACCAAGTGGAGGTGCATCAAGGCTTGCAGCATCATGGTAGGGTTTAAGCTTTTGTAGACAGGATAAAATGAGATGCAATGTAGAGCAAAGAGGGAGGTAGAAAAGGCAAAACAGAAGGTGCATGAAGTATTTTGCAAGAGACTGGACACTTAAGTGAGCTAGAAGGACTTGTATTGACTGTTGAGACAGAAGGATCAGCCTAGAAAGGATCTGCAGCAGACTCGGCTTGGTAAAGATAAAAATGGTAATGTGTGATGGGAAGATGGGAGGAGTACTTTGAGGAACTAATAAATTAAGAACATGTTTTGTTTTGGAAGAAACAATTTTGAGAAACTTAACTGACGTAAAACAGAACAGGTTCAGTTTGATCTGTGTTCAGATAGTTGGGAAAAAAAATTTAATCATTTTTTATACAGTGTATGTAAGAATTTAGGTTCAATTCTATTTTCAGCTGCATTCAGGTGTATCTGTGGCTATTAGTACAGAATTGTGTATCAGACTGACCAGGGTGCAGAATCTTTCAGGTGGGTTTCCACATGTGATCCCAGGTGGGTCGACTCTGATCTGCATGAACTCCTTCATGTTGGTTGCGGGGGGCTGACAGGCGGAGAACTTCCATTCTGGCCCCACCCCTGAATTGCGTCGGGAGCGGCACATTTCAAACTGATTGCTGCTCTGACTCCAGCACCATGGCCGCAAGAAAGTGAGGAGAACAAAAAACTGAATGGGCCAGTGTGGGGTCCAGTTAAAAGAGGCCATTGTGCAGTCACTCAGACAGGAAGTTCATTGGAATCATCATTTTTCTCTCTGCGAGCTCAGCTCCTCCACTAATGCTTCAACTAAAAAGGTGTTCACTGTGAAGTTGTCATGACGACTGCTAGGTGAGCATAAAACTCCCAGTCAACAATAGATGTCCTGCCCATATTGGTCCTGAAACAAAACGACAAAACAGAATCAAATTTCAATTGAGATGCTTCATTGACAGTTTGTCATTTTTACACTGTGACAATAACTGCCCCTGTCAAATTTCCACCATAACACTGCCACAGTGAACGTGTCACGGTAACACCTCCACTATAACACTGCCACAGTGAAGGTGCCGTCTCAGTGACTCCACTTTGGCATCAAAGTCACATCAGATTAACCCACATTGTAACACAGCAAATGTGCCTCTATAATGCCAAGAGTTTTAAAGCCACTTTGTCCACACTGCAGCTCTTCCACATTAAGGGTCAAGTCAACTTTATTTACAGAGCACATTTAAAACAAATTGTTATCAAAGGGTTTAACAATGTCAATGGGAGTAAAAATAATGAAGAAATAAATGCCACACACTAATAATACTGAAAGGGTGTTTCTATCATGCTGCCATTGCAATGCCATGATAACAAATTCACTGTAACTCCTCTTTGCAACACTGCAGCAAAACCAAAATTCCCCATAGGCGCCAATCAAAGTCCAACTGAACTGACACACTAAAGGTGTCACTGTGGTAACTCCACTGTGGCTCCAGAGTAACAGTGTCACCGTCACAGGTCACAATAAAAGTGTAACTGCAATGTCTGTAAGTGCCACAGTAAGAGCAGAGTAAGACCTCCTATGTAATGTCTCAACTTCACCTTTGTGGTCCACTTTAACGTCTCCACTGTAACATAACACCACTGAACTGTAACACCAGAGCAACAGTGCCACTGCAACAATCAGTTTAACAATACAGCAGACATTATGGTAAATGTAACGTTGCCATACTAAACATGCAATTGCAATGCCTCTGCTGTATGACTCCATAATGAAGGTGCCACTGTAACGTTTCCACTGAAGCACAAAACTACATGTGCCACTGTAACACCTCCGATGTACGCACTATAACTTTTTGAATTTGAATTATGCAACATAACTGGAAAGCCTTTAACACCAAAAGCACAGGTCTACTACTTTAATGTTTCCACTTTAGTGCTCCGTAATGACTGTAACACTCTCACTGTAACTTGTAATGAAAGGCCACCATATTTCCACTGCAATGCATCAATTCTAACACCAGCGTAATGGTGCATAATGTCTTCACATTAAGGCCACTGTACATTTTCACCTTATTTCTGTAACTTCAATGCTTTCATTGTCACGCTACTGCAAAACTGTTGTTGTACCATCTTCACTATGGCATTTAATCTTTACCATTTTCTTTTCAACTTTACAACTGTAACACTTCCAGTACTGTACTGTGCTTCCACTGTAACACAACTGTACACCACCATGTTAAAAATTTCACTCTAGTTCTTGTATTGATATCCACTCAACTGTAACCTCTCCACTGTAATGCCCGAGTCCTCCACTGTAAAGTCTCCACTGCAATCCCTCCACTGTCATGTTTCCATTAGGAAGCCACTATAAGAAACACACCAGATTCAGAACTGGTTCTAGTTTAGGAGCAACATCATTCCCTGACTGACTTGACAGTGCGCTTCACCACAACACAAGGGACAAAACATCATAGAGATGTCGCCTGGATGTATAACAACCTTCTAACGCTATCTGGTTCACTTTCTGTCTGTCTCTCTCACTCACCTGTCTGTCACTCACCTCTGAGGGTCTTCAGGTTCACTCTTGGTAAAATGAACAAAATTCTTCTCCCTGCAGGACCTCTTTTGTTTTTTCTTCTTGTCGTCCTTCTCCTGTTAATCCTTCTCTTTCTTGGCTCTCCTCTCTCAGTTCAACACATTAATCCTTTTACTCCTCCTTCTCCAGCTCCTCCTCCTCTCAGGGCTTTGAGCACCCTGATGACTGGAACTCAACTGACTCTTTAATCTGAGTCCTCCCATCCTCTGACTTGACAACTGATCATTATTAATAAGGTGTTTATTCAAGTTTAGAAACTGAAAATTATACAGCTGTCTTATTTTAAAATTCTGCATACAGCAATAAACATATCTAAACACTATTCTTTTTATCTCACGACTTTTACAATGTGTTCAGGTTCCTGCCAATGAATCTTCTTCAAAATCAGGACCTGAGTATAATAGAATATGATAGAACAAAACAGAAGAAAATAGAGCTTTATTTGCCCTTCAACAGGTCCATCCATCCATTACAGTATTCTGAATTTGTTCAAATCAGTTTTTAGCCTCTATGAGAAATGTTTTTATTGGTGACTTGACATTTTTAAGGATGGAAATATAAGAGTAAACTGTGAAATTACTTTGGAAGTATTTGTAAATTAGTCGGACACAGATTTCCTCGTCATGTTTGTGGTCACTTGAACTGCTGTGGCGGTTCTGGGGTGGGGCCAACAGGGGCCCAAGAAAATATCAGATTATTTTCTTTTTTTATCTAAGTTAATATTATTTAATATTTTGTTGTTGTAGTATTTTCCTCATAAAACACAATTAATTAAAAAAAAATTTATAATGAGTTTTAAAAAAATCCGATCTCACAACAGGAAATGAACCTCCAAACCAGAAGTGAAAATTCAAGTTACTGAAAGTTCGGTAAACATTTGAAAAGTGCACAAAATGCAAACATTAATTGTTTTCTATTACCCAAACTGCCTAGAATGGAATTGGAGAAGGAGGATTTTTTTAAGCACACTACAACCAACAAATAAACAATAATTTTGAAGAAGGATCAAGCCTACTGCTATCCTTCCACATATATGGAGAATGCTGCTAATGCTAGAACTGGACAGCTGGAGGTTCAGCTACCTTTGGGCGGCAGTTCCCAGTGAGTCCTGTTCGTGGTCTATCCTGGTCTGATCCACCAGCAGAACCCCAGAAAGATGAGAGAATTGGTGCCTCCAACACTGACCCGGTAAGGAGAAACTGGTGACATGATGCCTCTTGCTATACCATTTTTAGCTGATACAACTTGATAAATCATTTCCTGGCTTGCAGTGATAATAAATGACTTTATCTGATCACATTAAATAACCACTTTCAACCAAAAACCAAAGTAAACTATTTATTAAAAATAGTCCAACTTTGTCTAAATTCATGTGCATATATAAACCAAAACATTTCCTGCTCAAAGAGTTAATTTTGCCTTAGATAAGACAATTAAGCCTTGATTGATTCATTATTATTGTTTGTTTATTATTGTTGTAGATTCTTAGTTTGTTTATTTTTGTAATAAAACTTCAAAGACAACTTTGGTCTCTTCATTCAGATGAATATTCATTTGTTCTGGTCTAGAACTGCCTGTAATTAACGTATTCTACTTCAGTGACTGATTCTGATCATTAAAGGGTGAACAAGTTATTGTTGGTCAGTAAACTGACCAGCTGGTGTCAAACTTTAATGAATGAAAAATAAATAAAACAAATAGTGGAGCTGAGATGGAAAAGGTGTCACCCTTCTTCCTCCATCTCATCCTTCGTTATTGCTACAAGCTTCTACCCTGAGTCTGTTAGACTCATGCATCCCTGATTCGGGTCCGGATCGAAATCATGTCTCATACCGGTGTCGTGCCACATTTAGAATCCCCAAAATAATCTGTTCCCCAACCAGAGGGGGAGCTCGCCTGAAAGATCGGCATAATAAAACGTTCATTTCTTTAATAATATGCATAAACACAACAAATTATTTCGGGGATACTAAATGTGGCACGACACTGGTCTGTCGGGTGAAGAGAGCTGAGTCAAAAGGCAAAACTCTCAATTTACCGGTCGATCTATGTTCTTACCTTAATCTATGGTCATGAGCTTTGGGCTGTGATCAAAAGAACAAGATCACAGATACAAACGGCTGAAGTGAGTTTTCTCCGCAGGGTGTCTGGGCTCTCTCTTAGAGATAGAGTGAGAAGCTCGGTCATCTGGGAGGGACTCAAGAGTAGAGCCGCTGCTTCTCCACATCGAGAGGAGCCAGTTGAGGTGGCTCGGGCATCTGGTTAGGATGCCTCCTGGACGCCTCCCTGGTGAGGTGTTCCGGGCACGTCCCACCGGGAGGAGACCCAGAGGAAGACCCAGGACACGCTGGAGGGACTATGTTTCTCGGCTGGCCTGGGAACGTCTTGGGATTCCCCCGGAGGAGCTGGCCCAAGTGGCTGGGGAGAGGGAAGTCTGGGCCTCCCTACTTAGGCTGCTAACCCGGCGACCCAACCCAGGATAAGCAGAAGAGAATGGATGGATGGATGGATAGATGGAAAGATGGATGTAAGACATTAAAATGGATTCTGGGATGCTTTCGACTATAACATTGCTGGAGGTTAAGCTATAAATAATTGTGGTTTGTACCAGTCCCTTGTTGGTGTATGGGTTCAGTTGGGGTTTATTGCATTACAGCTACAGCCAGACTGCAGAAACATTGATGACGTGTTTTAGACTAACTCCAACCTGCTTTAGCCTCCATGGTGTTTTAACAGAAGCTTGTTTTTTCAGTTGTGGCTGAACTCAGAGCAGTTAGACCCACCTACAGCAGGCAGAACCGTGCTTTTTGCCTCCAGTGCCGCCTGCATGGTGCCAACTCGTATGTGAGCAATAAGTGAGTTTAGGCCCGGATGGAACAGAACCACCTGCAAGACAATGTTTTGGGTTTAGAAAACACAAAATTAGTCAAACTATTCAGAAGTTAAATAAAACAAATTAAAATTTGAAGAATTTCGCCCCAAAAGCTAAAAAAAAAATGTTGATTTAAAGTTTCTTATAATTTAGACTGATTATTTTATATCTTTAAAAAGTCTCATGAAATCTAAAAGCAACTAGATCTAAAAATAAATAAATAAATAAATAAAGCAGTGCATCATCAGCATATAATGATGTAAATCATGGTATTTTTCTTACAAGCAATAAAGTATGATGGAAAAATACTTAATAAAATTAGACTTGCAGTAAGTCAAATAACTTCTTTTAAAATGTATTTTCATTAAAATTATAAATGGCACATTTTGACAGCACAAACCTCATTATAGAACAGCAACAAATTCAGACACTGTAACGCAAAAGTTAGTTTTTTTTGTGTGTATTTAAGAAAGAAATATTTAAAGTATTTTTTGTTTTATGTTAATTGCAGTACTGTTGGATAACGTTTAGTACATTTTACTACAGTTTGCAGGACTGAATACAGTATCTTGATTTTATAGTTTCACATTCGGAACATCTCAAACATTTCTCTATTTGATCATTTTTATTATTTTGTGTACAAACTGCTCCTGTTGGCTCCAACACACAGAAACGGTCGATGGTACCTTTGCAGTCCAGTTGGTTTGGGTCATCCTGCCTGAGGTGGAGATGGTGTGGGTGAAGATTTTTCCATCGTCAGGGATCCACGGTCCACAGATGCTCTCTGTCGTCTGTCAGAAACAAGAAGTCTTCAGACTGCTATGTCAAACTACAAAATGTTTTATCATGAAGAATGAAATCTTAAATAATTCATCCCAAACGTCACCAAAATAAAACAGACGGAGCTTTTTAGACAACAAATGTTGTAGTGACGTCAGGTAGAACTGAAGGGACCAGTAGGAAGACTTCCATGTTTTGGTGCCTAAATACATTTTCTTTAACGTTTTTAATCTTTTTCTGCTCTGATCAGCCAAACTGGGATCAGAAGGAAACAGACATAAGAACCAGCATGAGGTCACCATGTATCCCAGAGGACAGGAGTGGATGTTAGCGTGGTGGATGCAGCAGTTCTCTCCGTTAGCATCTTTCCAGCTGGCCGGACACTCGTGGTGTTCACAGAACCTCCGAGCTGAGTCTGCGTCTGTTATGGAGCTGAGCACAGAAACACACCGGTTCTGACTACAACCAGGGTTCAGTCCAGTCCAAGTCAAAGATGAGGTCTGAGTCACACAGGTCCAGCAGAACCAGGTCACCTTTGTGAGAAGACGCGGTTCTGGACAGCCCAGTGGTAGAAGGAGTCCCGGGCCGTCACGGAGTAGATGACGGTGAACACCTCGCCGGTCTTCACCAGCTCCGGAGGGCGAAGCACCCAGGCCATCTCTAGACCTGAAGAGTCCAAAACAAGAGAGACCCCCTTCACCTGAAAACTACGTTTTCTGTAGAGACCTTCTCTGACGACCGCTGACTGTAAGAAACCAGGATTAAAAAAATTTAACGAGCTAAATGCAAGCTAACATCAGCTAAACTGTCGCTACAACTAGGGAATCTGAAGCTAAAACAACAAGAACAGCAGCTAAAAGTATTAAAACAGTAGCTAAAGGCTACGAGCAGCAGAAGACTAAAACAGAAGCTGAAGCAGATTTCACAGAGAACAAAGTGTTTGATGAACTTATTTGTTTAAAACAAGGACAACATTTAAAAATGTCTAAAAGTTATTTGAACTAAGAGCCGCAGGCCGGACCTCCTGAATGAGCTGAACCTCGCTCACCACCAGGTTTCATGTTAAATTACATAAATATTTCATGTTTCAAAGATCAATCAACATGTCAGTGAAAAAGACAGACGGCTGCGCTGTGGGATTGATAAAACATTATTAACCAGAAACACGAGTCACTGATGAACGTCTGAGTTTTAACTGATCAACTCGTCAATCAGCTTTAATCAAAAGTGGATTCATGATCTCTGCTCTCCTCCTCTCACTCTGGGGATTAGATTGATTTCAGTCCTGCCGTTAAACCTGTCGTGGGCCGCAGGTTCGACTCCCACCTCCACAGTCGATCATGTTGGAGTCGTTGGGTCGCTCCAGGGGCCAACAGTCGTACTCGCTGTTGTCCAGGTCGTGCCAACAGAACGCAGAACCGAGGACCTGAGAACATCGTGGAACACACCGAGGATCCGTCAGGAAACACTCAGACCATCAAAACATCTGAACATGACCAAAACGCGCTCCGGTCACCAGCGGTTGGAGAACAGTCGGTCAAATCCAACAGAATTCAGGATTTCAAAATAAGAGTTCATAATCAGGTGGCAAATTAAACAAAAAGTTTAAACATCCTGGCACGTTAGATTTTAAAATAATTTAAAGACAACTTTTAAAGTTACACTAAAGTCAAACTAAATTACACAAAAGATTCAAATAAATCTGATGAAATGAATAAAATCTGAAAATTTCAGCAAAATTTTAGTTTTTAAAGCGTCTTTTTAAGAGACGTCTCACCCAGAGCAGAAACCACCGAGTCTGAAGGTCCTTCATGCTGCTGCAGAGGGACGGAGACAGAGACAGGGACAGAGACAGGCTGATGGACAGGCGGACAGAGGTGTGCATTAGCAGTTTCTGAGCTGATGGAAGAGGAGCAGAGGTGATGATGATAATGATGATGATGATGAGGAGGAGGAGGAGGAGGATGAAGGAGCTCTGCTCCCTCTGCTGGTGGTCCTGTCTGCAGCTGTGTTCCAGAGGAAAGCTGAGGTTTTTAAAGGTTTAAATAAATTCTTATTTGTTTTTATTCATTTATTTATTTATAATTTCTTGTTTAAAAAATAAAAGTCTAAATCCAGATTGACTTTGGAAGAAAGCCGAACATGAAGGAGTTCCATCAGAACTTCCTTCAGAACAGGTTGGTTCTGATGTTTCCAGTCACTGCTACAGAAAATAAAATGATCTGATTTATTTCTGTGCGTGATGAAGCAGAAATATTAAAAATAAAAATATTAACAGATAAAAACACATTTATAGGACAAAATGTGAAAAATTAGATTTTAAAAAGTTGTGATCGACTTTAATTAAACACCAAGAACAGATGTAGGAATAAAATATAAATGTTTTAATTTCTGTTGGAGACAGAACCAGACAGACAGAACCAGAGGGACAGAACCAGAGGGACAGAACCAGAGGGACAGAACCAGAGAGACAGAACCAGAGGGACAGAACCAGAGAGACAGAACCAGAGCGACAGAACCAGAGGGACAGAACCAGAGGGACAGAACCAGACAGACAGAACCAGAGGGACAGAACCAGAGAGACAGAACCAGAGCGACAGAACCAGAGAGACAGAACCAGAGGGACAGAACAAGAAGGACAGAACCAGAGACACAGAACCAGAGAGACAGAACCAGAGGGACAGAACCAGACAGACAGAACCAGACAGACAGAACCAGAGAGACAGAACCAGAGGGACAGAACCAGAGGGACAGAACCAGACAGACAGAACCAGAGAGACAGAACCAGAGGGACAGAACCAGAGAGACAGAACCAGAGGGACAGAACCAGAGACACAGAACCAGAGAGACAGAACCAGAGAGACAGAACTAGGCCCAGAGTTCTGCAGAACTGCTGATCTCAGATCGATGTGAATCAAAACATTTGATCTTTAATCTTCAGGAACGGCAGCGCTCCTTGAAGGAATGCATGTCGCCCGCCGCTCCTCGCACCACAGACACTCAGAGGCAGGTCCCACATCAGGGATGACTCTCAGCTACTGACCTCCTGTTGTCTGGAGGCAGCTGGCCGCGGCGGCCATCTTGACTCTTAAACTTCATCTGATAAATTTTCCATCCAGTGAAACTTCAGGAGATATTTTGCTAACAGACAGACACCGACAAAAACGTGATGATCCACCTCCTCCGGGCCAGAACCACAGCTGGATTAAGACTTTTGCACGCTGGTACTCCTGGAGGTCCTCAGGTAAAACTGCTGCTGCGCATGCGCCGGCAGCTAATTAGTGTTTAATTAATGTCTGGATGTGCGCGTGAGGGGCACGTTCAACCCAAACAACAAACTCCTCGTGCACACGCAACCCGACCAATCACAGACTGCAGCACGAGAGCTGAGCTGACGCTCGTGCGCGTGCGTCTACCGGCTGGCAGTCACAAGATCCAGAAGAGGAGCAGAGCTCGTTGGATCCGCGCGTGCTCAGGTTCGGGTTCGGCTCACGCGCTGGTTCTTCTCCGTCGTGTTTGAACCGGGTCGAACCCGAGGTCGGTTCTAGATGCTGGTCCTGGTTCTGCTGTCCCGGTTCTGCCTGCTGACCCGGAGCCAGAGTTTGGACCAGGACAGGTAAACAAGTTTCAAGTTTAATCAATAACTTCTGTCTGTTAGTAAAATATCTCTCGAACCAACGTCCAGAAAGTTTTCTGTGGACCTTCATCTTAAGTATGGACCTGATTCAAAATGGCCGCCGGAGCTAATCAAACAGTGTGGTAGTAGCTGAGAGTCACCCGAACACCAGCTGAAGGTCCAGAGGTGCTCCGGTTCTGGTCCTCCAGGGCCCACTTCTCAGTTTGTGTCATATTTATTATTATTGCTGGAACACAGAGCCGAAGAAGCTGAAACAGTGTTTGCAGCTGAAAGCTAAAAGCTAATGCTAATTCAGTTCATCTGAAGCTCCATGTCACAACAGAATCTTCTCAGACTGAACAAAACATTCACATAAAAATACTGTAATGAGTTACACTTTGTATCTGAAAATGGTAACCAAAAGTAGCTAAATGTAAGCTGAAGTAGCCAAAGTACAGCTAAAAACAGTTGAAGATGTTTATCTGGTGGATTTTTATAACTTCAGTAATCCAGCAGCCTTCAGCTGCTGAATGAGCCGAACATTGTGACAAACAGCTGAAACAGCATTAAGGAGCCGGAACAGGAGGAGTTTAGGAGTTCTCCTGAAAGAGAGAGGAGAGATGGAGGAGACCTCTCAGACGGAGCCGAGGAGACGAAGCTCCTGCTGGAGGAGGAGCAGCTGAAGAGTGACAGAGATGGAAAGTATGTGGAGGAGGAGGAGACGCCTCCTCTGCTCCTATAAGTCATGTTCAGACAGGCTGCAGGAAACAGGAGCCGAAGGGGAGGAGCCACACAGCCCCTCAGCCAGAACCAACAGAACCAGGACTCTGTTTGGTCCTGCAGGTCTCAGACCTGGTCCTGCAGGACTCTGTTTGGACCTGCAGGTCTCAG
>JARVGS010000001.1:30890877-30905805 GCA_031762315.1 Hypsolebias antenori | reverse complement strand
TACCGACAGGGAACGAATGCATGGAATACAACAACACCCACAAGTGACTAATATAGCAACAAACACAGCTAAAGACATAAACAGAGACATATTCAGCCCTTTCCAAGATCCAAACATGTTGTTAAACCAATCTTCTATCGGATTATTGATCCCAGAGTGACTCTGCATCTCATTCGAAAGGGTCCTCAGCCCCTCCAATGCACGAGTTACCTTACCATCCGGTGCCGTGTTGTTTGGGATGAAGCTGCAGCACAAATCACCAAACATGCTGCACACTCCCCCCTGTCTCCGCTAACAGCATGTCCAGAGCCATCCTATTTTGCACTGCCATCAGAGAGGTGGGAGCTAACTGCTCAGCCAAACCTTCGACTGCATCTCTAGTCAAATTGGTTAAGCGCATGACATTGTAATGTACGTAATTAATCCTGTCAACATTTTTATTTGGAGTCACTGGAAACAGAGCACTAATTATAGGCACATTCTCAAAACCTGCAGTCACTTGGTCCACTAATTTATGCTCGTTTGGTACCCCTCTAGGTATTCCTATCGCATCAGTGTAGGTCGGGGAGTTCTGAGTTAGATCAAAGCTGAGACTTCTGCGGCGTCTGGAGCCCTGGTGGAACAAATTAGAAGAATTATGTGCAATTCTAGGACCTATGAGAGTGAGTGGGGCCTTCAGCCTGACCATGGCACAGATGCCCATAGAATCCTGTGGGATATGGGTCAACAGTCTTCTACCCCCCAAAAAATAGTACAGACCAGCTCTTACCAATTTCCCAATGACTTTTCTCTCTCCGTGCGTGGTAGATGCTGCCATCGTAATATTACACCAATTCAAATCTATTCTGCCAAGATCAACTCTAGGTGCGCCAGCAGTAAAATTAAAACAGAAATACTCATGCCTTTTTTCTGCAACAAATGAGCCTAACTTTGTGTGGTCAGAAACGAGTGGGAAAATGCGGTCCAACGTGGTACAATTCTTATTTTTCTCCTTTCTTGTCAGATTCAACATACATTCAAATCCCCATGTGTCCTCCGGGAACAAGGGAGCTGGTTCTGTGAGTAAAGTGGGTCTAGCTGCAGCACATGCAACACATTCTTGTAATGAGGCCTGTCTAACAGCCTCAACTAGCCACGCTAACCAAATATTAGTTTCACTATAACCTGCTGACATTGCAATCACATCTCCTGGAGACAAGCTAGTGTAATCTACATTCTCAATATTGGGCACTATGTTGTTCCCAGGATCAGATGGGGGAACACTGTTCTGTGTGGACGAGACTGTGGGAGGGTCAACCATTCTTATGATAATCTCTCTGGTCGGGTCTGTGTTGGTTACCTCAGCTTGAACAACAAAGTGCATTTCGCTTCCTGTTGAATACAATGGGCCATAGCCTGGGGGGTAAGTCCTCCACCGAGTGTGGGACTGTATGGACAACAAAAGATTCACTGATCCGCTACCACCGCCTTTAGCCAAGGTAAATTTTTCTCCCCACCACCGTAATGGCCTGCCTGGAGCAGTGCGCGGGGGGTTCCAAGAACCAGTGTACAGCATGACATTGTCCCAAGACTGACAGGTGGGACAATAAGTTGGATTATAGGTACCGCGGGGACACATGTAAAAATTTGCTCTCCTAATCCTATTATCTGAGCAATCAAACAAGCTGCAAATGGGCAAAGTTAGGGTGGTTGTTGTGCCATTAATGTAGGGGACAGTTAAAATTGTCTGACCGTAAGAATCCCTCCGGTTTGAGCTCTGTACAAGGTCTCTCTTCTGTCTACCTGGGTGTGGTGCACAGTCTGTCCTGCCGGGTATCACACATATGTACTCTAGCCAAAAGACTAAGGAAACAAACACAACTGAAGCAGTTCCCACAACTATCATCACCCTGCTATCTGGTGGCCAAAACATCTTATGTCCTGTGTTTGCAGACGCTATAGGTGCTGAGTAGATCAACCTATTCCTCAAAATGTGCCAAGCACTGGTTACAGCAGTAATCAAATGAGAAAAACCCACAACCTGAAAATGTGAAAACAACAATAAACTGAAAGGTTGTATATTTGTGAAAGAGCAATGAACAATTCTGAGTGGCTTTAATCTGTCTGCACCTTTGCACTTCCTCTCCTTCAGCAACCTGGTTGTCTCCTGCAAGCAAGCAAAGAAAAAAAATCAGAAAAATATATTAAAACAGAAATGTGCCACACGTACTCAGGGGCATTCCCCTGGAATACAGCTACTCGGGGTATAGCCCCCGGCGTCGCTTAGGGACTTTGAATCCTCCTGTGTCCCCAAGATCTTGGTCTTCGTGTGGGTGCAGGGGCCTAAAATATGGTGTTTTTGTCTCACTAGGTGTCTGTACTATGTGTGCTTATTCCAACACAGAGTGGCCCAATTTAACAGAGTCCTTCTGAGCCGGCATGCAACTTAACTCGGCTGTTTTGGTCTAGCAGATGTAATGTTCAGGGCGAGTCAGGTGTTCTGATGTGTTCTCTCTGGCAGGAGCGCACTGACTCCAATGGTACCAGGTGTCCCCCTTTCCTCTCAGGCGGACCGCATGCAAGGTTCGCTC
Source organism: Hypsolebias antenori (assembly GCA_031762315.1). NCBI lineage: Eukaryota > Metazoa > Chordata > Actinopteri > Cyprinodontiformes > Rivulidae > Hypsolebias > Hypsolebias antenori. The sequence goes on along the minus strand of JARVGS010000001.1, from coordinate 30,903,235 downwards.
AGTAACCTGGTAAGGGCCAGTCCAGTGTGGTTCTGGCCACTTTCGCTTTATTACCCTCAGCAACACCCACTCAGCAGTTGGTAGGCCTGGATTGCTTTCCACTCTGCCTGGACCATGGGTTTTCTCATGTGCCTGCTGGGTGAAGTGAGACACCAGTAATCTTAACTTTTCATAATATGTTCTAAATACCTTATGGTCCACCGTGAGATCCTCCTTGGCAGCTGGGAAGGAGGATGAAGGTCCTGGGAATGGTCGACCTGTAGTCAACTCATAAGGAGTAAAACCAGTACCACGATTAACAGAGGCTCTGATTGTCATTAGTGCAATGGGTAAACGCATCCACCCAGTTTGATTTTGTCTGTGCACAGATTTTGCTCAATTTCTGTTTAACATTTTGGTTCATTCTTTCTACTTTTCCCTGAGATTGAGGATGATACACTGTTCCAAAGGCATGTTTTAACCCCAATGCTTTTTCCACAGCCTGCAGGTCTGTATTTTTAAAATTTGTGCCATTATCAGATCGAATTTTTCTGGGAAGCCATGCCTTGGGATGTAATGATTAATTAAGAATTTGATGACTGTTTACTATCTTCTTTTTTGGCAGGAAGAGCGTCTGGCCATCCTGTGAGCGAATCAACACACATCAGGACAAACCGACATCCTCTGACTGTTTCTCCCATGTTGGTGTAATCCACTGTTATTTCTTGTCCTGGTCGTAAATGTAAGGGAAAATAACCCTGCTATGGTCTGATAGTGGGTTTTACATTGTATTGTACACAACTTGCACAGCTGGACACATAACTATTCACCATGTCTTTCATGTGAGGATGCCACCATTTCTCCAAGTTCTTCTCCATCTGTTTCTTCCCTACATGCCCTAAACCATGTGCTTCTTGAAAGGCTTGCACCTTCAGAGTCATGGGTAAGATCCACCTACCATCTGGTCCTTTCCACACTCCATCCTTACAATTCTGTTTTCCTCCTTTTTGGATCCAAAGTGATCTTTCATCCGGGGAGGCTCTATCTTGTGCTGCCTGCACTTCCTGTGTTCCCCATGGTTTTTGTAAACATTCTTCTTCTACAGACACCATCTGTCTATTGGGGACGTATCCTGCAGCCTCTTTTGCAGCTCTGTCTGCCTGCCTGTTTCCTTCAGCTGTTTCTGATCCTGTTGTGTCATGTCCCTTGCACTTTACCACTGCCACTCGCGAGGGCAGCCATAAACACATCTCTAGCTCTCTCATCAATTCCTCGTGCTTAATAGGCTTCTGTCCTGCTGTTAAAAACCCTCCTCCTTTCCACTGAGGTAGTTGAACATGAACCGCACCATAAGCATAAGCTGAGTCAGTATATATTGTGATGTCTTTGCCTTTTCCCTCCTTCAGGGCTTTTACTACAGCTTGTATTTCTGCCCTCTGTGCCGACTGTGGGCCTTGCGGCTGTCCTGATGCAACACATGTGAACCCATTCCCTTCCTGTCTTACAACTGCAAAGCCAGATCTCAAAGTACCATCTTCCGTCCGGAAGCAACAACCATCTGTGTATAGTACCTCCGTGCCTGGGATGTGTTTCGTAAGCAGGTCTGGTCTGATCTTTTCTTCCAGTTCGACTTGACGTACACAATCATGCGGGGGGCTGTATGTATTCTGTCTGCCATGTTAACACCTTCATGAGAGAATAGTAAGTTAGGAGCTCCTATGATCTTACTCACTCTTTGTTGTTTCAGTGAAGTCATGGTAAAGATTTGGGAGTTCACATATGCTACAATGTTATGGGATGTAAGGACGTGCAAGGGGTGTCCCATAACAATGTGAGCCGTTTTCTGTATGATTTTTGTTACCCCTGTGGCATGCTGTGCATCTGGGGTGTCTCCTGTCAGTGCTGTCAAGTAAGATGCTTGAATACATCAAAAAGTGTCTGGTACCCCCCTTTTTCTGAAACAGAATGCCATGAACAGAGACTTCCGTTTCAGAAACATCCAAATAGAAGGGTAAGGTGTAATCTGGTAGGGCTAGATCTGTTGCGCGGGTCATAAATTGTTTAAGAGAGATGAAAGCTTCTTCTGCTTCCTGTGTCCATTGTAGATGGGCTCTCAGATTTCTCATGCCTTGTTGTTTTACAAGATGACGGAGTGGGATAGTCAATCCTGAGTAATCTGGGATGTAATGTCTATTGTACCCAGTCAGACCCAGGAAGGAGAGCATGTCCTTAACAGTGACAGGTTTAGCGTGGTTTAAAATTGAAGTTCTGTGTTCTGGTGAAAGGGAAGTACCTGATGCAGATACCAGACGTCCCAAAAAAGAGACCTGAGAGCGGACAGCCTGGAGTTTGGACTTGCTAATTTTAAAGCCAGCTTCATGCAGAAACTGAAGAACAGTGTGGGTGGCAAGTAGGCATGTTTCAGATGTTTCACAGGCTATTACAAGATTATCAACATACTGAAGAAGAGTAGTCCCTTCAGGGAGGGGACAAGTGACAAGTAATTCCTTCAGAACCTGATTAAATATGCCTGGGGATAAAGCAAAGCTCTGTGGGAGTCGAGTGTAACAATACTGTTTTCCGTTAAACATAAAAGAGAACAAATCTCTGACATGTTCAGCCAGGGGGAGACAGAAAAATGCATTGGCCAGGTCGATGCAGGTGAACCACTTGTGTTTAGGGCTAAGATTTGTTAGTACCACATATGGATTTGGAACGGGGCAGGTGGGAGTTTGTAATATTGCATTAATGGATCTAAGATCATGCACCATTCTGAATTTTCCTGTGCCATGCTTTTCCACAGGTAGAATGGGCGTGTTCCATTGTGACTGAGACGGTTCTAACACTCCTGCTCTCAAGAGACCTTCTACGGTGTTTGCTAGACCTTCTGTTGCTTCCAGTTTGTGAGGATATTGGTACAGCCAAATAGGGTCAGTGGAAATCAACTCAAACGATACGGGGGAAACTTTACACAACCCTACGTCCTCAGGACCTTGTGACCAGAGTGAATGTGGGAGAGTAGAGAGCATAGATGGAACTTGGGGATGGTCAGATTTTTCTCGACCATGTTCCCTAGAGATCTGTTCATGAGTCAAAATGCCCACATCAGAGGTAGTCACAGAAATAATGTAGCAGTCTGTAGAAGGAGAATAAGCCACCGAAGCTAGCTGTGTTGGGATCCAGTCTATTGCTTGTACTGCAGATTTCACCATGGGACCTAAGTCTTTAGCCTGATATGTGGGTGACAGAGCAAGAGAAACATGCGGCACCGCCTCAGATGACATCCTATACCACTCGAGTTGTGTGCGAGATAGGGTGACATGTGAAGCAATTCCCTGAGGACCTGCAATGATCTTATCAGAGGGTAAAACCCATTCTGTATCTTGGAGACTGGAAGCAAAGTCTTCCTGGTACATTTCATCAGAATTACGATCATAAAATAGAGTGACATGAAGTGGATCCAAGGGTGGTACGTAAGGGTGAAGAGTGTCAAGCCACGGCTTCCAGGACAAGAAAGCAGAGAGAATTCCGTTATGCTGAGGGGTTTCAGGGCATAACAATGCCCAATAGATGTCAACCATCTCAGGTTGAATAGGTTGCAACAGGTACTGAGAACCAGACCAGGAAAAGGCAGAACATGTCCATTGCGTTCCATCTGGTAGACAAACTGTCAGATCAGAGGCTTCACACAAAATTGTAGCCTCAAGTTTCTTTAATAGGTCTCTTCCCAAGAAGTTGACGGGGACTTCTTTGGATAATACGAAAGGATGGGTGGTGGACTGTGTAACTGCAGAGACCAGAAGTGGTTCGGACAATGGCAGTTTTTGTTGCACCCCAGAGAAGCCAATGACAGACACAGTATCAGAGGTTGCCAGTTTATAAAAGTCAGAGTCATCAAGAGAGGAGTATGTAGCCCCTGTGTCTACCAAAAAGGGAAGGTCTTTGTCCATGACCTTCATTTGCACCATAGGGTCTGCCCCTCCCCCTATGTGCTTGGATCTCTGTGGGGTGTGTCACTGCTGGTACATTCCCCCCTGGTCATCCGGATAGGAGGTCAGTGCCAGATACTGTCCAGGTGGGGCTGCCCTCGGGTTGGGGGCCTGATGCATTGGGCCCCTGCGTTGTTGGCGCTGTTGTTTTTCACGACAGTCTCTAGCCCAGTGTCCAGGTCTTTGACAGAAGTGGCAGACATCTTGAGCTCTGGGTCCCTGCCTGTAACCACGACCATAACTCCCTCCCCGTTGTCCCCCCTCGGCCTCCACTGTCCTCTGATCGGACCCTGATGCATGGGGTTATAATTAGAGGGTGGGGCATTTGCAATGGCCGGTGGGTAGGGCATGTTAGCGCCCAATTCAGCGGCGGAAGCCCCCATTTGTTTCGGTTCCTTCTTGGACTGTACTGCATCTCTCGCCTGTTTTAGCTGGAGCTTAAGTAATTGGGTCTGCATGTCTTCTAAGCCAGTTTTAGCTTTATTCGCGTCATCTGCAGCTTCTTGCAGAAAATGTATGAGGTGTCTTTCCCACCTGTCACTGTCTGCAGCAGGTAAATCTGGGTTGGCCCTCATAGACTTAGCCACAGAGGAGGGTACGCCGTCCAATATGGCTTGTCGGAAAAAGTGTCTCTGTCCTTGTCCATGTCCGTGACATTGGGTACGGTCATACCATTCTTGTTTACATTGGTCTAAATAAACAGTCGGGTTTTGTCCCACTTTCCACTGAAACTTAGGAACCCCCGTGCCCTCTGGGAGGGGGTAAGCTTCACGTAGAGTCACTGCAAGAGCTGCAATGTGTGTGGTCATTGGTTCAGAGTCAAGCATGTTTCGACCCCATCTAGCGGCTGTCTCTAGCTCACACGTCCTAGTGGAGGTCACACAACGTCCCAACAAGGCTCTCATATCACCGACTGCAAGGGCAGAGCCTTTGGTAAAGCTATCAACTGCAGTTAACCACTTACTTCCTCCCTCAGACAGTGGAGGTAATTTATCTACCAGGGCCTGTATATCTCCTAATGTAAACGGTTTATATCTGACTTGCCCTCCATGTTGTTGAACAAGAGGATAATTTGCCCCACACTCATCATTTTCTCCTGGTTCACTTATGGTGAGGCTGGTTTGTGGTGGTGCAGAGGCGACATGGGTGGAATAAATTTTTACCTTATCACCTGCGCTAACTTCCATACTCTTTGGGGTATTATTTGCAGGGGGTCTACAACTCCAGCCCAATTGGGTTTCTCTGTTGTCCAGCTCCCTAATGGGCTGGTACACACCAGGCTTGGGTGGGCGTTTGATGGAGGTCTCAGAGATAGTTCCCTCGGAAATTTGTCCTTCAGAAACTGTTGAAGCTAAGGAGCCCAAAGGGGCAGTGCTATTCAGGAAACCCAAATTAGGGTCCACTCTAGTTAACTCATCAGTGTTCATAGAGCTAAGATTGTCCAGTCCGGGTCGGAAAGGAGTGCTTGTTACAGTCTGGGGAGCATTATAATCGGGTTTCTCATCTGCCTCCGACACTATTTCTATCACTCCATTAGTCACATTATACAGAGGGTACAGGCGACCCACTTGAGGTGCGTGAGGTGAGTCCTGTTTAATCTGAGAGTAGGGAGGCAGCTTGTGGGGCACTCCCTCATTACTGGTTACTGATGTGGGAGATGATTTGGTGTTGACAAGAAGGTGGGTCAGCCCCTGCGTGATTATGGCCAAGTTAAACCACTCTTTACAGTCTGTCTATGTCAGTCAACTGTTTTTTTTTTTTTGTATTTTCGTTTTACCAGTTACCCTGACGCTTCCTTATTACTTCTTTCCAACTTCTCCTTTTCTGCTTTACATTCTCTTAAACTGTTCCACACCATCTCCAAAACATTACTCTGACTTTCCTGCTTTTCCAGTTCCTCTAGTTTTTGCTGTAATTGCTTTTGTCCCTTTTTATCTCCTGCAGTTAATGAGATGGCATCCTTTACTATCTTCAACTGCTCTCTAAGCGGTTTTAACTCACTCTGTGACATTTGATTCCTGACCATATCCTGATTTAACACTCTGCCAAATTCCCCATCCATACTTGCACTCTCGCAATCAGATCCCTCAAAATCTTTATTGTTTCACGAACTTTGAGACAACAGCTTCCCGATTTCTCGAGATGTCTTTAAGCAGTCTGAACGTTCCTCAAGGGCAAGCCAGACCACCAGAGAATCTTTTGCTGTTATACAGTCTCAACTCAGGAACTTTTTTTTTCCTTTTCCTTTCACACAGTTGGTCTTATGGTTTAGACAAAGCCTCACTGTTCAGAACAGTGAGACATACACAGAAGATAGGCCAACTTTATCAAACACTCACACAATCACACGACGCTGAGACATCATGAAAACCAGTTCAATTAATAAATTTTGTCTGTTCATAAAAATGTGTGTTGACTCCCCTTATTTATCAAATTAATTATTTCCTATTTAATTTTATTATTTCTCCTATTTTGTAGGTTTGATATTTCTTTTATCTTGCATATTTTTATTACTTCTGTGGTTTACTTATTTCACAATCTCACCAGATTCTGCCCTACTAATTGTTTTGCCAATTAATAAGTATTTTAATTGATACTGTTTTAAGTTAGACACCAACCTAAACGAGATTACAGTAAACTCAGTCCCAAGGGTTACAGGAACGACGGCAGGACTCAAATCCTTAGAACCCCGATCCCCCTACTGTGGACCCGTCAATCCACAGGCGGCGCGACCACTGCGTGATTTAATTCTGGAATCTGGATCTTGATTGAAACTATTAAACAGATTTTCACTATTATTTTACCCAGGAGTCCAACACACTGAGGAATAATTTTGCCTACAATTATTCCAATAACAGATTTTTACATTAAAAGGTAAATCTGCTTACCTAGTATGATGTGGACGCGTCCATATTCTCAGTATCTGGACTCCTCTCCTCCCCCTACTGTTCGTGAAGGAATCTCAGTGGAACCTCCAAATTGTCGTGATCAAAACTTACTCTTCCACCCGAACTCGTTTTTTTCCTACGACGAACTGACACAGAGGAGAGAAAACCACAGGCAAATGCGTGAAATATCAAACCCAATTTAATTTCGGGGTTTTTTTTTTCAGTAAAATGGTACAAAGATTAAAAGAGCATAAATGCGCATTTAGAGACAACCAACAACCTGATCAGGTGCTCTCAGCGTCCGCTGGAAAAATGTTGTCTGCTGGGGAGGAAGTGACTGCAAGCTTTATACTCTCATCAGGTAGCACACACACGCTCAGAACTAGAAAAACATGAAGCGGTTCTATGCATGACTCGTCGCTCTGCCTCAGGCTGTAACTGCTTATTTTGAACAAAGAGAACATTTCGTGTTGTGACACCTTTAAAATTACAACACCGCTCACACGTCTGAGGATGCAGCTGGCCACGTCTCTCCACACAGTGTCAGGAGATCCTGCCAGGTACTTCTGGAGGAACTGTATTTGAAAAGTGGCTGTTCTGCTGGCCAGGTGGACAAGGCCCTGTCCCCCCTCCTCTCTTGGTAAGAACATAACCGACTGTGGCACCCAGTGTTGACCGTCCCAAAAGAAGAAGAAGAAGAAGGAGATGATGTTGGTGCTTTCCATCCACTGTGCGTGTCCCAGCCAGCCACAGCTGACCTGCTGTCCGTCACTTAAATAAATTAGTCTAGTTTTTATGAAGAGTTCTTGTAGGGGTGAGCTGCCATTTTAGTTGAGACCTTTTTCTCCTGTTTTTGTTAGATCAGGTAAGAGACCTGTATTTTTATTACTTTTAATTTGTTAGGTAAGTTGTGAAAATAGGAAGAACTATAGTTTTTTGTTTTATTTTGGCCCGAGGCTCGTCCTAAAGTCTGGTACGACTCGTGTGTAAATATCCTTCATCCTTCACCTGGTAATTAAACACTGTTACACCTCTTCATCTGACTCTGTGGCTGCTTGAGGTGTGCAGAGGGTACCTGGTGCAACAAGCCTTTTGTCTGTTGTAACACGAGTCCTGGAGCCTCAATGGGATCAGCCTGTCTAAATAAAGGTTGAATGAATTCATATCTACAACTGCACAGAGCAGAAATCTATTTTACAAAGTTATAAAACTGATTTACCAGCTATAAATATTTCTGACTGTAGTTTGTGCTCATAGTTTGGAGCTGGACTCAAGAAGTGTGAGACAAGTGGATAAAAAATGAAACGAGGTTCTGTTGGAGGCTGCTGTACCGCTGCTGGCCACTAGATGTCACTGAGGAGCAGCTCTTCAGTCCACATCTGTCCCTCATTCTACAGGTAGTCTCAGCTGTCTCCTCTGTCCTTTGTTCTACAGTTAGACTCTGCCTGTGTCACCTGTCCTTCATTAAACAGTTATTCTCACCTGTCTCTGTTTATCTCAACTGTTTGTCTTCAGTGGTCATCTTGTTTGTCTCCTGAATGTCCTCTGTGTTCTGTTCTTTCCTGATTTTCTGTCCTTCAGCCTTTTGGTTTAGTAATGAAGGTCCTCGTGAACGTCTGTTTTTTGGGGTCCTGGTCCCTACAGTCCTGTCTGGGGTTAGATGAAGGGTTCTGTCTGGAGTAGACAATAAACTAGAGGTCATCGTTGTGGTGATGACGATGATGCATGGAGTCTGATGTCACTGCAGGATCTGTAGAAGTCTTACAAATGGCCCCTTCACATAATGGGTCAACCAGTTTGATGGTGCTCACATGGTTTCTGGAGTCCACCCTCTCTCCCGCCATCTTGTTTGAGGCAGTCATGGCCAAGTGGTTCAAAATGTCAAGGTTCATGCTCAATAACCCAATAAGTTCATGCTCAGGCATCCATTTATTAGACTGAGTTTGTTGTGGCTTCTCGCACCGAAGAAGTCCTTTGGATGAAAGACGAAACGTCTCAACAAAAAGAAGCAGTCCAGGGGACCTGACTGGATGTAAACTTTACACCTGACTCCAGCTGTAAAGTTTACAGAAGAAGAAGCAGAGTCTTCATCAGTGAACAAGTGACTGATGAAGACTCTGCTTCAGGTTCATGTGATGGTTAAGATCAGCCGACAGGTTTGTCACCAGTTTGAGTTGGTGAAATGTCTCTCAGAGGGACAGTCTCAGCTGTGGGTCCAGAACTCTACAGTCAGTGGTTTTGATGAGTCTCAGGACTCAGACTGAAGAACTCTTTTTATTTAGACGTGATCAAAGCTGACAGAACGGACTTCACTACAAAACCAACCAGGAGCCGAAGTCCTGACAATACTCAATAAATCACATGAAGCTAAAGGTAAGCTGCAGCCGAGGACACGAGGACACGAGGACATTAAATCTGTTCAAATCTGATGAGACATTTAACAATGAAGATGAAAACCATTCACTGCTGTTATCAGTCCAGACTCCAAACCTCACAGAGTTAAAGAGCCTGTCACAAATCTGTTTTCATTTTTCAATACGGCTTTTAAATTCAACAGTTTCTTCTAACTCGGACTCAGTCAGCAGCTAGAAAACATGGACCCAGAACCAGGTCCTGGTTCCAGTCCTCTTCAGGGTTGACTTTAGGATTTCACTGCTTGTTTCTGAAGTTCTTAAAGTTCTGGCCTCGTCATATTTATCTGATGTTCTTAACATCTACAGTCCAGTCAGAGCAGCCCGGTCCACCGAGCAGTTCCTCTCAGATGTTCTCAGGTCCAGAGGAGATCAGGGTTCTGTTGCTCCTGGACTGTGGAGCAGATCATCTGATGGTTCACTGAGACTTTACGCCTGCACTCAGACTCATCCAGACAGAGCTGGAGGTTTTATTTTTATTTTATTTTCATCTTTCTTGTGTTTCTTGATGAAAAAGATGTTTTTTTTTTCTTGTTTTCATTTTAAATAAGACTAAACCGTAAATCATTTAATCAACGATTATTGTTTTGATGTGCAATATGAATAAATTGCAATTAAAGAGAATTCCACCAATTTTGTTCTATTTAGATCACGATTTATTGACTCGGATCAAACTGAATCGTGAATTACTGACTCAGATCAAACTGAAACGTGAATTACTGACTCAGATCAAACTGAATCGTGAATTACTGACTCAGATCAAACTGAATCGTGAATTACTGACTCAGATCAAACTGAAATAAAGGCCTATTTTTGGTGTCTCCATGGTTTACTCAGTCTGCCACTTGAGGTCAACATTCACTAAAACATGTTGGATTTATTGGACTCTGGTGTCCTGCAGGGCTGCTGTGAAGGCTCAGTTATTTTTAACTCAAATATTTCTGCTGATGCATCTGAGATCCAGAAGAAGCTCAGCTCTGGTTCTCAGGAACCTGGACCTCAGGTGAGCCTGAGTCTGAATCAATCAATGAGCCTGGTTCTGGCTCTGTGCCCGGTCCATGAACATGTGCACGCCTCCTTCCAGGGAACAGTTCAGATGAAGGCACCTCCCCCACCAGTAGACCGGTTCTGAGAGGGAACCATAACACTGGACCAGCCTGCAGAGGAGGAACAGCACGCCATGAGTGGTGAGTGACTCTAATCTCTGTTTCCCAGATCAATGAGCTCTCATCAGAACCGTCTGACGTCCAACATGGAGCTCAGCTCGGTCCTGAAGAAGCAGCTGTTTACATCAACAGATGTTTCTGCTGCTCCTGTAGATTAATCATCTGAAGTTCTCTGCGACAAACTGAAGGAGTAAAACTTCTACAGAGAACAAATGGAACTTACGTTGTTTGGAAATAATCAAAAGCTGCACAACAAACAAACAAACACTCATGTGAACTAATTTAACAAAGATTTTAACAGAAGTTATAAATATTTTTTGTGAACGATGAGCCAACTAAAGAGATTTTAAAACAGAGGCTTGTAAACACTAAACTGAAGAGTGGTAAACAAAAACACACAAACAACAACAAGACAACAAATAGCAAAGCTAAAATTGTGTCATGATCAAAAATAAAGAAGATACTAAATGATTGTGTGTCTGAAAAGGACAAGAACAAACTAATTTTACAAACTGTTTGCAAAGAAGTTTCTGATTAAAGAATAAAACAAACACACAACAATAAATATATTTACAAATAAAATCAAAGTAAGAGTCAGGCTGAGAGAAACACAATGTTCAAAACAACACAACATACAGTATTTAATATTTTTTATTTATTCTATAAATACAGTATAGTTTAAAACATAATTATTTATTCTACATATATTTAATAATTTATTATTTATTCTATAAAGATACCTAATAATTTTATTTATTCTATAATATATTTAATATTTTATTATTTATTCTATCAAATGAAAGGCAAAACAACATGAGGTGTTTACAAAAGCCTCAGACAAACAAGATTTAAATAAACAACTACATACAAACATGTTTGTTTCATAAAGGACTATGAAGTTACATTTAAAGAATTATAAATAATTTTTAAACATTTGAAATGTTTTCGGAAAACAAAAATAACTCGTCTACAGAGAGAAAGGATGTTGTTTAAAACCAGAAAACAGAAACGAAGAATTATAAATGATAAAAACAGAAAAGTTCAGAAACATGAGCAGAAAACAAAACGTTCCAATAATCAATACTGTAGATAAAATCTGGAGTTACATAAACAACAAAAACAAACAAATAAAACAACTGTTTGTCTCCTGTGGTGACGTGTGACTTTCTGCTCTTTGGACTCGTCAGGATCTGAGCTGATAAACTGAGTCAAGGTCCAAAACCAGAGCAACGTTCCTTCAAGGAACCTCACCGATCAGAACTGGGTCAAAGGTCATTGAGCAGACCCAGAGTCAGAGGAACAGAAACCTAAAACTGTTTGCAGCTTTGTCAGAACATTAGCCATAGAGTGGGTTCACCGTGGGCCCGTCTCGGGTTCTGAAGCCACAGACTTTTCATTCAACCTTTATTTATTCAGGTGAATTCTGCTCTCACTTCAGTTCACGAGACAAAACAGCTCATTTCAGATGAGACGTCTGTCAGACCCTGAAGAACACGACGTGACCCACAACTCTCATCTGATCACACACACACTGTAACATAATGTAACACACACTGTAACACACACACTCACACACACACACACTAAATCACACTAACACACTGTAACACAGACTGTAAAGCACACTGTAACGTACTGTAACACACACACACACACACACAATGTAACACACACTGTAAAGCACACTGTAACGTACTGTAACACACACACACACACACACACAATGTAACACACACTGTAAAGCACACTGTAATGTACTGTAACACACACACACACTGTAACACACACTGTAAAGCACACTGTAACGAACTGTACCACAAACACACACACACTGTAACATAATGTAAAACACACTGTAACACACACACTCACACACACACACACTAAATCACACTAACACACTGTAACACAGACTGTAAAGCACA
>JARVGS010000001.1:30828081-30839985 GCA_031762315.1 Hypsolebias antenori | reverse complement strand
ATGAAGAGGAACGGTGGGCGGGACTTCCTTCAGAGGTCCCCCTGTGGGCCGCACTAATATTATACTTTCATATCATGGTGGGGGCCACTAGACATTGGTCCGTGGGCCGCAATTGGCCCGTGGGCCGCAATTGGCCCGCGGGCCGCGACTTTGAGACCCCTGCTTTAAGACATGCTTGTAGTCTAAGTAACTGATTGGATTATTTGGGTTTCATGGACAAATATAACCGTGTATCATCAGCATAACAATGAAAATTTATTCTATGCTGTTTAATAACTTTACCTAATGGAAGCATATACAAGGTAAAGAGTATTGGTCTAAGCAATGAACCTTGAGGAACTCCATGACTAACTTTTGCGTATTAAGATGATTCGCTATTTATATTTACAAACTGGAATCTATCAGATTCTATTCATCATGTTACCTGCAGCAGACAGCTGGACGAGATGTTGAACTCAGTGTGTGCATGCGTGTGTGTGTGTGCATGTGTGTGTGTGCGTGTGTGTGTGCGTGTGTGCGTGTGTGTGTGTGTGTGTGTGTCCAGTACGCAGACAGTGACAGTGGTGATGACTCTGATAAACGCTCCTGTGAGGAGAGCTGGAGGCTGATCTCCTCCCTCAGAGAGAAACTTCCTGCCAACAAGGTGAGAACATCTGAACATTTTTACTATGTTCTCCCCGAGGAACCTATAAATGAGGCATCATCAGAACCAGGACGTGCTGACCTGTGTTTGTGTCCAGGTGCAGACCATAGTGAAGCGTTGTGGCCTGCCCAGCAGCGGGAAGAGGAGGGAGCCCCTCAGGGTCTACCAGATCCCCCAGAGGAGGAGGATCAGCAAGGACCCTAAACGGGTCACCATGGAGGATCTGCGCATGCAGGCCGTCAAAGAGATCTGCTATGAGGTCCAGACACCCGATCTTAAATCTTCTGTTCCATAGACAACCAGTCCTGCAGCTTGTTTCTGAGTCTCTGTCTCCTCCATTCCACTTCCTCCTGCCTCAGGTGGCTCTGGGAGACTTCCGCCACTCCCGTCAGGAGATCGAGGCGCTCTCCATTGTCAAGATGAAGGAACTCTGCCGCATGTATGCCAAGAAGGACCCCAACGAGAAGGACAGCTGGAAGGCTGTGGCCCAGGACGTTTGCGACACAGTGGGCATTGGAGAGGAGAGGAGTCCTCCCTCCGAGGAGGGAGGAGGCGGAGGAGGAGAGACGGGGGATGGAGGACAGAAGGGCAACGTGTACAACCTGAAGGCTCACATCGATAAGCTGACTGATATTCTGGAGGTGAGAATTTATTTTTCTCTCACTGCTAACATCATTTACTGTTGGAATAATCTAAGCTGACAGAGCCACGCTATATTTTGAAGCAATTTATTTTGAGCCTCATATCATCCATCCATTATATTCTGCTTGTTCTGAAGATGGGTCTCAGGGCAGCACCTTGAGCAGGGAGGCCCAGACATATCTATCCACAGCCACCTCTTCCAGCTCTTCTGCGAGGACCCCATGGCATTCCCAGGCCAACCAAGAGACGTAGTCTCTCCAGCTGGTCTTGGGTCTTCCCCGGGATCTCCTCCCAGTCAGACATGCTTGAAGCACCTCTCTAGGGAGACACCCAGGTAGCATCCTTAATAGATACCTGAACCACCTCAACTGGCTCCTCTCCATGTGGAGAAGCAGCAAATTTACTTTGAGTCTCTCCTGATAACTGAACTTCTCACCCTGTCTCTAAGGGCGAGTCCAGCTACCCTGCAGAAGAAAACCTTTTGTATCCACAATCTCATTCTTTCAGTCACTACCCAGAGTTCATGACCATAGGTGAGGGTAGGAACAGAGACTGACTAGTAAACAGAGAGCTTTACCTTACAGCTCAGCTCCCTCTTCACCACAATGGACCGGCACAGAGTCCGCAATGCTGCAGACGCTGCACCAATCCGTCTGTCAATCTCATGCTCCGTTCTTCCCTCACTCATGAACAACACCCTGAGATACTTGAATTTCTCCACTTGAGGCAGAACCTCACCCTCAAGGCAAAGAGAGCATTCCACCTTTTTCCGACTGTGAGGCCTCAGATTTGGAGGTGCTGATTCTCATCCCAGCTGCTTCACACTTAGGTGCAAATCTCTCCAGTGAGAGCTGAAGATCCTGGCACGATGACGCAACAGGACCACATCATCTGCAAAGAGCAGGAATGAATCCTGTGGCCACCGAACCGGACTCCCTCTACCTCCTGGCTGCACCGAGACATTCTAGCCATAAACGTTATGACCAGAATCTGTGACAACGGGCAGCCCTGGCAGAGTCCAACTCCCACCTTGAAGGGTCCGACTTGCTACCAGCAATGAGAACCAAACTCTCGCACCATTTGTATAGAGACTGAACAGCCCATAGCAACAGGCCCCCAATCCCATACTCAGGGAGCACCCCCCCACAGTGTACCCCAAGGAACACGGTCGAATGCATTCTCCAAGTCCACAAAGCACATGTAGACTGGATGAACAAACTCTCATGACCCCTCGAGGACTCTGGTGTGGATAAAGAGCTGATTCAATGTTCCACAGCCAGGACAGAACCTGCATTGTTTCTCCTGGATATGAGGTTCGACCAACAATCAGAATTGCTTCTCCAGCAGTACCCCTGAATAGACCTTACCAAGGAGGCTAAGGAGAGTGATGCTCCTGTAATGGGAGCACACCCTCTGGTCCCCCTATCTGACAAGGGGCACCACCACCCCAGTCTGCAAATCTAGTGGCACTGCCCCAATGTCCACACGATGTTGCAAAGGCATGACAACCAAGACAGCCCTACAGTATCCAGAGACTTAAGGAAAGCAGGGTGAATCTTATCCACCTCTGGAGCCCTGCCGCCGTGGAGCTTTTTAAGTACCTTGACCACCTCAGCCACGGTTATGGATAGACCAACCCCGAAGTCCCCCGACTCTGCTTCCTCCATGGAAGATGTTCCGATGAGATTGAGAAGGTCCAAGAAGTATTCCTCCCATCTCCCAACAACATCACTGGTTGAGGTCAACAACACAAAACATTCACTGAACACAGTGTTAGTAAAGAGCTGCTTTCCCCTCCTTAGCCACCTGATGGTTTGCCAGAATATCCTTGGAGCCGACGGAGAGTTCTATCCAAGGCCTCACTGAACTCCACCCACATCCAAGCTTTTGGTACTCCTTATGGTACTCCGCAGCTGTGTCCATAGTCCCACTGGCCAACAAGGCACAATAGGACTCCTTTTTCAGCTTGACAGCCTTCTTAACCCAGGGTGTCCACTACCAAGTTCATGGATGACCACTGCAAGAAGCACTGACAACCTTGCGGCCACAGCTCAAGCCAGCCACTTCAACAAATGAATTGCAGAACATGGCCCACTCGGACTCGATGTCCCCCGTCTCAGCTGGGTGGTGGTTAAAACTCTCCCGGAGGTGTGGGTTGAAGATCTCTCTGATGGGTTCTTCTGCCAGGCGTTCCCAGCAAACCCTCCCTGCTCATTTGAGTCTACCCATTGATCTACAATCTAGGGTATCCTGGTGCCAAGTGCACTTATGGAAACCCTTATGTTCTAACATGGTACTCATGATGGACAAACCATGGCTAGCCCAGAAGTCCAACAACAGAACACCGCTCGGGTTCAGATCAGAGAGGCCGTTCCTCCCAATCAGGCCTCTCCAAGTCACACTGTCGTTACCCACGTGGGCATTGAAATCCCCCTGTAGAATCAAGGAGTCTCCAGCTGGCGCACCTTCCAGCACCCCTGCCAAGGACTCCAAGAAGGCCGGAAACTCTGAACTGCCATTAGGCACATAGGCACAAACAACAGTCAGAGCTCGTCCCACCACTCAAAGGTGAAGGGAAGCTACGCTCTCATCTACCGGGGAAAACTCCAACACAGGCACCAAGTTGGGGGGCTAAAAGTAGACCCACATCAGCTCGGCACCTCTCACCATGGGCAACTCCAGAGTGGAATAAGGTCCAGCCCCTCTCAAAGAGATTGGTTCCAGAGCCCATGCTGTGCGTTAAGGTGAGCCCAACTACATCTAGTCTTTACCTCTCAACCTCGTGAAAAAGCTCAGGCTCCTTCTCTGCCTGAGAGGTCATATTCCATGTCCCAAGAGCCAGCTTTAGTAAGCCAGGGTCAGAGCGTCAAGGCCCCCACCTTCAGCCACTGCTCATGGCATCAGGCACCTGGTTCATATGGTCCCTCCTGCAGGTGGTGGACCCACAGGAAGACAACCCCCTGTTGCTCCTTCAGACTGCACACAACGGGGCCCCCGGGGTAGAGATCCGATCATTGGGTGCTCGCTGCCAAGCCCCTTCCCCAGGTCTGGCTCCAGGGTGGGGCCCCAGTAACCCACATCCGAGCAAGGGACACTGAGTTCCTTGATTTATGTTGTCCAACTTCAGATGTCTTAGGGATCGCTCTTTGTCTAGCCTGTCACCTAGGACCCAATATGCCTTAGGAGACCCAACCAGGAGCAAATATAATTGCCCCCAACAGCATAGCTCCTAGGATCATTCAGGTGCACAAAGTCTTCCACCACAATAAGGTGGCGATTCAAGGAGGAGCCTCAGGTCTCTCTTGTAATTGAGTCCCCAAGGCTCAATGGGATTAACCTGTCTAAATAAAGGTTGAATGAATATCAGTGACGAATAATTTTGAATCTTTAAACTGTATCAGATGTTTAGAGGATCTTTAATAAGTTTGTTGAAACATTTAGAATCACAAAACAAACTGATGAAAATCTTCTTCTGTGACTCCTGTAGGAGGTGAAGCTGCAGAATAACATGAAGGACGAGGAGATCAAAGCTCTGAGAGACAGAATGATCAAGATGGAGAGCATCATACCTGTTCAGGTATGCTCACACATGGTACTTGTTTGGGTATTTTTACCTTGTAACCTTCCTTGATTTGACTGGTTTCCAGGACGATGAGGTGAACGGAGAAGGAGGTGGGTCTTCTCAGAATGAAGGCGGCGGCTCTGAGGAGAGCCACGATGCCCCGGAGGTCAGAGTTCAGCGTTTGATGGAGGAAGACCCAGCATTCAGGAGAGGCCGCCTCCGCTGGCTGAAGCAGGAACAGCAGCGGATCCAGAACCTGCAAAAACAGAACATCACCAAAAAGCTCAGAGGACAAAACCAGAACCCAGGTCAGTGTGGAGGGGGTGCTGTATAACACAAACATGATGGTTTCAACATGTATCAGGGTCACAGTCTGTATCTCTCTTGCCTTGCAGGTCCAACCACTCCCACAGTCCCAGTTCACCTTCCTGGGACCGGACGCTTCATCCCTCCCCAGGAGTGCAAGCTGAAGTTTCCCTTTAAGAGTAACCCTGCCCACCGGCTGTCATGGGGGGCCAATGAGGCCCTGCAGGCTCTGGGTCTGGGGGAGGGAGGGGGAGACGATGGGGAGCAGGAGAACGGAAGAACAGAAGAAAATGGTTCTTCCCCACCTCCCCCTCTTCCACCTCAAGGTCAGCCTCCGCCTCCTCCTCTCTTGCCCCTCCCTTTTCCATCCCCGCCCCCTCGCATGCGCACCCCAAGCCCCCATCGAGCTTGGCAGCAGCATAACCAAAGCAACCAGGGAGGGTTTAACTACAATCAGCATGGTAACAACCAGTGGCGCTACCGCCGCAACTCGTTGGACAGCTCCTCCCACCGTAGCCACGATGACCAGCAGTATGGCGGAAACATCAACGGTCACCAAGGGCGGCCAAGACATAGAAGGGGGGAGTCACCCGGCAGAGGGGAGAGAGGAGGGAGGGGAGGGGGGAACAGAGATGGGGGGTTCTATTATAATCAACGCCAGCACCATCAGTTCCACCCCCACCCATACTTCAGTCCTCACAATGCGCCATTCCAGCCAGGACCCCACCCTAATTACAACAGTCTGCCACGCCTAGGGGTCACACCCATCACCCCTGACATGCTCATGGGGGTAGGGCCTCCGGGTGGGTGGGGCTTTGTAACTCCGCCCCGAATGAGAAGACAGTTCAGTGTCCCGGACCTGAAAAACAACAAAGAGACACCCATCTGACCGCCCACCATCCGCCATGCTGCACGGAGGCTCCGGAGCACACAGGATCCTTATGCTGTGTGTGTGTGTGTGTGTGTGTGTGTGTGTGTGTGTGTGTGTGTGTGTGTGTGTGTGTGTGTGTGTGTGTGTGTGTTTCAGCACTTTTACAGAACACAGTCACACTCAGAACTCAGAACAGATCTGGTCTTCAGTCCTGCTGAGTGTGTGTTTGTCGCTAATAGCAGACGATCGCACAGGCTAGCTGTTGCCATAGTAATGCTGTTTTAGGATTTAATGTTTTTTTGTTGTGCTGTTTGTTTTCTGTTAGGATGAAAGTGTATTAATTACTGATTTAGTTTTCATTTAAAAACCTGCTGATGTGGCTCAGCGGTTTCTGACAAGGTGCCTTAAAGCCAACGACTTCTCGACTCCCATTAGCAGAAAATCTTTAGTTTTTTGTTTTGAAAAGAAGATGCCGGTGAGTTAGCATCGGCTCGTCATGGAGCCTCAACATGAAGGTGGGCGCTAAAACCCAAAACTTCGTGCCTACGTAATATCAGCCTTACTAATGAGGTGGGATGAAATTCTGAGCAGATCAGGAACCGAGCTGAAGAGGCAGTAAGAACAGAAAAATAAAAACCAGTGTGGAAAATTGTCATAGGGACAGAGACAACACAAGTTTATTGTGCCTCAAAAAAAGGCAGAAATGTCTTCCCATGGAAATGTTGCAGCAGTCATCACCTGTTAGCAGTGATAGCACTGTCAAAACTAGCAGTGTTAGCAATGTCATAGCTAGCAATGTTAGCATCACAGCAGCTAGCAGTGGTAGCATCACAGCAGCTAGCAGTGGTAGCATCACAGCAGCTAGCAGTGTTAGCAACACAGCAGCTAGCAGTGGTAGCAATGTCATAGCTAGCAGTGGTAGCATCACATCAGTTAGCAATGTTAGCATCACAGCAGCTAGCAGTGTTAGCATCACAGCAGCTAGCAGTGGTAGCATCATAGCAGCTAGCAGTGGTAGCATCACAGCAGCTAGCAGTGATAGCATCACAGCAGCTAGCAGTGGTAGCATCACAGCAGCTAGCAGTGGTAGCATCACAGCAGCTAGCAGTGATATCACAGCAGCTAGCAGTGGTAGGTTGTCACTATGAGGTTGGATGTATTTCATAAAGCTGCACCATCTGAAGCCTAAACAGGAGCTTTTTCCTGATCTGTGGTTACAATAGAAAATGCAAGTTTTTATCTGATTTTTTTTTTTTCTAAATGTATCGGAGTCAAAGGTCTTGAAAGGGACATCCGTACTATTGAGATATTCTTCAGATTCTTTCATCATAAATATAATTTTAGGCTGTAGCAGCTGATAGCGACTGATCTGCTGATTATCGTTTGTTTTGGTTATGAACTTTAAATCTTTTCTTTATGACGCTGTTGTTTCTCGCGTCATTTGATCGCTGCAATACTGAGAGCTTCAAACCAAAGAGTGCTGCTCGGCGGCGCCCCCTGCAGACGCACAGAGGGAGGTGTGCTTGCGTAGATGTTGAAGCTGAGGTCAGGCACTACAGAGCTGTGTGTATATTTGAAGTGTTTCTGAACTTTAAGATGTTTTTATTTTAAAACATGAAATGTGCTGACGGTGAGTTCATTGTCACAGGCAATCATGGAAAAATGGAGAGATTCATGTCACGTAATGAGAGTCGTAGAAAAACAGAGAGATGTGTAAGCAGGAGAGGAGATAAAGTTCATGTAGGGCTTTGAAGAAAGGAATTCTGGGAGACGTAGTGAGGTATAGAAGGCAGTGAATGCAAGACGAGAAGGATAAAGAAACCTGAGATATGTTTTAAAAAACTGACACTATATGTTTATAATCCCAAATTTCGGCTTTAAGGATGTGGCCCACTCGGAACGAAGCATTCTGGGAGATGTAGTAATGTATAGAAGGCAGTGAGTGGATGCAGGCAACGTTAAAGACACGAGATGTGAAGTTAAAAAAACTGACACTACATGTTTATGTAAACTTCTGAGATGTGGCCCACTCAGAGCAAAGCATTCTGGGAGAAAATGGGAGGAGCAGCAGAGGGCTGCGTAATTAAATTGTTTTTGTTTATTAAAACAACCAATGGGAGCGCAGCATCCTCCAGCAGCACCGACAACAATGACAGTGATAACGAAAACATAAGAGGTGATTCTGATTGGTCCAAGCAGCATGACATCATTATCTGCTGGCTCTGGAACCGTCCAATCACAGGACAGTCCTGAAACCAACTGCCACCGTCGGGTCTGATGGGAACCAGACTTTCTTGTCATGGTTTTTTACTTTTAATGGTTTTATTTAGTTGTTTTTATTTCCAGTTTGGGCCTCTGATTGGCTGTTTGTTTTTGTGTGTATTCATCTGCTTCCTGTTCCAAGTATTTTAGCCCCGCCCACAACCCAAACCTTTGGTTTATGATGTCATCATTTATCAATATTATAATTTTTTTTAAGATATGTGTTATTAATATTTGGTTCTTTTGGATGCTGCTAAAGGGAGCTTCTTGCTGTCGTGCAACTTCCTGAGTGTGTGCACGTGTGTGTGTGCACAAGCGAATTAGTGTCTGTGTGTGCGATGGAGGTATGCGTGTGTGTCTGTAATTAGAATCATAACCTAAAGTTGTGGGGGGTTTTTTGTTTTTTGTTTTTTTTTCCTTTTTAAATTTCATTTTATTTGTTGAATTTTTGTTTGCTTCGTTTTGGGAGATTTGAGGAGGAAAAGGAGGAGGGGCCTGAGGGTTCATTGCCATGGCGACCTTGTTTCCTGAACATTTTAGAAACCCACTCACTGACTGTCCCGCCCATCCATACCTCTGCTCCAATCAGAGCCTCAGACTCCTGTGACATCACAGCATGAGGTCTCTTCAGGACTGAAACATAAAAATGGACATGATGACATCATGATGAAAACCTCTTCCTATTGGCCCAGAGCTCTTTAGTTGTTTTTCTTTCTGTTGGTTTGTTGTTGTTTTTGTTTGTACCAGGAACCAATCTCAGGCTTTACTGCAGAAACATGATGGCAATAAACTGTCGTCTCCTCACTTCCTGTTTGATTGCGTGTCGTTAATGTGCCCTGTGTACGGTGGCTGAGAGGGGTCATTTCTCAGGATTCTTCTAATTTGTGGATCAGATGATGGAGATTAAAGTCTTATTCTGGATCTTTATTCTGAAAGAGTTCAAGGACCTTTATTCTGAAAGAGTTCCTCTAGTTTTAGACAGACTGCAGAACCTGTGCCCATCTTCTAACAGTCTGAGCTGCTGATGATTCACCTCATCAGTGACTGATGTTCCTCCTGATGCTCTTATTTAATTTTGTTTTATTTTAGTTTATTTGTATTTCTCTCTTACAGCCTTTTGTTGCTCCGGGGACAACTTTTTACAAACGTGTTGCTGACAACAAATACAAACTTCTGTTTTCCCACCAAAAATATTAGATTTTAGTTTGAACAGTTGGTTCCTCTGAGGATAAATGATGGGTTTATGAAAAGAACAAATCCATCTTTACCTGATACTTCCTGTTTGGGTTACTGGTGTCCCTGTCCAGCAGACACTGTGAGAGACAGGGACACCTGGACAGGTCTCCAGTCCATCACAGCATGGGGTCATACAGCACCTCATTGTTATACCATACTTTTATTTCTAATACTTGGGACTGAGCGATTTTCATTCTGTGAAAATGTTCCCTAAGAAAGAAAAACACAACATTTCTCTCCGGTCAGTCCTGAAACCGTTCTGTTAGCACAACATCTTAAGTCTGGACAATTTCAAAAGAGACTTTTTACTGTTGCAAACCACAAAATAGTCAGTTAAATCTGATAATATCTGAGAAACCTTTTGGCGAACCCAAAATGGACGTTTTGAGGACTTTTCAGCAGAGTGAATTAAGGTAATGCTAAAATTAGCAGGTAAAAGTTAAACCAAATTAATTTAAGAAAGTCCATCCTTCTGTTTTTGATTGGGTGGATTGGCCACGCCCCCTTGGACTTGTAGGTGGTTGTTAAAAAGTCTGAGAGGGACCTTTAGAAGAACTGAGTCGAGGGAAGAGAAAGAAAGAACTGAGAGGGAAGAAGGAGTAAATTTTAGAGGAAGCTCAAACAACCTTCAAAAACTTCAAAAAAGAAAAATAGAAGTTTTATTTTTAGCCAAGTTTGATAGAACCATCTTCAGCGCTCCAGAGACACCTGCAGCCACATCACCAGAGCTAATAACAGGCTGGAACTCCTGGAGAAGAGCACCATTTGAAGGCCGACCATGGGAACCAGTGACCAGACTCCATCCACTGTCACATCACAGACCATCTCACAGAGAGAGAGAGAGTCCCACATCTGGAATCTCCACGGCAGCTGTTCGAAGTCTCCTCCCAGCAGGAGAAAGCTGTTTTACTCTGGGATGTGATGCCTGGTGTCCTTGAATTTAGATTTCAACCAAATTAGTATTAACTCAGTTCAGTAATTATTTCCCCTTAAATTTAAGACCAAACTTTAACCATTGGATAAATGATGCGTGAACAAGCGTCTCCCTTTTGGTTAAATTTAAACCGTTAATTTGCTCTGCTGAAGCTTCACAACAGTACATTTAATATTTGGGCCTTCTATTTCTTTTGGGTAATCACATCGAATAATTCCATTTTACCTGTTAATTTCTGCTAACAAGTTAAAGGTCAAGTTAATTTCCATGAACTGGTTGACAAGCATAGCCATCATTAAATGTAAGCAATAATTTCCAATAGTTATTTGCCCATATAAATAAACATCATAAAATTGTACACTGAAGAGTGTGTGTTTTATTATGACATCTGAAGTTTTCATATAAAAGAACTCCATGTAAAGAGTTAATTTGAGTTAGTTAAATAAAACATCTGAGGCTGATGTTCAGACTTTTCTCTCAAAGCTTTGAGAGTGATGCCCCTTTCAAAATAAAATCAAACCAGGTTGTTATTTTTTTACAATAACTAACCTTTCCCACCTGGACAGCTCTCCTGTCCATCACAGGGACACCTAGGGACAATTTAGAGTCTCCAATCATTCTATCATGCATGTTTTTGTCTGTGGGAGGAACCCCACGCAGCACAACAAGAACATGCAAAGTCCACCCAGAAAGGCTCCTGGCAGGGATTTGAACCAGCAGTAGTAAACGATTTCTCTGTTTTCTGAGCCTGGTTCTGCTCCGAGTCTTCTGTCTCCACAGAAACTGAGTCAACAATGTTTTAATTTGTCCTCTGAGCGCAGAAGTTTGACTCCTGTCACTGAGCCTCCAGTTCTCTGTTGTGTGGGGAGAACCACAGGAAGTTTGGATCTTCAGATAAACAACAACAATCATGAAGTAAACAAATAGCAGCTACAAATTCAATGAGTCAGCAAAACATAATTTCCTCACTTCCTGTTTCAGCAGCTCAAGCTGTCCTGAGGGTCTCCTCCTTCAGTTTGTCCTCAGACCGGCTGTCCTGAGGGTCTTGGTCAGCATGCATCTCCTCTTCCTCCTCCTCCTCCTGTCACACGTAGCCGTGGTCACATCAGTGGACGGTTGCCACAGCGACACAGATAAAGACAACCGGCCGAGGGAGAACTGCACAGGAGCCGGGATCAGGGACATCCCAGTGGGACTGGCTCAGGACAAGAAGGTGAGACAAGAAGACACAGATTCAGATTTCAGCGATTTAAAACTTTTCTATGTGGAGAGAGGAACTCAGCAGGGGTGTCCTCTCTGTCTGTCAACACGTCTGTCTGTCTACACATCTGTCTCATCATGTCTCTCTCAACACATCTGTCTGTCAACACTTCTGTCTCATCATGTCTCTCTCAACACATCTGTCTGTCAACACTTCTGTCTCATCATGTCTCTCTCAACACATCTGT
>JARVGS010000001.1:30501758-30515158 GCA_031762315.1 Hypsolebias antenori | reverse complement strand
AAAAAAAAAAAAAATTATAATGGTGTGAAGAGGATGGCTGTAAGGTGAGAAGGGAGGCCATCGAAAATGGGAAAAAAAAATGAAAAAAAAAAAAATAATAACATTTTATATAATTTAGAGTTTAATACATGTTAGTTAATAATATTTTATATAATTCAGAGTTTAAAACATGTTAGTTAATAATATTTTATATAATTCAGAGTTTAAAACATGTTAGTTAATAACACTTTATATAATTCAGAGTTTAAAACATGTTAGTTAATAACATTTTATATAATTCAGAGTTTAAAACATGTTAGTTAATAATATTTTATATAATTCAGAGTTTAAAACATGTCACAGGCCACAAAACAGGCCACAGTCCTGTAGACCAGGTCCACCCTCCTTCAGTGTGACAGTTTTACTTTTCCAGA
Source organism: Hypsolebias antenori (assembly GCA_031762315.1). Classification (NCBI taxonomy): domain Eukaryota; kingdom Metazoa; phylum Chordata; class Actinopteri; order Cyprinodontiformes; family Rivulidae; genus Hypsolebias; species Hypsolebias antenori. Next base: position 30,514,745 of record JARVGS010000001.1, on the reverse strand, counting down.
CCTAAAACTGAGCTGGTCTTCCTCGGGTTCTGATCCAGGTCTGACTCCAGGTGAACAAAACCACACATCAGGTTCCACTGACATTATTCATTAAACAGAACGTGAGAACTGGATCCAGTCTGGTCTCAGAAGTCCAGAATCATGAACTGTTGTGTAACTTGAAACCAGGTTCCTCCACAGAGAACTTACAGGTTCTCGAACATGAACATTTGTAACTGGGTTCCTCAGAGAACTCCAGGATCTACAGCGTGCACGGATCTTTCTGCATGAACATTACTCAGCTGTCCAGCAGAGGTCGACGGAGCAGCAGAACCACACCTGCCAGGTGACACCTGAACCTCCATCCGTACCTTTGGGTCCTTTCAGCAGTTTGATCTGGGTGATGCGTTCACTGGGGGGGCGTCTCCTCAGGACGTACAGCCGGACCACAGGCCCCGCCTCCTTCAGGGCCTCCACAGCGAAGGAGTGCGTCACCTCCCGGACGTCCACATCGTTAACGAACACGATGCTGTCATTCACCCTGAAGAAGAACCGGTTCTGAGTTTTAGACTCTGTCTCTGAACCCAAACCATGGCATTCAGGACCAGGTCCAGGACCAGGTCCAGGACCAGGTTCAGGACCAGGTTCAGGACCAGGTCCAGGACCAGGTTCAGGACCAGGTCCAGGACCAGGTTCAGCACCAGGTCCAGGACCAGGTTCAGCACCAGGTCCAGGACCAGGTTCAGGACCAGGTTCCTACCGGAGGCGTCCGTCCTGAGCAGCGGCTCCTCCTGGGATGATCTTAGTGATGAAGATGGACGGGTCGTCTCCGATGTGAGGGTTATCAGTTCCTCCTGCGATGCTGAAGCCCAGGCCAGAGTTCCCCTGACACACACACACACACACACACACACACACACACACGCACACACACACACACACACACACCACAGTGCATGAAACAAGGAGTCAGCTGCGTCTGTGTGTTTGATGTTCTATCTACAGTGAGAACTCTACTGATTCTTCTAACGTTGTGTCTCAGACTCAAACTGAACCTTTTAGATCTGAGGACTAAAATAATCAGAGAGGCTCCGCCCACTTGCTCCTCAGGTGAGCTTGTTTCTAAAATAAGTCGACAGAAAGTTATTAATAACACTTGTGATGTCACATGGGCAGCGTTTAGGGAGTGGGAGGGGCTGTGCTCCTGTGAGTTGTTGTGTGAACATGTGTGTAACTCTGTGTGTATTATTGTGTGTTACTGTGTGTATTACTGTGTGTGTTACTGTGTCATTGTATCTGTTACTGTGTTACTGTGTGTGTGTGTGTGTGTGTGTGTCTGTGTGTTACTGTTTGTGTAATTGTGTTAACATGTGTGTTCCTGTGTGTGTTATTGTGTCACTGTGTGTGTGTTCCTGTGTGTGTTATGCTTAACACGTGTGTTAGTGTGTGTCTGTGTGTTCTCACCCTCTCCAGAGTGATCTCCTCGTACTCCAGCTCCCCCTCAGATCCGTTCATCTGTAACAAACACGAGGGGTTAAATCACATCCTGCTTGTTGCCATGATGACTGTACAGTAACAGCTGTTGCTCCCTAATGGGGCTGGTTACCATGGTGACTGCAGCTGTAACCATGGTAACCTCCTCCCTGTCTCCAACTGCCAGAAGCTCTAGAAGATGTGGTTATTACATCACTTCCTGTCACCTTTGAGTCAAACAGGAGAAGAAGAGTCTAACTGTGTCGGTTCAGTTTTCTGGATTTTGATTTTAAATGTTTTGAACACGAACAGAACCAGTTTTTAAAAACAAATCCTAAAGTTCTTCCACATCAACCAGAACCTCCCTGCACTGAGACAGAGACCAGTCTGTCATCCTAAACACATGCTGAATATAATCCTTGCTTTTTTCCTTACTTTTTTTTAACAGGCATTTGTCACACACCTGGTACTGATTACCAGCAACATTTACCACACCAAGTACTGATACCTGAACATTGTCACACACCTGGTACTGATTACCAGCAACATTTACCACACCGAGTACTGATACCTGAACTCTGTCACACACCTGGTACTGATTACCAGCAACATTTACCACACAGAGTACTGGTACCTGAACTCTGTCACACACCTGGTACTGATTACCAGCAACATTTACCACACCAAGTACTGATACCTGAACTCTGTCACACACCAGGTACTGATTACCAGCAATATTTACCACACCGAGTATTGGTACCTGAACTTTGTCACACACCTGGCACTGATTAACAGCAACATTTACCACACCGAGTATTGGTACCTGAACTTTGTCACACACCTGGTACTGATTACCAACAACATTTACCACACCGAGTACTGATACCTGAACTTTGTCACACACCTGGTACTGATTACTAGCAACATTTACCACACCGAGTACTGTTACCTGAACTTTGTCACACACCTGGTACTGATTACCAGCAACATTTACCACACCGAGTACTGATACCTGAACTTTGTTACAATACCTGGTACTGATTACCAGCAACATTTACTACACCGAGTACTGATACCTGAACTTTGTTACCATACCTGGTACTGATTACCAGACCTTTTCCACAAGACCGGTTACTGATTTACATATGTTTTTACTCCAAACAGGGTACTGATTACTTGACTTTTTTTTTCAACCACACCTAGTACTGATTACCTTTTTTTTTAAATCTCACCTGCAACTGATTAACAGACTTTTGTTACATCTGGTACTGATTTAGAGGCGTTTTTCTCCATACCTGGTTACAATGACCAGCCATTTGTCACCACACCTGGTACACATTTATAGACCATTTCCACCTCACTTGGTATTTGTTGACAGACGTTTGGGACCACACCTGGTCCTGCCAGGTCAACAAGCCAACCTGAAGCTCAGCTTCTTAGTAAATTATACCATTGATTTCAATAATATAATATTAGTTATATTAATATATAGCTGCCCCTGACCTTAGATCAGGTCCCAGCAGCATTTTACAAAGCTGTGTTTTGTCCCACAGATGGAGATGGTTGTTCATGGTTTTATTTAAAATCTAACAGATTACTTTAAATGTAATTATTCCTGCCTCAGTAAATCTTTCATGGATCATAGCTGTGAAGCTTCTCCTCCAGACATGTTACACGGCTGCTGATCTCTCTGTATTGAATTCAGAACTCAGGTCAAAGTTTTGGGCTCGGAGGTTAGACCCTCAGTCCGAGTCCCTCTAGATAATCTGCAGCAGCTTGTTGTTTGTTTAGAGTCTGGAAAGATTGAGACGAAACTCATCAGTTCTTTAGTACAATCTGAGTCCTTCAAATCACCTTCAGCTCACTGGTACAATCAGAGTCCAGCCTGCAGTCCGAGTCCTGCACACTGAGTTAGACCCTCAATCAGAGTCCTTCAGGCTGAGTTAGTACCTCAGTCTGACTCCATCAGGCTGAGCAGCTGTCAGTTCTCCTCGCTGCTTCTTTCTGGAGAATCTGCAGCACCTTCAGCTTTCATTGTTGTGATCGTAGCTCATTGAGTCTGAAGTTGGACCCATCAGGTCTTTGTATAGTCCGAGTCCTGCAGATTGAGGTTAAACCCTTCAGTTCCCAAGAACAGTTCCCTACCTTAGTCCAGGTCTTTCAGGCTGAGCTGCTGTCAGTTCTTCTCTTTCTGAGAATCTGCAGCAGCTTTGTTATGTAACACCACAGAGAGGAGTGAACACTTCACTGTGAATTAATTAAACCTCTTCCTCCTTTCCCCTGACAGCGCCGTGTTTCTGCCACTCTGGGTGGATCATGGAAGGTCAGAACCTTCCAGATCTCTTCTACTCCATCAGCAAAGGCTCGGCCCACAAAAGGACCAAACCATGAAGATCACTGTTCTCCAGGAACTGACAGCTTGGATCTTCATCAGCAGATACAGCCGCTCCTCTGCAGCCAGCAACACATCTGTAGATGTGGACCAAACATAGCCCAATGCTGGTGCCATTAAACCAAATAAGAAACACTGTGTGTGTCATTAGACCATACAGAACTCAATGCTGACGCTGTTAGACCAGACACATCTCACAAATAACAGAAAATAAATCAACATACCAAAAAACTAAAATAACCAGTAGACATCCCAAAAACAAAGTTCAATTTATTTATTTTTTAAATTAAATTGAAAAAGTCCCATCCAAGCAGGAGACAAAGGTCAGGCATCTAGCCCTGAGCTCACCTGGACAAGAATCTACGGTTCAGTGACAGCCAAAAAATTGTACATACCAGACAGAGTTCAGGCAATGAGCCTGAAAACATTTAGGAGCAGTGACAGTTCAGATAGTTGGTCCAGAAACTGTGCTGACCAGTGAAAAAGCTCAGATGGTCAACCAAGAAACTGTACTGATTGGTGACAAAGTTCAGGTTGTTGGTTTGGAAACCATCCAGACAAGTAAAAACCTTGTGTGGGTGGTCCAGGAACCATCCATACTTTTGTGAGATGAGTGTGATGTTCAGCTCTCATGCAGTGGAGAGAGACATAGAAAGCAGACAAGAGAAAGGCTTTGACTGCAGCCATCTTGAAGGTAAGAGGCTCAGAGGCTGTAGAGCGCCGGGGACACATGAGACTCTGAATCAGAGGACTCTAGACCTCAGTACTGCATTTGATAAAGTTGGAGATAGCATGGGATACAATTTCATTGTTATTTTGATGATACAGTTATATCCGTCCATGAAGCCCAATGAATCAAATCAGCTACCAAGCACGTCTTAAAGACATAAAAACCTGGATGACCCTAAATTTTCTCCTTTTGAACACAGACGAGACTGAGGTTTTAGTTTTTGGACCTGAGCATCTTAGGAATACATTTTGCTGTCTTTCACTTTCTCTGGATGGCATTAATTTAGCTTTGTTGGTGTTGTTAGACCTGATAGAACCCACCACTGCTGTTGTTAGACCTGATAGAACCTGTCGCTGGTGTTGTTAGACCTGATAGAACCTGTCGCTGGTGTTGTTAGACCTGATAGAACCCACTGCTTGTGATATTAGACTGAACAGTATCCATTGCTGGTGTTAGTAGTTCAGGCAGAGCCCAATGCTGTGGTTTTGGACTGGATACCAGAGATGCTTAATGTTCAAATGTTGGTTTCTCAAATACTCTAGGGTGTTTAACAGCTCAGTTTAATGCACTGAGAACCACAGCAGATCTGAGCGTTTACAGAACTGTGGGTTTCCTGATCAGCCCTCTCTGCTGAAGTAAAGTTTTAAAGTATTCTGATTCCCCATCTCATCTTTTATCTTTTATCTGTGGTCAGGTCACAGATTCAACAGGTCCAGGGGAGAAACCCAGACATCCCTTTCCAGATTCTTCTGGTGTTCTCAGGCCAGAGAGGATCCATAATCCTTCCTGTGTGTCCTGGGTCTGCCCTGGGGCCTCTTCCCAGCGAGACATGCTCAGAGCACCTCCAAAGGGAGGAGTCCAGGAGACACCCTGATCAGATGAACCTCCTCAGCTGACTCCTTTTGATGCAGAGGAGCAGCAGCTCTACTCTGAGCTCTGCCTGGATGATGGAGCTCCACACCCTAATGGTACCAGGTCACCTTAGGCCAAAGGATGATGATTGGTTGAGTCTTCATGTCATCGCCCAGAAACCATGTTTTATTTTTATTTTGGGTCTGAATCTGACATTTAAACCTGAACTCAGTTTTTGATGAAACTGTAACAACAATATTTTACTGGTTCATGATGCTAAAACAAATATTCTTTTTTATAATTAAAATCCTCTGGAGAGGAATTTAATCTATCTCAGGATACAAATGACAAAATAGTGAATGTTGTATTTATCATAGGACATTAATGACTAATTTACCTGAGATGATTCCAGGTCACATCATCCAACAGACTGAAAACTAAACGTTAGCGAAACGAGAAGTTAACCAACTGAAAACTGGTTTGGGTTTAACCGAGACCAGACTGGAGTTTCAACACAACGATGGATCAGAAAGAGTCAAATCATCTGCATATCTGAATATCTGACGACAATAAAAACTCAATGTATGTGAGGCGTGAGGCGTTGGAGCACTCAGGAAGGTTCTGGTTCAGGTGAGCCGGTTCTGATCCACAGACAAAACCAGATTATAGTCTTTAGGACTCACACCAGTTTTAAACAGAGAACAGGTGGACCATCAAAGTCCTGTTCCAGTGTTTGGGCTCAGGTCAGCATGCTGAAGAGGACTATGGTCCATTATTAATCATTTGGACACAACCTGGTGTCCTGTTCCTGGTTCTGGTTCTGGTCTTTTACCCGACCTGTACCAGAATCTTTGGATCAACGGCAGACAGTAAAACCTGCAGACAGAACCAGAGCGGACCATCAGAACCGGTCTGGACTACTGACACCAGAGAGATAATAAAACTTTGTCCTTCACAGGACAGTACTGGTCCAACAACAGGCCCCTCCCACCCCTCTGCAGAGCCAATCGGATGCTAGCGAGGGCCGTTAAAGGCTCTGGACTAAATGGAAGGTGTCCTACCATCATCCTCTGCCTGTGTCTCTTTGCTCTCCTCACGTTGTTGATGAATCTTCTTCCCATCTTCTTGGCATACCACACGGACACAAACATCACTTCCTGTCTCTCTGCGGGTCTTCAGGAGGACGGCGGTTACATAAAGACGAAGATGGAGGGACGGATAAATAATTAACAAACAGAAGGAGGAGGAGGAGGCTGAGTCAATCAGCTCGTTAGGACTCGCTTCCTGGACGAGTTAACGAAGCGCAGAGACATGACGGACAGCTGGGAGCATCATCCCCTGTTCATCAGACTGAGAGGAGGAGGAGGAGGAGATGAACAACAGAATCGTTCCAGGAAGACGAAAGAACGATAAAATTCCTGCAGAGGAACAAGTGAAACGATCGTCGGGAAAAAAGAAGCGAGAGGCAGTTCATCCCTCCATCCCTCTCGCTGCAGTGACAGTCGATGTCTCTCGACCCCCCGCTCGCTGTCTGAAGGAATCCCCTCCCCTCTGTGATGTCACTGACCGTGGTCGAGTGAGGCAGACACACAGAGAGAGAGAGAGAGAGACTGAATTCTTACAAAAAGATTTCAGCACACACACATTCAGGCTAATGCTGTTGCCATGGTAACACCCCCCTTCATTGTCTTTTCGTTTCAATACCCCCCGCCCCCTTCTCTTTGTTACCATGGCAACGACTGAGCAAAAAAGCTGAGGGATGCATCGTATTCAGAGTGGGCACGAGCGGCCCACGCCACACACACTGTGCATGTGCATGTGCGTGTGTGTGTGTGTGTGTGTGTGTGTGTGTGTGTGTGTGTTAATAGCAACAGAACCTGCAGGTTGTATTTGGGGTCTTCAGTCAGCCATGGATGCTGTGTGTACTGTGCATGTACTTGTGTATACATGTATGTGGATATCTGTACATGCGTGTGTAAATGCATCACATGCCGAGTGTTTGTAGGAAGAACATCTGTCAACATTTGAAAGTTCCTTGTCTCCGCTCCAGAACTGCGTCTTCTGCTCTAAACACCAAAGTCCATAAATTCATGTAAATGATGAACTCCTCCACTGCTGCGGGGAAATGAAACCACATTTCGTTCAGTTTTTCACGTGCACGTTTCTGAATGACGATAAAGTTTATCAAGTAAAAGTTACGTTAGAGGCGCTGACTTCAGAGCTGCTGCTGAGGTTCTTCTCAGAAGAAACGGCTGAGATCTGACCAGAACCAACAGAATCCATCAGAACTGATTGCTCTTATGGACTTTTGATTCTGTAACAACCTGAGAACATCTTCAACATGTTCTGTTGGAGACCTTGTAGTCCTTCCAGTGGTTCCCAAACTTGTTCTGCTGGGACCCCCTTCCATTTATAGAAATACCTCTCACATCTGTAGGATGTGGCACAAGAAGAAGTATGGGCGGGGCTTGCTGATCCAGCTGTGGTAATGTTCTTCACTCCAACCCAAACAGCAGCCAGTCTTTGAAACTGTGGCCTCGTTGTTGAATCAGACGTGGCATCCATGACCTGTTCTTCTGAGGTTCTGAAGTCAGAAGGTGGTGCTGCACTGAACGGGTCACAGATCCAGTCTTGTTCTTTGGAATCCTGCACCAGGAGATGTTGCTGCAGGGCAGACACGTGAGCCTTCATGCAGGAGATCACCGAGTTCTGCAGCTTGTTGTCTTCAGTGAACAATTTCAAGTTCTCCAGTGGGTCCATGTTTCCATCTTTCACTCTCTGCTGCCACAGCTCCAGTTTATGACTTTATCTGCCAGATGTGTGTTTGTGCCCTGCATCTGCAAATTCAGTTCGGTGAGTTCCAGAAATGTCACTGAGGTGTGCAAGTTTCATGAGGAACTGGTTACAGTACAAGATCACTGCCCGGCTCCTCCAGAAAGATGCTGAGATCACCAAAGATCACCAAAGATCTCCTTCTCACGTTACGACCATCAGGACTCGCTGTGAAACTGAACATCTCACCGACAGTGGACCGGACATCAATCAGCCAGCAGTCTTTGTCACGCACCTGATCATGAAGCTGCTCCTCCACGTCCTTTGACATGTCATCAGTGGACCTGCTGATGGTATTACTGGACAGATGAATAGCTCGTGGTTTGATGGCTGCCGTGTCATCGATCGTAGTTGGAACCAAAGTTTAAATTCCTCTGCAACAGTGTGTGGCTTTACACTCAGTAGACAACGTTGCATGAGCTGCGTTGAATAATCCAGCTTTAGTAAAGTGACTCTGTTGACACTGCACTTTACGGGTTTTTGTCTGAACAAGTCAACCGACTTGTCTTTGTGCTCCAGATGTTTGGTCTCCCAGTGGGGTCTTAGCTTGTTAGACTTCAAACTGTCACAAGCCAGCACTTAAAGACAGACGACACACTCTTCTCATTACCCACCGTTGTGCAGGTGCAGCCAAAGGGAAGGTACACTTCGTCATATTTTCTACTCTTGGGCTTGGATGGAAGTAGGTCTGGAAGCATTTTGGCGATGCTTCATCTTCTGCTGTGCATTTGTATGGAAGCCCATCAAAAACCTGTCCATTACACTAGCACTGTTCAAGCATTCATTTTTTTTCCATTCAGTCATGATGCCGACCCCCCACCCAGGGGGTGCACCCCACACTTTGGGAACCACTCACTGCCTTAGACCCTGATTTGTTCTCCAGAAGCCCTGCATTGTGTGGACCTAACAGGCCATGGAGCCTCCTTAATGGTCTATGCTTGTTCTTAGAAGGTCCTGCATTACACTTGGACGTTTTGACTTCATGAGATCTACAATCTGCACAATTCCTTCACTCACCAGGAGGACACCGGAAACACGGCTAACAGTCTGAATTCCTCCAGGACCTTCAACATAATCCAACCAAAGGGTGAAGAGGAACAGCTGTGATGACTTGAAGCACATCAGGAGCTTTGTCTGATGTGAACAGAACCACCTCCAGATGAATACCAGCAAAACAAAGGAGACTTCCAACACTTCACCAGTGAACCTTCATGGACTCGACTAGACAGAATGAGGACATACCTCAATGACCAACCGGACTGGACTGACAACAGACTCTCTCTAAAAGAAGGGTCAGCTTCGCACACGAGGTGGAGATCCTTTGCTGTGAGCAGAACACCACTGAGAACTTTCTAAGAAATGACGATGACACATGTGGTGTCCATGCAGTGGTGTGTTGGGGACAAAATGGCCTGAAGAGGACAATAAAAAGGCCAACTCAGTCTGTGGCTGTCTCCTGGACTCCACCTAAATGGTTGGAAAAATGATGGTCCTGACCAAAGTCTCAACCATCATGGCCAACAAATCCCAACCTCTGCAGGAGACGTTGGGGACCCGAAGTAATTCCAAAGTCCATGCTCACTAATCCAGGTATAAAATCCAACAATGTTCAGTCAGGTCATCGGGATAGTTTCTATTTTGTGCTGAGACGTTTCGCCCTCCATCCGAAGGGCTTCATCAGTCTGAGGAAACACCAAACAAAACTGATTCTCCACCAAGAGCTGACTCCAAAGTGGGAAAACCAGTTATGTTGGTGCTAAGATGGCCTCTAGGGCACACCCTCTCCTCCGGTGCCCGCCCTCTCCCAGTCTGACATGACTGTTGACGAGAGAGAGGGCAGGCATCCATCTATCCATCCATCTGTGCCGCCAAAGGTGGAAAATAGTTTATTACATTTTCAAAACCTCAACGAAGTTTGGAAAAATGTAAAAGATGATAAAGCCCTGCTGCTGACCTCATGATCAGCTGATTACAACAATTATAAACAGGAAGTACCACATGTTCATCTGTACGAAGGTAACTGCAGGTCAGTCCTCCATTTTCTGTCATAATTACATCGTAAGCTTGATGGTTGAATTAAAAGTTCATGCTTAAAGCTAGTTGTGTTTTGTGTTTTCTATGTTGTAACTTCTGGTTGCACAAGTTTAGTCTTTGTTTATTATGATCAGTTAAAACTAAACTGATTTTGTGCAAAGTGTTTATTAAGTTGTGTATTGTAAAGTACAGCGCTACGTCTGTAGCATCTTAGCTAATGCGTCTGGACCGACGCCGCTAGCTTAGTGCCACTTCTTGTTCTCTCTAAAATAGTTACTGAATCAAGTGTTTAGTTATGGAGGTGAAACTGGATGTTAAACACCCATTAAAATACTTTGTACACCAGCATGCAGGAAATGGCATCTACTTTATTCACGGTGGTATGGGGGAGGAACCCCCCCACACACACACACACACATTACAAATGCTTCTGACATCAGTGTCCACAACAAACTTAATTCATTTTACTGCTTGTTTTAAAGTTTTAAAGCTCTGGCCCCGTCATGATCTCCTGAACATCTCCAGTCCAGTCAGAGGACTCATGTCAAACAACCAGTTCTTCTGAGATGATCCAGGGTCCAAACTGAAGGAGGGGTTTCAGCTGCTGCTCCAGACCTGTGGACCTCTTCATGAACAGACCTCTGAGACTGAAGAGACTCTAAATCTGTTTCAGACCCGTCTTTGTTCTGTGCTGTTCCATCCAGAACCTGAGGTCCAGTCAGAACTTCTCTGTTTTATCTGTGTCTTATTTGTTCTTTTAAAGTTTTAAAGCTCTTTGGTCAGCTGGTTTTGTAGAAATAGATCTGACACTGGTTCTGATCATGGTCTTTGAACTAACAGAACAGAACCATCCACATCAGACCTATTAGAACCTGTAGACGTTCTACAACAAACAGAATCATGATCAAGTGATCTGGAAATGGACAACCACAGTTCTTCCTCTGGAGTTCTGCATGAACCCTTTCCAGGCCCCCTTGAGAGCTGAAGTGAATCAGAACCATGTTCCACATGTTCTAAACCATTTCATGTGGTTCTGAAGACTCTGCAGCTGCTGATGGAAGCAGGAATCCAGCAGATCAGAAGATCTTCAAACGTCCAGTGAAACAGTTCTGACATGAGTTTGGTTCTGTGAGGTCCATCACTCTGACCTGTGAGTCTGCAGAGCAGCAGGCAGGAGGAGGCTCAAACAGTGACTCATGATGGAGCTGCTGCCTCCTGCCGGTCACAACCTGAACCGCAGCTTCTCTCAGAGGAACGCCTCATCGGTTAATTATCCTTTAAGAATTAATTTATTAGATGTTGTTAAATAAATAAATGTTATTAATGAACACATTGGTGTGGTAGGTCCATCAATAAATCGGTTAAAACAGATAAAACACACCAGGTGCTGCTGAAGGACTTCAAACCCTCAAAGCTCCTCATCAAACCTTCAGACACCAACAGAACCTTCTCACAGCTCAGGTCCAGTCAGAACCACACTGATGACCTGTGTGAGTGTGTGTGTGCATGGGTGCATGTGTGTGTGTGTGTGTGTTCATACAGTGAGTGCAGCAGGGTGTGTGTATCCGTCCAGGTGTGTGTGGCTCAGTTCTGCGCTGCGTCCGTGCGTCATGTGACCAGGGCTGGGGTCGATAGGCGGAGTCTCATCGTCTTGGTAACGGTACTTCTGCAGGGACACAGGTGAACCAGGTGTTAGGAGCTGTTTGATAAATCTGGTGATTTTCAGCAGAAACATGGAACAAAACTGACCGTCAGGTCAGAAGAACTGCAAACTAAACTAAAACGTTTCATAACTGTAGCGATACAATTTGTTTTGTTGTCCAAAATACATCTTGCTTGCACAGACAGACAGATCCCAGAGGTTCAAATCATACAGGACAAAGTAAATAAAGGATTTTGACAGTCATTGAGCCAAACATTTTACTACATAATAAAAATGTCTATGCGTTTTCTCTGAAATATTAGTTAATCCTCATGATCAGGTTGAAGCACATGAGTTTGTTGCTGTTTGTTGTGGTGCTGCAGCAGTTCTCCTCCTGAACTGTAGGTGTCAGTAATGAGAAAACAACACTGATAAACAGCAGGAAGTGCAGCAGCAAGACAAATATAAAAAACTGTTTTAGTTTGTCTCATCTTTTAATGGATGTTTGTAAAAACAAAACCTGCTGGTAGAATTTTTATCTCATGTTTTTTTTATTGAATCTTGCATCAAAATTTAATTCCCAAACTTAAATCAGTTAAAATGTTCTACTCATCAAGTTGAGGTTCTTTATTTGTCATTCTCATCTCATGTGGTGCATGTGATGGAATGAAATGATGTACGCAGAGTCCCAGTTACATCCAACAAAAATATAAATTGTAAAGAAAAACAGTAATAAGATATGAACTAAGAAATATGCTAAACTAAGAATACACTAAGAACTAACAGAACAAAACAATATGTCGAACAGCAGCACAAACATGAGTCTGTGTGAGCAGATGAGCACAACAACATGAAACAGATCAGCAGCTACATGAAACAGATCAGAAGCAACATGAAACAGATCAGCAGCAACATTAAACAGATCAGCAGCAACATGAAACAGATCAGCAGCAACATGAACAGATCAGCGGCAACATGAAACAGATCAGCAGCAACATGAAACAGATCATCAGCACCATGAACAGATCAGCAGCAACATGAAACAGATCAGCA
>JARVGS010000001.1:30362168-30372450 GCA_031762315.1 Hypsolebias antenori | reverse complement strand
GCTGGAGCTCCCGCGGTCGCCGCAATAAGGCCGTAGCGGCGCTTTGCTGCGAGGGCCTCAACGCCGCTTGCGGCTTTTATTTATTTTTATTTACCCTGTCCTGGATGACTGGGAATCTACACAGACATAAAACCACATACAAGCTGCGCATCTATGCGTTATTATGGCACCTTGATTTAATGTTTTATTCAGTTTGTCTGTGCTTTATAAGTTTTCTGTCTGGAACAGGTCTCTCTCATAAATGAGTCTTCGTGACTCAGTGAGACCAACCTGGATAATTAAAGGTTGAATAAATGAATGCATGCAGATGAGATCATCTTTATTAGTTAAAATATTAATTGTTCATATTGTTAGGAATAAAAACATTTGATGATAAATTGCGGAAAATAATATACAAAGTAATATGGGGTTGGTGAATATAATGTTTTAATTATGAATTATGGCACATAGATCGAATAAAGATGACTAGAATATCTGTCATATGTGTAAACTAAGCCATAAGCTGATAATTTATTTTAGTGACTGGCTGCTAATTTTAAAATCAACCATGACACTTTCTGCTGTCAGTAGGAAAATAGTTCCTTATAAGGCCTTTAATGAGAAAATAAAACAACCTCAAAAGGTTCTTGTTAAGTTAAATAAGATTAACTATAAAATTAAATTATAGTTCACATCATTTGAGTATGTGTGGGGATTATAAAATAAGTAATGATGAGTTAAAGAGCAACTGAATAGGTCAGAATGACTTTAGTAAGACTAGATAATGTAACGGGTTACCAAGGGGATAATCAGAGTGTCACAGTCTTTGTAAGATTATGTAGTTTGATACTTGTACTTAGTGGAAATAGATGACAGCTAATGTGTGACTGATTGATTGGACTGGGACTTCAGAGAGTCTGTAAGGTTTTTTATTGGACAGGAATTGAAAACAGGAAGTGTCACAGGGTGGATAAACAGAGTCTATAAATGTGGGAAGAGCTGACACATGGCAGAATTGTATTGTTTGGGGGCCCCTTGATGTCAGGGAATATATATATACAGTATTTATACAATTCTCTCAAGTCTGTAAAAATAAATATGTTTTTAATTCAGACATAAACGTTTGTTTCTTCCAAGCAACAACTTGGGCAGGGGAGAGGAGAAGAGGGCTTTGTTTCTCCTTACAATATTTAATCCCACTACAAAAGATTTGAACTAATATTTATTTTAAGAAAACAGACTGGAGTCCTGCCGTCGGCAGCGTCGTAGTGTTAATATTTTATTACATAGTAGATCATCTTCACGACAAGCAGTAATACAGTGGTCTGAGAGTATATCTGTCCAAAACGAGGAGAGCGACAGTATCACAGCTAAGTGTTTCCAAACCCCACCAACAAACCACCTCCTCTACGTCACACAACCATCCAATGTGCCACAGGTGACCAATAAATAAATAATAAATAAATAAATACCTAAATAAATATGTACAGTACTCAAATAAATAGCAACAAGTTGTGTCTATATTTACATACACACAGCTCCCCAGAGGACAGCCAGGTCCATCTGCGTGAGCTATAATTCTGTTTTAAGTTTTATTTTTTTATACAGTCACAAGGCAAACAGTTTAATCAGGTCAGACCGAGGCCACATTCATCTGCTCCAGGAAACCACAGCAGGGTTTGTTTCTGTAAACGGGCAGGAAAGCAGATTCAAATGGATTGATTGGTTTAAAACGTCAGCACGTCTCAGTTGTTGCGGTCATTTTTAGGCCTCCTGAAATGCCAACATTTGTTATATTTTACAACACACAGCGGAAGAACCCTGTAAACATCTGAAAGGATCTCTTTAAAATGCAGCGACCTCGTCATATCAATCCCAAGTTTAGATCGTAAAGTCTTAAAATGTTTATTCCAACCAATCTGTTGCGTTTCCTCTCAAAGTTACAGTTTAAACGAGGAACGACGGCAGAGACGAAGCCTCGGTTTGCAGGTTTGGACTTTAACGGACGTTTGAGCTTTCAGTCCGAGCGCTGAAGCAGGCGACGTGGCCGAGGTCTGACGCTGTGAAACGGTGGAAATGAAGAGTAACATCGTTCTCCAGTCCCTCATTGAGGTTAAATTACATGTTGCCATAGAGGACAAATCAGCCAAAAATAAAAAAAAAAAAACCCAAAACATAAGGAGGGAAATTACCTAAAACATTTAACAAAAAATAAAGCACTTTTGTTGAAGGATGCTGAATGAATATAGCTTAAGTGTGTCACTAAATAATAGTTACTGCATAATAAACTTGAATTAGCAAATCAATTAAGCTATCTGCACACAAACAGCTGATGGAACAAACATCTCCTTAGTGTTATTTGTACTTCTTTTTGCACGTTAAGTGGTTCAGTTGCATGCAGCTCTAAACTTCCCACAGGTAAGACTCTGGAAATCCAGTTTTTCCACACACATAAGTCACAAACAAAACAAATGAAAATTAAAAATAAAACACTGAACATAACTGTGCTCCAGACTGCCCGTCTTTTACAACAACCTACAACAGTTGAAGAAGCACGAATGTGACAGAGACGGATTAATACCCAGTTTGTCTATTCACACGTGCTTTGACTGCGAGTTAGTGGGTTAGCTACCTAGATAAATAGATGTCTATTAGCCATCTAGCTAGTAGCTTTTAGGTAGTATATTAATAGCTGATTAGACAGACAGACTGGCAAATCTATCCATCCAGCTAATAGCATGGTAGATGCCTTATTGGCTAACTTATTAGTTAGTTATCCTATTAGCTAGCTAGCAGCTAGTAGCTATTATATTAATAGCTAATAAGACAGACAGAGATTAGCAAATCTATCCAACTAGACAGTTGCCAGGTGGCTTGTCTTATTAGCTAGCTTTTTAGTTAGTTATCCTAGCTAGTAGCTACAACTGGACTATTAAACAGATGGGCACATATATAAAACTAGCTACTAGCAAGGTAGCTGCCTTATTAGGTTTAACAAGCTAGCTAGTATAAGATCATTTATGTCTATCTAGTTACAGTATCTTACTAGCTAGCTTTTTAGTTAGCCATTTTATAAGCTAATACGGTAGTAGCTACTAGCTGCTAGGTGGCTAACGATAGATACCGTAGATGGATAGATAGACAGACAGATAGATGGATGATCGATCAATCGATCGATCTGGTAAATGCCAGGTCTTATTGAAGCATTACAGTTATTGTTATAGGTTATTGCCACGTATTTGTTTTTTTAATGGCCATTAGTTTGAAATGTATGTTTTGTAATGTTACTATTGTGTTAAAAATATAAAAGCTTCCATATTTATGTACTTTCCTCCAACCAAAAGATCGTATGACATATTACCTCTTCATCTGTGATTTAGTTTTTTTTGATTACCAGTACCGGTAAGTACTTTTTGAGGTATAATCGAGTAACTAGTAGTAAGTATACAGTATAGTAATTTTGATTGTGACATAACCATCTGTATTCAGTCAACATTATCTTTTAAAACACCAAAATGTACTTTAGAAATTTTGAGAAGTATTATTTCACTTTAGACAAATAATGATATTTAAAAACAGAATGTAAAGATTATATTTTAATCCTTATCTTTTTCAGCAGTCGTATTTTTTGTTGTCCATTTAAAACAACTGCTGACGCACTTCCTGTGTTAGATGTGCTAGATGTTAGGTTACAAATGTAAAAATAAATTAATTGAAAAAAAGGCATTGGGATAAAAAACACTAGAGGCTATCAAAATTATTTATTTTAACCTGTTTTGATATTAAATGTTACATTTAATATGAGGTATTCTGTATTCAACCACTAAATAATTTTAATCACTGGTCAATACTGCAACATTAAAGCACAAAGGCAGGAATGCGACGAAAATGGCTGAACAGCCATTTTTGGCTCATTAGCATTAGTCATGTTAGTACAGATTCCTATGCAGATTAAAAAATTGCTATCCTAACTATTAATTAAACTTTGAACCAATCCGCAACCTGAACGTGTCCTCTAGCTTAAACAACATGTAGCTAAAGCAACTTCAAAAACCTTACAAGTCTGATTACCGGTACTCTAACATTAACACCACTTGTATAGCTTAACATTGGTAAACAGCTGAGAGCATCGAACAGTTAACATTGTCAACTTTTTTCCACAGGTTTCTAACAATCTTTTGGAACCACTTTATAAAGAATACTGCTGAAGACAGACAAACACAGTGGGTATATAGCACCTAATTGGAGTCACGGGTGTAGCTATTATACCATTTCTGCTATTCCGGTAACAATAAACTCCAACCAGCACAACCACAGACTATATTTACTACCACCAACAGTGACTGTTTGCTAATCCCAGTGGGAATTCTGAGTGCTTGTGACTACAGAAAAATCTTTGGAACTGTGTAAGGAAACTAGCTCTGGATAACCAAAGATTTCTGAACCACACAATAAGGTTCTAGAGCTGTCAAAAAGTTTGTGAGCAACACCAAGCTTGTAGAATGTCATCCTTCCATGGACAGAAAGGCTGCCAGAACGTTCTACAACAGTGGTCCTCAAAGTTTTTAAACCACATACGTAATGCCCCCAAAGAAGGGTATCTCTAGGTACCTCCATTAGGACTGCCTCAAACACCTTTGTTCAACTCCAATGTCCCTTTAAAGTCACAGTTCAGACACATGAAAAGACTTCAAAAATGCCAACAACAACTCTGAAGGTTTTAAATCTATGAAAAGTGACACTGGACAGTTTTTAAAGAAGTATATACCAACTGTGTCTACCCAACTGTGAGCCTGCTTGTTGTAAATTTGTCCCCTGGATTAGTCTACACGGATCCATAGGAAACCTTTAAGGTAGACCATGTGCAGCCCAGAATTTGTTTTTTGCACCATTGACTTGCACAGCAATAAGCCTCTTAAACGAAATGTGGAGCTAGAGCACACACAAAAAAGCACATAACAACATGGACATCAAAAAGCTTCCAGAGGGTTTGCAGTTACAGAGAGCACACACAAACCTTAAGGATCCCTGTTCCACTGGAAGGAGACCACTGCACAACCCCTGAGTGACCAAGAATCTCTGCAGTCTCCAAACTCCCCCAGCCTTAAAACTTGTTTGTGTTGAAATGCTCTAGAGACCTACTGGTAAATTCATTTTCTGAATTTTAATGGAATTGTACAAGATCCTTGAGTGATCTTAGTGATCGCTGAGCATCCGCTGAGAGACGGAACAGCAACAGATCAAAACTTGATTTAGACCACGGAGACCATGGCGTTCACTGAAAGATCACTGAGAAATCTTTGGAGAACCTCAAAGATCATTGCCTGCTCACCAGAAGATCGTGGAAAAATTGGGCTAATTTCTTGGACACTCAATGGTCTTGCTCTCGTAGGACGTAGGTATAAGCCGTTAGCCGAACTTGTAAATTTGGTGATGTCAGTTTTGTTTTTGCGTACCATTAGAGAAAGCTTGCACACTGCAAGTAATATAGGTACAGTGGTTTAAGAAGCACTGTTCTAGTACGTTCTACAGAAATTCAACGATGCATTCACATTTGTTTGATTTTTCTTGTCTGGACCAAAAGAAAAATGTAGTCCTGGTTTGCTTGGCCCAAAATGCTGACATTTCAAAATTCAAACCAACAAACGTCCCAAAAAAGACCGGACTACCGTCACAACCTGACTGAACAGCAACATTTGTTAGTTCCAGTAGCCTGCAAATGTGTAAAACCTGGTTCCAGTATACTAAAGGCGCCACGAGGTTTTCAGATAGAAACACTCACTACATCAAGTTACTGCTTGTTTTGTTTAACTTTTATCAGATTTTGTTCCACTGATTGGTCAAAACTCAAAAATCTTTGAGATGGCAAGACTATTTGATTATGTCACAATTCTATAAGTTACAGAAATTGTTTCCTGGATATTCTGATTCAGTTTAAAACTGACATTTGTTGGGTTAGTTCTTGGTGGGATTACTGTATTTAAAATCATCTGTAAATTCCCAAGTTTTACTTACAGGTATGTGTACTTCAGTGAGGCAGTGATCAATAACCAAGCTGGAAAACAGGATCTGATCATTAGCATTGTAAATGAAAAGGCTGTTTATAGTATCTGTAAATATGTCCAGAAATTAGACAACACTGCAAGCAGCTACTCCAGAGTACACAATTCAAACTGCCAACGTATGCAACCTTAACTTACTCCAGTGTGTACTCAGAATGGTCCTTGCAATTCATTCTAGCTGATGGTTGTGGGGTACAAGTTTTCCTTCTCTTCAAGCTTTTAAAACCCTCTTAAATGTCCAATAAAAAGGGGGTTCAAAACAAGTGACTTCATCCTGGAAAACAACTCATTCCAAGTGGAGCTTTGTTCCAGCCATACTTCTGAAGCATAATGTCCCTGGTGTCTAATCACCATAAATGTGGCCACTTCATGCAGCCAGCCACTGAGCTGAAGTTTATGTAGTACTCCTTGAAAAGCAGAGTTCACAACAAGAAGAGCTAAAACAAGGACAAGATCGTCTCAACAACAGCAAGGTCTGACGGACCCTCTGCGACTCTGGAACACAAGACGATTGTCTCCGTAGAGTATGGAGCCGTGCTAAAAGGCAGTGCTAGCCAACGAAGTCAGAAATATATAGAGAGGAGGAGAGAAAGTAGGGCCAACAGTGATGGTTGCTGACAAACATACGGCTGAAGAAAAGCACAAGAAGGCAAGTCAAGGTAGAAAAGACAGAAACCTCAAGAGGAAGTAGGAAGTTCGGAAAAAAGGCGTCAGCTGTGTGACAAGCAGGAATGTGTGATGGCTTCATCAGAACGGAGTACGAGCTGAAACACACCGATAGACATGCACATACATTTACACCGTGCCTTGTTTTCAAGACTCCAAAGCCTCATGGGTGTCCGGTGCTGCCGGGCTGAGCACCAGGCTCTGAAAGATGATCGTCTCTTCATCTTCTCGTGTCTCTCAGTCCTTTTTTTTTTTTTTTACCACATCTCTCTCTACAACCATCCTCCTCTCATCCTGTCTCGTTAAGGTCTTGTGTAGTCCAGTGCCTCTCCCTCTTGTTGTGAAAGCAGAATCACACAGAAGCACAGAAGAAGATGTAGAAAGAGGGCGTGGTTTGTCATTTCTGCAGATACAGGCTGTTTTTCGGGTGTTTTGGTCGAGACGGGAAAGAGTCGAGCTGCTGATGGATACTAATGCGGGAGCGGCACCAGGATATCCACGTAGTTGATGGGAAAGAAGCCCGACTGGCCGTTGATCATGCCCTCGTACCAGTTTTCGTCAATCTGATTGGTCAGGGTGATGATGTCGCCCTCCTTGAAGCCAAGCTCGCCTTCGTTCTCTGGCTCAAAGTCGTAGAGCGCTCGACAGCATGGCTGGTCCATCGGTGCTGCGAGCAAACAGACAAAAAGAAAATTGAGTCTTTCTGTCACAAATATTGGTTTGTCCCATCCTGACTAACTACCCATCAGATGGCTGAACTTTTCCATTTACCTGGTGATCTTCCAGGGGATTTGGCCGAGTGAATCCCCCCATTGTGACTCTCGTTGGGGGGCAGAAGCTCCAGGGTCATTCTGGGTTTGGGGGTGTACTCCTTCCTCGGTTTACTGGACACTTCTTTTATCCTGAAGGAAAAGATGAATATGTATAATGTTTAGTCAAACCACGCAGGTTTATTTCTTCAGCCTTATTTCTGTCCTGAGGTGGGAGGACGGATCGATACCTGTCCTCCATCTTGCTGGAGAGCTGTTGGAGGATTTCGGAGGAACGGCTGTGGTACTCCAACTGGGCCTGGACCAGCGCTGCCAGCTGGCTCACCTGTTCTATCTGCAACACAAACACGTTTGTTATTTGTTTCCCAGCACTAAGCTGAGCTTAGAGTCCATGCTGGGCCAGAGTCTGGACCCGTACCACATCCCACAGACCTGCTGGTCTTTTTCTTCCACTGCTGCTTTTAAAGAGCTAAAAATGTGTCACCATGACAACAGGACGGGCATTTTAAATGTGAAAATCCTATAAATATTTAACTGTATGTCCTTTCTGAGGACTGTGATCAATTATGAATTTAATGTTTGTTTCAGTGTAAACTATGTTCAGTAATTTTGATTTAACTAGTGCTGATTCTTCAGATATTAAATTTAAAAATATTTAACTTAAAATACATTAAAATCTCTTCAATTCCTTCAAACCATTTCTCTGGAATCTGCTTCAGCAACTGGCTCTGGGTTCGTGTTCTCATGATATGTTTAGTCTTTAGCAAGCCTTTTGACAGCTTTAGCTACATTTAGCTAGCCTTGTTATTTTTAGAGTTTAGCCTGTTTTTATTACTTTTAGCTAGCAATTTGTTACATTAGCTTTTAGACAGATTTTTGCTACTTTTAGATTTTAGTTAGCCCTTTGGTCATTTTAGCTAACACTGTTTTAGCTTTTAGCCTTTTTAACTTTTAGCTTTAGGCTAGCCTTCTGATATGTTTAGATTTTAGCTCTTTGTTATACTTTTAGATAGCAATTTCCTACTTTCACTTCATTCAACCTTTATTTAGACTTTAGCTTTTAGATAGCCTTTTGCTACTCTTCAATTTTAATTAGCCTTTTGATAGTTTTAGTTATGTTTAGCTAGCTTTTTGTTATTTTTAGATTTTAGCTTGTTTTCTTACTTTAAGCTAACAACTTACACATTAACTTTTAGACATTTTTTTTGCTTTTAGATTTTAGTTAGCCTTTTGGTAATTTTAGCTAGCAATTGCTACTTTAGCTTGTAGCCGTTTAGCTTTAGGCTAGCCTTTTGTTATGTTTAGATTTAAGCTTTTTTTTATACTTTTAGCTAGCATGCTATTGTAGCTTTTAAATAGCTTTTTTACTACTCTTCAATTTTAATTAGACTTGATAGTTTTAGCTATGTTTAGCTAGTTTGTTATTTTTTGATTGTAGATTGTTTTTATTACTTTAAGCTAGGAATCTGTTACAATTAGCTTTAAACCAGATTTTTGCTACTTTTACAGTTTAGTTAGCCTTTTAGTAATTTTAGCTAGCACTTGCTAATTTAGCTTTTAGCCTTTTAAACTTTTGGCTAAACTTTTGTTATGTTTAGATTTTACCTTTGTTCTATGCTTTTAGATAGAAATTTGCTAAGTTAGCTTTTAGATATCCTTTTGCTACTGTTCAATTTTTAATTAGCTTTTTGGTTGTTTTAGCTAGCACTATGCCACTACAGGTTTTAGCCTTCTGATATGATATTTTAGCTAGCCTTTTGAAAAAACTACCTTGAAGCTAGCATTTCAATACTTTTGCTTGGTTTTGATCAGTTTAGCTAGCACTATGCTATTTTAGCTTAGCATCCTCAGATGTTGGAGCTGCTCTGGCTCCTTTCAACATTTATTTCAAATATTTCTTATTCTTAAGGTTTTTTAAACATTTAATAACAAATCTGTCAGCTTCTGACGACTTTTGTCTAAATCAGGATTTAACTGGTCTCTAACCAGGTCTCTCTTGTAAACGAGTCCTTGAGGTTCAATGGGATTAACCTGTAGAAATAAAGGTTGAATGAAAAGCAGCCGAGGGAAGATGTTTCTGAACCCTTTCTGTCCACTTGAAACAGTTCTTACGTCGCTCTCCAGCAGGTTGAACATGCTCTGCTCTGCGATCTCTTTGCTCTCGTCGAACTTCTCCAGCGCCTGTTTGATCTCGTCGTCCTGGACCTTCCCCTGCCGCTTCTTCTTGTAGTCGAAGTCCAAACGGCGGCCTTCCATCTTCTTCAAATGATGCTGCAGGACAAACCCCAGATGAGTCACTGAAATCTGCATCTGCGCAGGAACGACGACGTCCAGCTTCATTTCTCACGTACATCTGCGTTCACGTACCTGGATCTCCTTCACGTCTTTATCGTGGAGGTTCTGCAGAGGATCGATGAAGTTCTGTTTGACCTCCATGTCCAGAGCGTCTTTCACCTCCCCGAGCTCCTTCATGGCCTCGCCGGCATCCATCAGCGCCAGTCCTGGATGGAAAAATTCAACACGAGCAGAGATTAATTATTATTTATCAGCTATAAAACACAAATATTCTCAAATAGTCATGAGTTTGTCTCATCAGGTGTCCGGCAGCACGGAGACAGGAAGTCACTAGAAAAAACTGCAGTAACTAGAGGAATTACAAGTCCTGTGAAAATACAGTGTCAATGCTTATTGCTGAAAAACAGCCGAAAGAAGCTGAAAAAAACAACAACTGAATTTTAGCTGAAAAAGAAGAACAAGCCTGAATTAGCAGAAGGAAGCAGAAAGAACACATATTTGCTGAATTAG
>JARVGS010000001.1:30300043-30312230 GCA_031762315.1 Hypsolebias antenori | reverse complement strand
TTCCACCCACGTTTTTTGATGGTGTCGGTACCGAGGCTTGAACCGGCGATCTTCCGATCACAGGCCCACCGTCTCTAATCACTGCGCCACCACTCCCCCTAAATGTCCAGTACAAGTATAAGACTGTTTGAACTGAAGGATGGATAGTGAGGGAGCGAGCAAAATGTAGGGAGGCTCCTTGACGTGACATGGGCTGTCTCTCTTCGGTTCTCAAAATGGCGGACGCTCGGTGTTTTGAGCTCTTTAGAATTTTTCCCACAAAACTTTTAATAAACAACCAGTAAACAAGTTCTCAGCTTCTTTTTGCAGAGAAAAACAACTTTTTACACAAAGGCACAAGTTTCAACTGTGAATGTTGGAGCTTCGACAAGACGGAGGTTTTTCCCCCGACGTCGGCCTGTTAGCTTAGCTCGCAGCTTAGCTTCTCAGCTTAGCTGCTTTAAACGTGCAAAAACATGAATTGGGACATTAGATTTTAAAGAGAAAGTGAGGTGTCAGTGAAGACACCGGAGTTGATCTTTTTGTCTTCCAGTGTCTTCAGTAGAAAGAGAAACTTGAAGAAACATTAAAGACGATAAATGAAAATTACGTTAATGATTTTCATTCATCATGTGATTAACTGATTTATCGTGACAGGCCTGAACGTAGAAACTGTCGTTATGGGCTGAATAAATATTTAAAAAGAGGGAAAAGATAAAGAGAAGCTGTAAAATATTTTAGTTTTGATGGTTCATCTTTGAGTAAAAAGAGCCGTAGAGCCAGAGTTGTGTTGTCGCCTCATTTCACAGCAAATCAGAGCAACACGACGACAAACAGACCGGTTTTATTAACCTGGGTTTGTGTTTGAACAAATACTGGAACCAGCTGAAGCAGCAGCACGACTTATGGTTTTACTGCTGTGGTGGGAAAGTTCTGCGAGTTCCACGTCTTTTGTCTTTGTTGAAGTTCACTGACAGGAATCCCCTTGAATCCCAGCGTTGGTTGGGAGCTTGTGGTAAATCAGTTACTAAAGACTGAAGGATTTTTGGGGAATATCTGCTTAAATTTGGATTATTTGGATTTAAAATATTTCAGAGCCACACGTTCAGGCTGGTGTGAAAAGATCTTCTGTCTGGACATGAAGCTGGTTCCTGTCGTGTCGCCTCAGTTCATTTAGAGATCAGGTCCGACCTTTAGAGCAGAAC
The DNA here is from genome assembly GCA_031762315.1 of Hypsolebias antenori. Taxonomy (NCBI): domain Eukaryota; kingdom Metazoa; phylum Chordata; class Actinopteri; order Cyprinodontiformes; family Rivulidae; genus Hypsolebias; species Hypsolebias antenori. The sequence goes on along the minus strand of JARVGS010000001.1, from coordinate 30,311,046 downwards.
GTCTGCAGGAAGTTATCCACTCAGACCAAACGCCAGCGTGTAACAAAATATAATACGTTGATGGTTTGTATGGATAATATGCACCAGCACACCATTAAAGCCTTATAGCTGTAAAAATACACATTTTCTTTATTAGTTGCAACATCAATTAGCACATTTTTCTAATTAAATAAGATAAACTTAAAATAAAACGTGAGTATGCATATCAGTCATCAGAATGTGATTCAAATAACAATGACGTAACAAATGTTCTGAAATTCTGTTCTGGCGTTTAGTTTGAGCACGCCACCGCAGGATTCTCAGTGGCCCCCACATTACTGGGTGGCCCCAAAAGGCGCCACTGAGTGAGAAGTATTTTAACCATCAACTAAGGAGCAGCAGCCAGTGGGTCTCTGGTTCTGGTCCCAAGCCCAGGTAAACGGTGAGGGTTGTGTCAGGAAGGACATCTGACATTAAAACATTTTGCCAAAACCATAATGTGAGTTCATCTAAGCGACATCGTACTGGATCGGTTGAGGCCCGGGTTGCCGACCGCCACCGGTGCTGTTGACAAACAGGTTGCAGGTGGAAATTGTTCTACTGTTAGTGGAAGACCACGAGGAGGGAAACATGTCAGGAGACAGAGGAGAAGAGGAAAGTGAAGAATGTAGGACTGAGGGTACAACGCTAGATGTGAGGACAATGACAGGCAAAGGCAGAGCTGGGTGACATGATGCTGAGAAGGAAGGTAGATGTTTGTGTGGCCAAGGGACCAAGTGGTAAAAATGTTAAAAGTGAAAGTGGACATGGAGTTAAAATGAAACAGTGGAAAGCACCAAAAATTATTTCTACATATGAAAGTGAAGCTTGCAGCTCTGCTCAGTCAGGATTTATAAACTCAGTCGTTTGTTACACACAGATCAGTTTATTTGGCAGGTTTCACATATAAACTCATAAACTTACAAGAAAGTTAAAACAGTTGTTGATGTTGCATTAAATTAACTGCAGAACTAAAAGTTGGACCTCGCAGGATTCAGTTAGTCACAGTCCTAAACTGAGATGGTTTGTTTGTCGGGAGCAGCTCAGCCTCAAGCGGAGCATCAGTCCACTGAATGAAACCTGCAGTCGCTGCTGGAAGAACACAGACGTTCCTCTAAACGTGGAACGTGTTGAACGTTCCTCTAAACGTGGAACGTGTTGAACGTTCCTCTAAACGTGGAACATGTTGAACAGATAAACTGCTCCACTTCTCAAACGGAGGAACTAAACCGTTAAAAAAAAGTAAACTTACGCAGTTTGAAAAAAAAAAAAACCCCACTGAAATTCAACAGGCACATATTTTCCTGTCGGTCTTATAATGAACAAAAGACTCAGCCTCAAATATACTGTATACGTATATAAAAAAGTAAAAAAAATTTGATATGTTCTTTAATATTGAAAAAATAAGAAAAGCAACGCTGATTAAATTATTCAAACATTTTCACTGACATTTCAACTTTTTCCTCAAACTTAGTGGTTTTTCAAAAAATGAAATTAAATACAATCAACAAAAAGGTCAATAATGTAATGTGATTTAAGCTCTCAACTTTTTAAACAAACAATTTTATATTAAAAAAAACATACAAGTCTGGATTTTATATTCTAGATTATAATTCAAACAGTTCAAATGTGGCAGTTTTTAAATTAATTTTTTTTTTTTAATTTAGCACTTTTTCCCCTTTAAGGCCACATTCAGTTTTAGGCACTAGTGTTTTTTTTTATAACTTTTTATAAATTAAAGGTTTTTGGGCTTTATTGCACACAAACATCACAGCCGCTGCATATTTAACATTAATTTGAGGAAAACAGAAACAAAATGACATTTAAACACATGAACACAAGAGTTGATGGAAAACAAATAAAATGATGTCATGCTGATGAAAATCCTGTTTTGTTTTTTTGTCTTCCAATAAAGATCAATATTTGGTTTGAATTAAATAAAAACTAAAACATTCATTCAGCATCAGCTGCAGCTGATTATATTTTAAAGTCTAAGAGCAGCTAAATAAAAAAACAAAAATAATCTTTCACATCAAATGTTTTTTCCTTTTGGGGCCAAACTATGAAAACCAACAAACACCAGCAGCTGGACTGGTTTCTCCTTTATCAAACACAGTTATTAATGTTTCCCATGACAAAAAACTAAAGTTTATAAAGTGCAGCCTGAGGTTTATGAAGCGGAGCGTGACCACGGAGAAGCAACATGGCCGCCAGGACATGTTAACGTTTGTGTCCATACAGGAAGTTAAATAAACTATAAAGACTGGTGAGACACCAGAGTAACCAGTTTAACTGATCTTTTGTAAAAACTGATCAATCTGTCTGAAAATGTGTTTTTTGACAAATGAACGGAGTGACATCATCGGCGTATGGTAAAATTCTTGTTTTGGTTGTTTGTCGCAAAACATTGACTTGGTTAATGGTTATTTTAATTTTTTTATTTAAATCCAATAGAAGTGGTTAAAATGAATGATATTCAGGCAAACTGGTGCAGATGTTTCCACAGACTGTGACAAGATGGTGTTTATTGATGAACCGTCTCGTTAGCTTGAACCTAACGAGTGATGAAACTTCACTGAGCTGAGGTCAGTGGAGACAAAACAGAAAAAAATACACAGATTTCACTTTGAGTTACAACAAACTGAGTTCAAACATAAACGCCAGTAAACTGTGATCGCCGTGAACGACCTGAAACTCATCTCTCCATTTAATCACAAAATGTCTCAATTTATGGTTTAAAGTGTCACCAAACTGTCCCAAAGTTGTCTCAAATGTGTCTTTGAGTCACAGGAAGTAAATGAAGAAGAAATCCAGACGACACAGTTTGTGACTCATGGAAGGAAAACAGGAAACATTTCCACATTTCTTTAAACTCCACCAGGAATCCATTCATGAAGCTCCTCAGAGCTGGAGACAAAAACAGAAACTTTGATTTACGAATTAATGTTCATTAAACGACACGCATCATGGAGCTTTAGGGCCAAGCTAAGAAAAAAATCAATTAAAAGCCATAAAATTACGAGAATAAAGTCGTACGAGTTTTTTTTTTTGCAGCTCTCTTTTTGTTTTCCAAGAGTCAGATCCACGACGCGACCTGTCAATCAATCCAGTAGGCGTGTCAGCAAATAACCAATCTGAAGCTAAATGAGTCGTAATATTATCTGACCTCCAACACGATAAATCAACTTGACCACATTTTAACTGAGGTCAAATGAAGAATGTTGAGCATCTTGTCAAGTTCTATTTGGTATTGGTTTTATAAATAAGGAGATATTTAATCTGTCAGAACATCAGCCTCAGATTATTATCAGTATCAGGACTTGAACCTGCTCACAGTCAGGTGGCAGCTCTGATGGGCTGCAGCAGCTCTGCAGGTAACGAGCATTTAGCTTCTGATTGGTCATTTGCTGACACGCCTACTGGATTGATTGACAGGTCACGATGTGGATCCGACTCATGGAAAAAAAAAACGAGCTGCAAAAAAAAAAAAAAAGTCTTTTAGGACTTTATTCTCTTAATTTTATGGCTTTTAATTTGTTTTTCTTAGCGTGGCCCTGAAGCTCCGTCGTAAATGTGAAACCACATCCGGCAACATTTTCACGTGTTCTGTCTTTTCACGAGAAACAAAAACCAGAGAACATTAGGAGTTAAATAAAAACCTGTAGCCGTCGCGTCTCGACTTCAACAACAAAGACGCTGTCGTCGGCGTAAAGCATCACTTTTTTAAATCTTTGGTCTCAAGGAGCATTTCTAAAATAAAATCTAATAAACCTTTAAAGCTTAAATATGAAGAAAGACGAGAACAGGATAGATTGTTTCTTTTTGGTCAACGCTGGTTTTAATTTTAATAAAAAGTTTATGTTTTATCAGAGAGCTTCACATTATTCAAAATGTAAAGATTATTAACAAATATTGAGTTATAATATGTTTCTTTTTGGTCAACGCTTGTTTTAATTTTAATAAAAAGTTTATCAGAGAGCTTCACATTATGCAAAATGTAAAGATTATTAACAAATATTGCGTAATAATTTGAGTGGTAGTAGCTGAGAGTCATCCTCAACACAAACTCCGAGCACAAACAGACCCAGACAGTTACTGTCAAGATCGGACCAAATTAAACTGTTTGATCAGAAAAGATGATTTGAGTTTGTTTGAAAGGCCGACGGAGGTTCTGATCATTTTCAGCTTCGAGCGTTTGAAGTGGCTGAAGGTTTCAGAACTTTATGAATATTCATAAAGTTCTGAAGGTTTCAGAACTTTATGAATATTCATAGTTTGGTGTAGAAATGAAAACGTGTGATGGTTGATTAATTCATAAAGAGGAGAGGAACGAGACGTGCAGCTTCCAGCTCGTCTCAAAGGTGGTTTAAATCTTTTGGATCTACATAAACGACGTCTCTGCGGCGCTGCCTTCAGAGGGAAACTCCACCCTCTTCCGTTTCATTACCGACGCAGCAGCCTCCACCTCCCGGGCCGGGGGCCGGTCCAGATGTTCTGCCGGGGGGTCAGCTCTCCTCCAGCCAGGACGGGTCGTCCAGGCGGCGGCTCTCCAGCTTGGCGGCCGCCTGCTGCAGGTTCTGCTGCAGGAAGGTGTGGCAGGAGAAGCAGTGAGCGGCGACGGCTCCGTGCAGCAGGAACAGCTGCTGCTGGAGGACTTTGACCTGCAGAGACACCGCCCGTTGGTTCTGCTCCACTTAACAGATGAACCTTTCCCGACCGTGACCCACGAGGGTCCCTCACCCGGTTCTCCTCCAGCAGCTTGACTTTGACGGACAGGTCGTCCCGGACCTTCTGGTAGCGCTCCCTCTGACCCTGGAAGACTCTCTGGGCCTGCTCCAGTTTGGGCACGGTGGTGGCGTCCCGCGGGCCCATGTTCAGCTCCTCCAGGTCCACCCGGTACGCGTCGTACTCGATCCTGGGGGGTTCAAGTGAAACAGAAACATCTCAGTTTATCATAAAGTTTTTAATTTATTGGTGATTCTGAATCTTTTCAATCACTAAACATGTTTTTATTCTTCAGTCAACTTCATGGAGCCAAACAGACGAGGACACCCCGACAACAAGACGTGTGTCGTTTAACGTTACCATGGCAACGTACTTCACCAAAAACAACTAAAAACCATAAACACGTACAAAGAATGAGTCATGTTCTTTAAAAAGAACCACTGGACAGGAACCATTACTGAAGATTCATCTACGACACGTTTATTTGGGTCAACCGGACTCAAAATGGCCGCCACCCCCCCCGAGACGTGTACTGGGCAGCTGTGTGAGCCCCCGGGTGTGATGAGGCTAAATGTTTTGGCAGCAGGAAGCTCGTTAGCTCGTCAAAATAAAATCCATAAATTATCCGCAGCGCTGTTTGAGCCGCGGGTTCAAAACCTGTGAAAAAAGTAGCGGCTTATAGTCCGGAAATTACGGTAGTTACAATTTTAACGTTTTTATTTCATGTCGGTTTCTCGGATCGCGGTCTTGTGGATCTGAGCCACGGTTCTGGTGTTTGGATCAGGACCGATCCGTTTCCTGTTCATCTGCTCTGGTTGTTGTTGTTTTCTCGACCCGGCTCGACACGTTACGTGTCACAAACGTCATGTGATCCGTTAACCCTCGGATGCACGTTGAGGATCAGTCTCGGCTACTACCACAGCTTAATTTTAGCTCAGTGCCTGTAGGCCTTTTTGTGCTGATATTGATTAGCTGGGGCAGCCATCTTGATCATCATCCACGTCTGATTTTTGTCAGCGTTTGACTACATTTCCCAGAATGCCTCACTGACAGCTCTGCCAGGCTGTGTGCGGTGGTTTCCTCTGGCTGTGGGAGCAGAGAGGCTCAAAGAGGCGGCGAGCGTCGGACCCACCTGGCAGCTTCGTACTGCTTGGCGTTGATCATGGTGTCCTCCATGGTTTTGTTCACCAGCGTGTTCATGTCGGACGTGAAGGAGCTGATGGCCGTCGTCAGGGTCTCTCCGCTCTTCGACAGGAACTTCTGAGCCTCAGCGTTCAGGTTGAACTCCACCTGATGTTTGGGTCACACACTCGCATCAGTTCTTCTTTATCGGCTCTGAGCCACCGTGGACTGATTTGTGTTCAGTAGAACCTCCAGTCGAACTGCAGCGGAGAACATCCTCCAGGACTTACGTGGAGCTTCTGCGATTTGACGCTGAGCTCGGTGAAGACGTCTCCCAGGGACTTCTGGGTGACGGCGAACTGAGCGAGCTGACTGGACAGCGTCTGAGCCAGCTTGGTCATGTGATCGTAACGCTGCCGATCGTCTCTGAGCAGCTCCAGCCGCGGCTCGAGCTCCAGGTCCACCGTCCTGGAGCCGCGGCCGAGCTTCTCCGCCAACGCCTGCCGGGTGCACTGAGGAGGAGGAGACAGATGTTCACTGATCAGCTGCTATCAATAAACAAGTCAGTTAGGCTCCGCCCACTGATTATCTGTTACCACTAAACAGGTCAGTTAGGCTCCGCCCACATTATATTTGCTAACCTGTCATCAATAAACAAGTCAGTTAGGCTCCGCCCACTGATTATCTGTTACCAATAAACAGATCAGATAGGCTCCGCCCACTGATTATCTGTTACCAATAAATAAGTCAGTTAGGCTCCGCCCACATTATATTTGCTAACCTGCTCACTGATCAGCTGCTATCAATAAAAAAATTAGATAGGCTCCACCCACTTATTATCTGCTATCAATAAACAGGTGAGTTAGGCTCCACCCACTTATTATCTGCTATCAATAAACAGGTGAGTTAGGCTCCGCCCACTTATTTTCTGCTATCAATAAACAGGTCAGTTAGGCTCCACCCACTGATTATCTGTTACCAATAAATAAGTCAGTTAGGCTCCGCCCACATTATATTTGCTAACCTGTTCACTGATCAGCTGCTATCAATAAAAAGATCAGACAGGCTCCGCCCACTGATTATCTGTTACTAATAAACAGGTCAGTTAGGCTCCGCCCATTTTATATTTGCTGACCTGTTCACTGATCAGCTGTTATCAATAAAAAGACTAGATAGGCTCCGCCCACTTATTATCTGCTATCAATAAACAGGTCAGTTAGGCTCCACCCACCTTATATTTGCTGACGCTCCACTTGCGGACCCTCTCGAGCTTCTCGCTGGCCGGGTTCTTGGCGCTGCCTTCGACAATGTGCGGTCCACTTCTTGGTTTCTGCGGCGTCACTGTGGGCTCTGGAGGTCAAAGGTCAACATTTTAACAGTTTAAGAGTGAAACTGATTAATTTAAACACTGATTGAACTGATCAAAACTTACAGTTGAGTAAAGTAAGTGGAGGGATAGTTCAGCCATTTTGAAGTGCGTTTTTGTGCAAAAGTTATGAACCGTTAGTATCTTACCTGCTGCAGATAGTCAATGATGAGCTAGTCCAACGTAGACTTCACTCGTCCTAAATCCAATTTATCTTCATCCAATTTCATCACAATTGCTCTGCTATTCACACCACCGCCATTTTTAATGTTATTTTAGCAGGAATGTTCAGAAGCTCCTGACGATGTGATCCCGGGCCGCACCAGAACCACAGAAGTCCAGAACCATGTAAAGTGGAATTACCAGGACGTCAAGGTTTATATTAAAAAAATGATTTGAATAAATGTAAACACTTTAAGTTGGAGCTGTTTAAGACGACAACTCTGGTCTCAGTCCCGCTCCGAGTAGCCGTTAGCTCGTCACTCCTGTCAGACGTAAACCGGTTCTCCAAACTGAGGACGATCAAGTGGTCATCTCTAACAGGTAACATACTGACTATAAATGCCCATCATACAAAGACCCGCTTAAAAACAGTTGAACTATCCCTTTAACAACCTGTTGAATAAAGTTTATTCAAAACACAAACATTCAAACCTGTATATAATCTATATATAATCTGTATTTAACATGTATATAATCTGTATTTAATCTGTATATAATCTATATATAATCTGTATTTAACATGTATATAGTCTGTATTTAATCTGTATATAATCTATATATAATCTGTATTTAACATGTATTTAACATGTATATAATCTGTATTTAATCTGTATTTAATCTGTATAGAATTTGTATTTAATCTGTATATAATCTGTATTTAATCTGTATATAATCTGTATACTGTATAATCCTTATTTAATCTGTATTTAACAGTATTTAACATATATTTAGCATACACGTAGACAGATTGTATACATGTTAAATACATGTATTTAACATGTATGCAATCTGTATTTAACATGTATGTAACATGTATTTAACATGTATATAACCTGTATACAATCTGTATTTAACATGTATTTAACATGTATTTAACATGTATGTAACATGTATGTAACATGTATATAACCTGTATACAATCTGTATTTAACATGTATTTAACATGTATTTAACATGTATATAATCTGTATTTAATCTGTATTTAATCTGTATTTAATCTGTATATAATCTGTATATAATCTATTTAATCTGTATATAATCTGTATTTAAAATGTATTTAATATGTATTTAACATGTATTTAACATGTCTATAATCTGTAGATAATCTGTAGATAATCTGTATATAATCTGTAAATTTGGTTTCATCAGATTAACCAGGTGTGTTCGAGCGTCACCTTGGCTCTGGTCCGTTTCCATGGCGACTGGCGGTACGGCCTCAGCGTTCCTATCGGCATCGCTGTGGTCGCCGTTTGTTTCCTGTAAAGAGAAACGTCGTGACTCAGTAAATAATCTCCCGCGCTCCGAGTCCCGGAAACAACCGAGCCGAGACCAGAACCTGAGGGCGAGACGCCCGACGCAGCCGAGGTTTGACACGAGTCGTTAGCGTGACCCACAGCCGGTCCTGGTCCCTCCAGGCTCCCGGACCTGCTGCTGATCTGTTCCGGTGGTTCTGGTCTGAACACAAACAGGAAGCAGCAGTTCAGCTCCAACCAGGAGCTGCGGGCTGAAAACTCCCACCTGCCCTTGAACGCATCACGAGCCCAAAGATGAGGAATCGTGACAGGAGGAAACCGGAGCAGCCCGGCAGGACCTGGACAGCAGGGTGGGGTTGCTATGGTAACCATGGGTTCTGTTGCTTTAAGGTGAAGAGGTCAAAGGTCAGAGGTTCACCAAAGACAGGAAGTGAGTGACACGTTTATGGTCCAGACTTGACTCGGAGCATCTCTTCCCTCCAGAAGCAGAAGTTCTGCTGGACCCGAGGACCACGGAACCACAAGAACACACCTGTGGACCTGGACCCACCCGGGAGTCCGCTTGACCTTTCTGGAGGTCAAACCCTTCTCTGTGGTGAGCTCTTGAACAGGGTTCTGTTTGTGGTTCTGGAACCAACCAGAACCCGACCAGAACTCCCACCTCTCCCAAACACAACGGCGCTCGCTCTTCGTTTTTATTTTCATATTTTATTTCTTTTTTACCTAAAACTTCTTATTTATCACCTGCAGCAAAAGACCACGGAGCGATGATGTTTTTACTGCGTCTGTTAGCAAAATATCTGCTGAACCACGGCTGAAGCTCAGGAAGTCGTCACTGAACAGACGTCTACATCAGCTGTTGGAGTTCACTCCATTCAAGATGGCCGCCGCAGCCGATCGACTGTGTCGTCTCACCGTAGGACTGTCCTCTGCTGTCCTGTTGGACGAGGACACGTCCTCCTCTGTCCTGTTGGATGAAGACACGTCCTCCGCTGTCCTGCTGGACGAGGACACGTCCTCCTCTGTCCTGTTGGACGAAGACACGTCCTCCTCTGTCCTGTTGGACGAAGACACGTCCTCCTCTGTCCTGTTGGGTGAAGACACGTCCTCCTCTGTCCTGTTGGACGAGGACACGTCCTCCTCTTTCTGCAGCTCCATCTGTTTATTCTCCACCTGGAGAAGAAAAACAAAGAAAAATTAAAGTTTGTTTACATAAACATGAGCTAAATATTATTTGAAACAGCCGAGAGGCGTTTAACTCCTTTTAACTCATCCTGCTGTCACACAGCGCCACCTGCAGGTTAAAAAACTAATAAAACTAATACATGTACTGTAATCTAATAAATAAAACAAATTAATAAATAAAAACAAATAATATAGTAAATTAAAACTAATGACCTAAGAATTAAATCTAATAAAACTAATACTGTAATCTAATAAATATTAATAAATAAACAAATAATATAGTAAATTAAAACTAATGATCTAAGAATTAAATCCAATAAAGCTTTGACGGATCGATTCATTCAAACTGAGTTTAAAACAACCTGCAGCTGAAACCAGCTGAAGGACAAACAGCTGAAAGACAAACCAGCTGAAGGACAAACAGCTGAAAGACAAACCAGCTGGACAAACTCGTCTTTATTCTGTGAACGTTGACATTTTGTTCTTCATGATTTTGAATTTTCTGCTATTTTTAACATTTCGTTTATCAAAAATTTCGGCTCACTCAGGGCATTTTGGCTAAGACTTGTGGTTTTTGTAGTTTTTATACATTTTGAATTATTTAGAAATTGTCCTCAAAGAACTCAGATCTCTTCAAAAACTTTTGAGCTCATGGAAATTTACTTCCGCATCCTTCAATTGTTAGCATTTAGCTACTGTTCTAATACTTTTAGCTCTAAGGATTTGTTCTGATAAAATGTATCTTTTACTAGCTTTTGTTGATTATAGCATTTAGCTTTTGTTTAGCTAGTTTTAGCTTTTAGCTACTATTTGCTAATGTTAGCTTGTTGCTACTATTTTGTTGATTTTAGCTTTAAAAAATGTTTATTTTTAGCTTTTGATGTGTTGCTTTGTTTGCTGGACACGAGTTTGTTAGTTTTAGCTACTGCTCTCATGAATTTAGCTTTTTCCTAACTGGTTTTAGAGTGTAGCTACTTCCATACTGGTCTAAATTTTTAGCTACAGTTAACAAATTTTAGGTATTAGCTACAGATTTGCTATACCCTGATGCATGCTCAATAATCCAGGTAGAAAAATCTAAAAAAGCTAAGTCTGGTCCTCTGGACATTCAA
>JARVGS010000001.1:30208092-30225305 GCA_031762315.1 Hypsolebias antenori | reverse complement strand
TTCAAATTAAAATGGATTAATAGAAATGCTTTTTAGTTTCAAAATAAAGCTGCATGTTTTGACTCATAAATAAAATTAAAAATGAATAATCCAAACTGCGCTTCCATAGAACGGCAGGTTCTTTCAGCCTCGACAGAATAACAACTTCTCGCGCTAAAGATTAGCTCGTTTTTGCAAAAATGTAATTTGCCCCACTCTGAGCCATTGAGCAAGGTCTTTAACACCATCTGCTTCCCGGGGCACCCCCTGCGCCACACGTGGGCTATGGCAGCTTGGTGGTCAGTGGTTGTGTCAGGAAGGGCATCTGGTGTAGTAATGAAGGTCACGTGCCGTGTTACGCAGGTTCTCACACTGTGGTGACCCCTGAGAAAAGATCAGCTGAATAATCGTACAGGCCAGACTAGACGTTACGAGATAAACCGTCTCGTAATCTTCAATAAAACGTATATCGGTTAATATGCCTTTTTATTTCTTATGTCTTTAAAAAGTACCACTAAACATGGCAGCAACGGCAAAATGTGTTTGTAAAATTAATAAGGAAATGGACATTTTCATTGAAAAGACCGCCTGGCTCACCACATACTGGGTAAATGCTCCTCGGTGAACAGCCGGGCCACGTCGGAGTCTCCGCAGTCTTGGAGAAAACTTTTAACGGAGCGCTACATAGCCCCCACCATCATGCGCCAATGAGCCTTGAGCATCTTCACCACCAGTTGTGGACAAAATCTGGCATGAAATAAAAAGTAAGAATATGATGTCTCCGTTGGCGCACGTTACGTGATTCAAGTTGTAAAAACGAGACTCGTCCTGTCTTAATTCTAACGTCTCTGTCAGTCCAACCAGGTCAAGATCTTCCAACAAAGAAGTCAATGAACCAACGGGGATCATCATGGCAACTCCAACAAATGTTACAAAATGTAGAAAAGATAACATCCAACAGAAATGCACCAGTCCAGGTGAGGTGGAGCTTTCAGACGTCCTTGGAAACACAGACTCCAACACCAACTGGGGGGCGGAGCCTAATCTCAACCTCAACCACAGTCTGACTTTGCAGGATAACCAAAGCTCGGCTGCAGAGTCCTCGATGTACCGTGCGGCAAACCCAAAGGAAGACAGAAACAAAGATGGTGTGACAACTGGAGTGAAGCAAGAAGAAACCGTGGAGACGAAGGTGTCGCCAGTGGAGAAACAAAAGAGCGTAACAACAGGATCTATGAGCTCACCAAACAATCGGGCAACAGTAAACAGGAGAGACGAGCACCGGGTGAAATCTACAAACACTAAACATCTCCCAATGTTCAGCCCCAAGATACGGACACCAGCTTCGAGTCCAAAACCAAAGAGCCTGAAGCAAATAAGAATCTCCAGAACCACAGAAGGAAAGAAAACGGGACAATTCCTGGTGGAATCTGAAAAACGTGTTCGAACAGGAGCGACAATGAAGTCTACAAACAAAACAAGAGAGAAAAATGGGAACGAGATCCACCTTGAGACACCACCAACCCAAGTCCTGCACCTGTCTATAGGCCCAAGAGTCCAGAACCTGAAAGAAGACGTCATCAGTTCTCAACCACCAAATCAGACCCCAACGTTGGTAACCAAAACCAAAAGGACTGATCCAGCAATTATGTCTACCAAGTCGAACAAAAAACCTGCACATGCCCCACGAGCTCAAGGTTCTGAAACATCTTTCACACATCCAAGAAGCTCCAACAGTCCGAGAACTGGGTCAGCACTTCTCAGAACTACAACTCCTCAAATGACGTCTCTTAGTCCTAAACCATCCACGCAAAGAAAACCCACCAGGACCAAAACCCTGAACACATCACGGTCCGATGAAAAACTCCATGGTAAAGATCTGAGTGATAGTTCTGGGCCCAAATTTAGTATCAAGTCCAGTTCAGGCTCTAAACCAACAATGGTGTCCAAAGCCAGTACCAACTGGAGGTCTCAGACTGGGTCCAGAGAGACCCTGGATTCCAAGAGTAGCTCTGCTTCTAAAACTAGTTTGGGCTCAAAGGACAGCTTAGATACTAAAACTGGCTCGAGTTCCAGATCCGGTCCTGTTTCTAAGTCTAAAACGGGTTCCAGAGATAGTCTGGACTCTAAAACCACGAGAGAAATTCAAGTAAACAAACCCCAAAGAGATTCTGAGACAACTGTTGATTCTAAAGCTGGCACAGGATCCTTAAACAATTTTAAATGTCTTCAAACCCCTAAAACTGGTTTTAATCCCCAAACTAGTCCATGTGTCGAAAACAGTTCTGAGTTGAACACGAGCTCTGGTTCTGATGTCCTTTCTGGTTCCATGTTTGGCGCCACCCAGTCATCGGCTAGACCTACCCCCCAGGCTGCTGGTTTCAGGACAAATGTTCCTGGATCTGTCGCCCGAACCCCAATTTCCAGAGGAAGTTCTAAGAATGCAGGTTCTGGTACTAAATTCAGTTTAGACCCAAAACGTCCAGCAGATTATTCCAGTTCTGGACCAGTCCGATCTACTTCAAAGTCAACACTGGAAGAGATGCCCTCAGTTTTGATGCTGTCCCTGGTCTCATCAAATCAAAGTCCAGGAACTAGTCCTGTGAAAAGTCTTGGTTCTAGTTCAGCTAGACCAAACAAGATGGACCAGGGGAGTCCTAGTGTTGTAGAAAGTCCTGGTTTCAGTTCATTTGCACCAAAGAAGGAAGACCAGAGAGATCCTAGTCCTATAAAAAGTTTTGGTTCTGGTTCATCTGGCACAAACAAGTCGAAGCAGAGGAGTCCTAGTTCTTCACAAGGTAATGAACTTTTGCACTTGTTGACACAACTTCAGAGATCTCAATAAAAAGTTTGTGATTTCTTTGGTCAAACATCAGTTTAAGGCTTTTTTCATTGAAACTAGTTTTTATAAACTAAATATCGTTTACATCTGTTCAGAGATTGAAACTGAGAGAACAGAGAAGCACTCAAAACTGTTTAGGTTACCTGAAAGACGTCTTCAAAGTCTGACGATTGTTAATCGTTTTAACTTCCTGTTGGGTTTTTTTTTTTTTTTCAGTCTTCTTGGATCCTTTCGCTTCTTCCAGCCCAAACCCTAAAATTACAGTGACCTCAAAAGTGATGGAAGGATCCCCTCAACAACCGTCAGAATCTCTTGTTCAAAAAGCAAGTCCGGACAGTTCATCCCAGAACACTGGTCAGACTCAAGGACCCACCTTTGAAAAAACCAGTTTTCAGCTAATCGATAACAAAACCGGAGCAGCAGGAGGTCTGGAAGAATCCCACCGGACCGTGACTGACGATGACGAGTGTTCGCCAGGAGCTCACGGGAGGAAATCAGGTGTCCTGAGCCAAGTGGATCACTTGGGAGAGGCAGCTATCATCTCGATGTCAGGGGCAACAAAAACGAAAGTGGAGAAGAAGAAGAAGCAAGTGAGTAGAAATAAAAGGAATGGACTAAGGAGGTCTTCATCGTCTTTTTGTTGTCTTCCTCCTTCATCCACTTGTTCACCCGCCTCCAGGATGGTCAGGGAGACTGCGACCATGACCGAGCTGTGTGACAGGACCCGACCTGGTCCAGGGGAGCAGAAGGACGTGGGTGTTCAGGTGGAGGTTGAGGTGAACGAACGCTCGGCCTCCACAAGCCCCAGCCTCCACCAGGGAGGTCCCAACTCCTCTCTGATTGGTTCCCCCAGCTGTCAATCACTGAACTGCATCCCGCCCCTTAAACGCGTCTGTGAGATCAACATGGAACTGTGTTGCCAAACTCCGCCCCCCAATGTCGTCCCCACATGTTTAGGTGCATGCAGTTTACAGCAGAGCCTCGCCCCTTTATCAAAGCAAGACGTGGACGTCAAGAGCATCCCTGAAGACGGGGACAAGAGACGGCATGGAAAGAAAGAAGACTCTGGGTGCAAAGTAAAGATGGAAAAGCCTCAGGAGGTGGCGTGGGACGAGCAGGGGACGACGTGGGAGGTGTACGGCGCCTCGGTAGAACCGGAGTCCCTGGGAAAAGCCATCCAGTCCCACGTGGCGTCAAAGGTTCGTGAGCAGGAGGACAGCATCCGGACTCGGAGGAAGGCCGTCTGCTCCACCCGCAGCCGCAGAAGAGTCCAGAAGAAACGGGGACATTTTCTGTGTTGCTGTGTGAAGAAGTCCAGTGTCTCAGACTGAGATCAACCCAGAGGACATTTTAATGTTGTCCCCCAGAGACTACGACAAGCCCAGAGGACATTTTAACGTTGTCCCCCAGAGACTACGACATACCCAGAGGACATTTTAACGTTGTCCCCCACCCAGAGGACATTTTAACATTGTCCCCCAGAGACTACGACAAACCCAGAGGTCATTTTAATGTTGTCCCCTAGAGACTACGACAAACCCAGTGGACATTAACTTTGTCCTCCAGAGACTACGACAAACCCAGAGGACATTTTAACGTTGTCCCCTAGAGACTACAACAAACCCAGTGGACATTTTAACATTGTCCCCCAGAGACTACGACAAACCCAGAGGACATTTTAACGTTGTCCCCCAGAGACTACGACAAACCCAGATACATACTGTCCTTCAGAGACGACTCTAAAATGTCGTCAGAGCACAGAGACACCACCAAGAGTCTAAATCACTTCCTGTTTGTAGTTTTAGTTGCACCTAATTCGAACTGTGACGAACACAAACTGCCTTTGACACAATTATCACCTGGAACCATTTGTCTGTTAGTAAAATATCTCATTAACCAGAAAGGTTGAGAAAGGATCACTGGGTGTACATTTAAAACCTGCTTTAAGATGGCCGCCACAGCCAGAGCGTAGGTAACTCCAACGTGGCTGCAGCTCAGTCAGGTTTACAGGTGTTGAGCTCAAATTTGGAACGGTAGTAGCTGAGAGTCATCCCCAACACGAGCGTGGGTGTGCAGGTGGCAGGCGAGACACATTCAAAGGGCTCTGGCTCTTTTCCAGGGTCTTGACTGGGGTCGACTGCACGGGTCCAGAGTCCTTCCTTTGGGGGACCAGAGTCCTTCCTTTGGGGGACCCCCACCCACATCCAGCTCCGTGGCCGCCGTTCGAAGCGAGTCAAGTGGAGCTGAAGGTTTGACGCCGCAGAGAGAGGCGTCAGTCACGAACGTCTCCTTCACAAGAATGACTTTAAAACCTCCAACCGCAGCATTCACTTTGACTTTTAGAAAATATACACCATGTTCATAAAATGACACAACTGGAACCATGAGGAGGTGGAGAAGTTTCCATGCTTACTGGTTGAAGACAGAATTCAGACGGTGTTGGACCAGATGGACTGGATTTAGAGCTGCGACCAGCGCAGAGGAAGGTGACCCGGACTCGGCGTTTCTGGAAACCGTGGCAGAAGATGGTGAGTGTTGAATTCACTTCTTTGCCTGTCGTTGTGTTGGTTTGTATAAAAAGTTTGAGCGACCGCCTGTAGGATCTAACCTGCAACCAAAGACCAGAAAACCAGGACTGCCAGTAACGTCTAGACCCAGCTACCAGTTAGACAGAAAGTGACAAGGTGCAAAGGGCTGGCGTCTATAAAGGAAGGAACAGGAGTGAGGCCGGAGAGTGGAACCAGCAACCACTGGACATCGACCTCCCTGACACCCCTCGCTCGTCCAGCAGGCGGAGCTTGTTCCTGTTAAAGTCCCGTCAGCCAATCACGACTGAGAAGAGGGAACAGCAGAGACTCATTAGCAAAAAGGTGGCACAGGGACATGCAGCACCGCTCGGTGACGGTCTGGACCACATCGAGGCAGCGCTCAAGCTCTACGGAAAACACCGTGTGGTCCAAGTGGGTCCTGGTGAGACTGGACTGTGCAAAAACTGTCGGCTGGTTTTCTTCTGTCTGACCCAGTGTTGATGCTCAGAGGCACATCTGGAGATTTATTTTAGGTTGTAAAGGTCTATAAGGTCCGACTGGGGGTTGTGTGTTAAACTTACTGTCGTGCAAAAGTTTAACTTCTGGACCTAAATTTGTGAATTCAGGTGATTTATCTACAGATATGAATTATACAAAGACCATGAAACATCACTTGGCTGAGTGGTTTTTGTCAGGATGGTTTCCCAGATAAACACAATCAGCTGCTTTTGTCAAACTGCTGAACTGAATCTTTGACGGTCGGGGGGCGGGGGGGGGGGGGTGGATCTTCAAACGACTCTGCTGGTAATGTGCACGTTGGGTTTGTGGGTGACGCCATCGTCACGTTTAAAACGGGTGTTTGAAATAAAAAATGTGGAGTTTGGGTAGAGATTGAAGACTGGTGACCTTGATTTAGAGTGAAGTGGATTAAGTAGAAATGTTGGCAGCCCCCCCGTGCCACCCTCCAGCACCGCCTCTGCAGATGTTCTGACCTTTAGAGGAAAATCCAACTTTTAATGATGATTTTCTGTATTTCTGGCTGGACTTGGAGTTTTTTATGGATGTTAAAGAAGCTGCACAGAGCGAGCGTTAATGTTTTTATTTTTACACCGACACCAAATGAAAAGCGCTCAGGACGATTCTCGTGCACGTTTGTTTGGACGCCGCTCTCGTTTCTTTATGTTTCGCTTCCTGACAGACGGACTGCTCTGAGACTTTGTCTTCAGCAACAACTGGGGTCGTTCTGAAGGTCGTCGGTGGATTTGAGCAGATTGTTCAGTTCAGTTGAGTTTTTGATGTGAAGCTGAGAGGACGGCAGCTGAATATTTTACTGACACAACTTCAAACAAACAAACACTGGACAAAGAACTCAGACTCCATCAGTCAGTCAGAAGATTGTTTTCTGATCATTTGGTTTTATTTTCTTACATTTAGTTTCCATTTCTTATTCTTCAGTTTGTTCCTTTTTGTTTCTTTTTATTCTTTTCCTCTTGAGTCTATGTTTTGTCTTTAGAGTAAATAATTGCACATTTTTAAATCTCTATTCTCAACCAGTCTTTTTAAAATTTAAATATTTTTCATTTATTATTTACTTCTTGCTTTTGTTTCTCTTCTTTTTCCCTCATTTGTTTGTTTGTTTGTTTCCAGCCTCAGTTTTTGTCAGATGTAGTTGTTTCTCTGTTGTTTTCTCGTAACAGCAGAAACAAACATCTGGTTTTTAACAGTTTTATTCTCATTGTTGCGTCTTGGCTTCGTTCTCCTGCAGAAGCCGCCGACGGCGTCTGAATAATTCAGAACCGTTAAAGTCGTTCTAACAACAGAAACTCAGTGATGTTTTATTCAGACGGTCCACATGAAAAAACACGTCTTTATTAAAACATGAATTAAAACCTCTCAGGTTTTTAGCATTCTTATATAATCCACTCTTTCTTTAACGGTCAAACGTTGATGCTTTAATTTAGACATTTCTGGTTTTTCCTTCATGAAAACGACTTAAAAAGACAGAACAATAAACTAAGCCACTAAATATTAATAGTAAACTTTACTATATACTACACTGTTAATTTGATTTATTACAATATTTATCAACCACAAGTCGTCAGACAAGTTGTCTCGAAGAAAAACAGAAACATAATTTTTCTTAGCAGTGTTGAAGTTAAGAATTATGATTTAAAAAATTTTTGCACAAAATGTGCTAAACGGCAACTTCTGTTAATATATTTTATCACAACTTTACATTTATTTTTCTAAACAAGGTTTATTTCTTGTAAATAAATTTGTACTGCCTATGTTTTATTATTAAATATATTTACTATGATGATCGTTTTATTATTTTTATTTACTTGTGCTGTAATTGTCACCTGGAAATTCTGTTAAAAGTTACAATAAATTGCATAAATGTTTTTAAACTTTCTAATTATTAGCTTATTAATAATCCCAATAAACATTTAAATGCTCTAAACTTTAGTTTAAGTAAAGCGGCTGAGTTTGTTTAATTTTTGTGGTTATTAAAGTAAGAAAAGTGTTTAGGAACTGAATTCAGACGCTTCTTGGCAGGAGATCCAGATCTGCCTCCACACCAGTAGGTCAGTGATGACGTCAGGACCTGTCGCGCTCTGATTGGTCCGCTGCAGCTCCTTTTTAAACTCCCCCCGGCTGGACTCTGAGCGGAACAGCCGGAGCGCGAGCGCGACCGAACGGCTCGAGGCCGCTGCTGGGAACCTGTTGCCACGGAAACTGTAAGGGGCGGGAAAATCACCTCAAGAAAAGTACGTTTTTTATTTTTTTATTTTTTTATTTTTTTTTAAGCCGCCTTTTTAGTGTTTCTACTTTTAAATGTTATTTTATTGTTCATTTTATTAAAAAAAAAATTACTAGAGAATAAAAACATAACTAAATAAAATCATAATCAAAACATGTTATTTTAATATTTTTAGAGCCAGTTTTCAAACACTCAATATTAGTTATTTGTTCAGTTTCTCCTTTTTTTCTATTTTTCCTATGTTTAATCAAAAATTTAATTTCTACTGCATTAACAAGCGTGCTGCTACTCATTGTAAAATATTGTATTTTTATTTATTTTTTTTTACAATTTGTCAAGTTTACTGTAGTTTTTACTTACTAACGTTATATAAGTACCTTGCACTGTCGACTGAGTGATAGAATTATAAATTACACAAAAAATTAGGTCAATTAATGTATAAATTATAGATCTTCCAGGTAAAATTTATTTATTGTAGCCAATAAATAAAATTATTTTTTATCTATTTAATGTAAATTGCTTTTTGGATTTTCAAAAAGTCCAAATATTATATAATAAAGTTTAGCTTGAAGCCTTATATAAAAAGTTAATTTTAATATTTTCCAATGTTTCTTTCAATTATTGGAGAGGAGAATGAATATGAAGATGAACGGGAAGGTAAAATTGTATTTGGTTGTAAATGTCAGTTCTTGTACATGTTTGTGTTTTCTGGGTTTGGTTCACTCCTAATTGCTCGAGCATGTTGTGGTCACGTGCGTTTTGTTGTGCACTCTGAAGCGCCAGGTCAACGTCAAACTGTGGAGAAACTTTTTGTATGAAGCCGAGTGAGTTTCAGGACAAACATTTCGTCAGGTGACGCTGATTAAACAACTTTCTTTACTCCGGTGGTCCAAAATGTAGCGTACACCCTGTGGCTGAATATGTGACCATTTTTATTAAAAGTTTTATGTATTTCTGTTTATTTCCTTGGGAGTTGCTGATCAGACTAATGTATTTATAGAACGTGACCTGCTTCTAACGGATCGTAAAGGAAATGGAGAAGACGCAGAGCTGCAGGACTATTTGTAGACGACACACACAAACTAAAGGAGTGATACAACCTGGCAACGTGGAACATAATCCTATAGTTAATGTCAACACTCTTCAACATTTAAGTACAGTACTCTCATTTTAAACTAGCAGCTGAAACTCTTTGTCCTCTTCCTGTGGATTCGTCTCTAGCACCTTAAGAAGCAGAACTCTGTTTGGTCTCAAACACCAGTTTCACCTTTAAAACAATCAACCCAGACCAATAAAGCTTGGCTGGATTTTAGTTGATCACTTGCAGGATATTGCATCTTTCAAGTGTACCGCTGGTATCAAACGTGCACCAAACCGTTTCAAATCTCCTTGAACACCAAAACAACCCAACAACTGGTTATTGTTGTAAAACGGCAAACTAATCCACGTTCCTTGCTGTTTTTTTTTTTTTTAACGTTTTGCACCTTGCAGGTCTTGTGTAGACCTCACTGGTGCTACCTAAGGAGACACCAGTGAACCAGTTTAGTTTCCACTTGGGGTCTCAAAGTATTTTCCACAGCGATTTTGTTTCAAACTGTTTCCAATTGGGGCCAAGATCTTTATTTACCAGCATCACTCGTCTTTTAGCCATCTGCAGTTAAATGAAGACCCTGAACTGATTTTTTACAAGGATTTCTTTTTAATTTTATTGTAACTGAACTTGTAAATGATAAATGAACTGTACTTATCGGCTCCTTTCTGCCTGATCAAGACACTCAAAGCTCTTTACAACAATCTACCCATTCATACAGCACTCTACTAGATCCATATCGATCAAGTTTCATCTGAGTATGAAGGGATCCCGACAGCACCAGTGTACCGCGGTTAAAAACCACATGTAAATCCTTTTCTTTGTCTTTTATTTCAGGTGACTCCAACCTGGCCAGGTATTCTTGTAACATCTCTACAGCTGTTAACAGGCAGACATGTCGTCTCCAGCGCTGATGAACCTTCTTCGATGCGGTCGCGCCTCTGTCGCCAGACAAACATTCTTAGCTGTGCTGTCGTCACAGGAAGCCTCCACGCCGTCTGGACAGGTGACTCTGTCCCCGTACGTCTTTGCACTGTCCTGCCCCGTCCGGTTGGAAGACGACTGTGATCTGTCTGGACGTCATGTGATCTGTAGTCACGACACTCTGGTAGTCATTGATGGTTTTGGTCAGGTGGTCGTCTTTTAAAGACTAAAATATAATTTAGTGTCACTAGTCAGAATAAACAGTGAATGCTCAGTTTAACATATCAAATTCATTCAACCTTTATTTATACAGGCTAATCCCGTTGAGCTTCAGGGACTCATTTACAAGAGAGACCTGTGGATGTTCTAAATAACAAAGACAAATAACATGTTGTTTCCATAGCAGCTTGGAGCAGAGGAGGTAAACGACTCGAGAGGGAGATGTTTGAATATTTTTCAGCTGTCAGAGCTTCTCAGAACCAAAGGGATGAGGCGGGGTGCCATCATTTGGTTGCATTCTGCAGCTTTACCACTAGATGGCAACATTTCTCTTGTTTAGCCATAAACGCACTGCAAAATTTATCACGTTAACAACTGGAGATCTAGTGCATTGTATCATCCAGAACTTTTATTTAATTAAGAAAAAACAAGTATAATGGACAGATTTGGGAAGGAGATGTTTTTTGGACCGTAATTTAAAATTTATGATTTTATAAAAAAGGAAGGTAAATTGGTAAAATGTGACCTATCATGTATTCATCTGTATGTTTTCTGTGTAAACACGTCCTCCTTGACCAGTTTTCTGAATACAGTACCATTATAATTTTAGATCACATGAAGAATTTTTACATCTAATTCATGAACAGTTATAAAAATTTCCCATAATTTTATATTCTGGACGAGCTCCGTCTGTTGCTCCCAGGTATTGTTTTGGTAACGTGTGTTCACTTTTAACACTGACTTTTAACTTGACACATGTGATCCTGTCCTTAGTTTACCTTGTGTTTGTCCCGCAGGTGGGCGGGGCCTTGTTAGGGATGGCGGGCGTGCGGCGGGCCAGCAGGTCGGTCCAGTTTGACAGTGACAGCAGTGGACAACCAGTGGCCTGGGACTCATTTGGGATTTGGGACAACCGGATAGAAGAACCAGTGTTGCTGCCGTCCAGTATCAGATATGGAAAACCCATTCCACAGGTACAAAGTTACTGGACGCACCAATGATGACGAATAATGAGAAGATTTGAGTTATCAGACGTATGTTTGAGGGTTGAACAGGTTCATCTTCCTCAGGTCAGTCTGTCTCGGGTCGGCAGCGCATCGGTTTTGGGGCTCAGGAAGCAGAACGAGGACCGTCTCCGCATCGCCCGTATCCACGACAACCTGCTGTACTTCGCCGTGTTCGACGGCCACGGGGGCCCGCACGCTGCGGACTACTGCTCCACGTTCATGGAGAAGTTCATCAGGTTGAGTTTTCTGACATTAACTTCACATTAAAACATCCTGAACGCACTTGTGACCCCTGCTGGACGTTCTGGTGCAGAGACGCTCTGGAGGAGGAGAGCGATCTGGAGAAAGTTTTAACGAAAGCCTTTTTGGATGTCGACGAGGCTCTGCACACTCACCTGAGCTACTTCAACAACGGTAAGACACGAGCTCACATCGTTTGGGAACAGAGAATCAAACAATTACACGCTCGTCCGCCTTTCATGGCAGCGGGTGATATTTACCCACATTGGGAACAATTTGAACGCCTCATTAAGTTGAAGTTTGTTTCACCGACTGTTGGTTGATCTGGAACTCACGTCCCACCCCCCCCAGCCTCCTTTCTGACAGCAGGAACCACAGCGACGGTTGCTCTGTTACGTGACGGCGTGGAACTGGTGGTCGGCAGCGTCGGCGACAGTCGGGCGCTGCTGTGCAGGAAAGGACAAGCCGCCAAGCTGACTAAAGACCACACACCAGAGCGCAAAGACGAGAGACAACGGTACGAGTCCTCTTAGTCCAACTTCACTGCACCACGACCTCAACACCTTATACTCTGCTACAGAGGCACGACTCGCTTTACGACCACGTAGACGTCTTTTCAACCCACATGGGGTTTTCCCATCGTCGTGTTCTGTGGACAGATGTTGGTAAATGAGCAGCATAGACTGAAGGGACGTCATAGTTTGTCTAAACTCATCAACACGGTGAAATAAAACCTTGTCATCTCCACAGCTGGACGCTGTCTCAACCAGCTAGCGGTGCACTGCAACCAAAACAACTGACTCTAACCGTGCGAACACACGCAGTTTGCAGGTCACGCAGTGAATCTGATTCTGTTCGGTGGTTCAGCGGTTCCTGCGAGGAGCTGAAGCTTCAGCGCGATCCGAGCAGATGAGAGACCGGAGCAGCTGGGTTCAGGTTTCCCAACAGCTGATGGGCTCGTCGGGTATAAATAGAGTGCGACCAACATTCATGACGTGCAGCCAGGTGCTGACATGAGCCGAAAGCTGCGGGGTTCCCTTCGGCTCAGAGCAGCCGGCGTTATGCAACAGCCGAGCGAGCTAACGTGTAGCTGTGCACGTCAAACTCAAATGAACACCGTCATGAACTGTTTGTCATTTGGTGTCAGCAGATGGTGTCGTCTTCTTTATTCAAACTTCTAAATGATTTTCACACAAAAATACCGGGAGTTGTTTTGTAAGATGTGGCTTCTTCTCACTTGGGTCGTGGTTCGTTTTGACCCAAGGGCAGCAGCAGGGTACACCTTCTGACTGGATAATGGTTAAGGTGGACGTAGGACACAAAGTCATGTGATCCTCTAAGAAAAGAGGTTTTAGAAACTCCTCGAGTTTATTTGTTTCCATCAGTCGCAGCCCAGTGACGTGACTTTACTCTGACGAACTCAACCACGGTCTGGACTTTACAGAGCGCCCATTACTCTGAAACTTTGACCTGACAGGAACTCTTCCTGTTTGGTGTTCAGGATCCAGAGGTTTGGGGGCTTCCTGTCGTGGAACAGTGTCGGTCAGGCAAACGTCAACGGGCGGCTCGCCATGACGCGCAGCATCGGAGACTTCCACCTCAAACCAAGTGGCGTCATCGCGGAGCCGGAAACGAAACGAGTCACCGTGAGTCCCAGAGCGGCGTCGCACGATGTCTTCTTCTTACAAACTGTCCTGTTAGGTCTGAGTCCTCTCTGGTGACCGGCTCACGTTAGAGGGAACGTCTCTGCAGGTCCAACACGCCAACGACTCCTTCCTGGCTTTGACCTCGGACGGGATCAACTTCCTGCTGAACGACCAAGAGATCTGTGATGTCATCAACCAGTGCCATGACCCCACCGAGGCTGCAGAGGTCATCTCTGAGCAGGTAGATTCATGAATTCACGACGAGAACAGAAACTGTCAGTCATCCAAACAGAACGAAATGAATCATTTTGCTGCAAACAGTCAAAAACTGAAACTACTTTTGGTTTAGGGCGGGGAGGTCTACAACCTTTACAATCAATAACGTCATTTCTCCTTCATTTGTTTGGAAAACCCACCCCCACACACACGTTTACCGTGAAAAATCATATCACCCAGCGCTGTTTCTATTTCTTCATGAACAAATCCATTCCACTTGATTCATAGGAGAACACTCAAACCAGTAAAAGTTTACTACGGGTTTTCCTGGTTACCTACAACAAGTCACCACATGCAGTTTTACCTTGAGGTCACCTGACTTGAAGGGTCACAGACATAAGATACATACGTGTATAGCCTACACATATACACATCTATATCTAGTCTATAGATATATATGTGTACAGGTAGTCCTCGACTTACGACGTAGATCCGTTCTCACGCGGCGTCGTAAACTGAATTGACGTGTCGGAACGTACGTAAATAAATGTGACGTACCTGTTTTACCAAGCGCGTAAAGTGATTTTCGACATAAGTCCATGGTGATGGCCTTCCTTTTCCTCGATGCACTGCCATCAGAAGAGTCCTTGCATTTTGGGAGCCATAATGAAGGGCTAATAAAGGGCTAATGAAGGGCTAATGAAGGGCTAATGGCCTACTGGGATGCTAATGACGCCATCCTCCTCCGTACAGTACTGTATTCTTCCGCCGCTGCGCCGCGTTACGACGTTTAACGTCGTAAAACCGACATAAAAACCGACGTAAACAGACGTAACCGCGTAACGTGAATAAGGGAGATGCGTCGTAACGTTGAAACTTCGTAAGACGAGACCGTCGTAACCCGAGGACTACCTGTATAGTATTTATGTCTATGTGCAGGGTGCTCATCTCTTCCGGATTTTTTGTTAATGATGCAGGGGTAGGAAGGGGAGACACCTCTGTGCTGCATGCTAGCTTAGTGCTACGTTAGTACCAGTAGTTGTTGACTGGGTTGGGACGGGGGTGAGGATGCATGAGAGAAGCAGAGTGCTACTTCAGTAGCATCTTAGCTGGCGCGTCTGGTTTGCGCGCCGCTAGCTTAGTGCTACGTTACTGCTGGCGATTGTCGACTGTTGGGAGGGGGTGGGAGGTTAGGATGCGTGAGAGAAGCGTGCTCTATTCACACAAGGGGAGCTGTTGGTCAGGCTACTTGTTGCTCTCTAGTGTTTACTGATGTAGGTTAATGTAGATGTTTAACAACAGTTAAAATACACCAGAACGCAGGAAATGACATCTACTTTATTCAAAATTCTCTGGGGGAGGACCGCCAGACACCCCCACTAATGTGTCTCCGCCCCCACCCACAATTTTTTTTTTTTAACTAATGTTTCTGATGACAATGAACAAAATATACTTAGAGCCACAAAACTCGTTTGGCTTTTTTTATTATTATTATTATTATTTTTAAATTATGACATTTACTTGTACTTTTACATGTTTGTACAAAAAAGACCAAACTGTAATTTATAAAGTGAACAGCGTGAGTTCAGGTGAGTCCGCTCTATAAACATATTGACGCAGTCGTAACGTTGAGAAAAACATGAATAAAAACAGAATTTAGTTATAAATCTCATAAACCTTCATTTGATCACAGTGGAGCATTTTCAATACATCAAATGTTAATCGTACCATTAAAAAAAGGCTTTTTGTTTCTGCAACATTTTTCGTTTTAGCATTTTAGAGTTTGAAGCTTTTAGAAGTGACGATGAGCAGATGATCTAAAAACTGAACAAGTGTTTTAACGAGTGCAAGTTTCATAAGCGGTTACGACTGTAAACAGCCGTCGTCTGAAACGTGTTTCAGGCGCTGCAGTACGGCTCGGAGGACAACGCCACCATCGTCATCGTCCCGCTCGGAGCCTGGGGGCAGCAGCCGAGCTCCACGGCCGTCTACAGCATCAGCAGGAGCTTCGCTTCCAGCGGACGATGGGCGTAGAAACCGCAGGAACGCACCAAAGAACCGGACATGAGTTAGTTACACAGAAACCTTCAAGTAATCATCACGGACTCGTCCAAACCAAAGAAGCTCCAGCGTCTCGTTGGTTCATCCATGATTTGTTGTGGATCAGAAGCATCTGCTGCTTGTTCTGCTCAGAACGTTCACACGTCTTGTTTTTAGTTTTACAGAAGTTTTCACCATGAAACTTTATCAAACATCATTTTCCAGAAGTTCTTGATCCAGAGAAGTTCAAGGTTTGAACCCGTGATCAAACATAAATACACTCTTTGGTTTTTTATTGTCAATAGATCAATAACTGATGATCACCTGGACACAAAATGTAAAAAGAATAAATAATTATTATATTTATGTGACTGTTTAAGATTTTACTGAATTTTTCACCAATAAACGCTCTAAATCTTTCAACTGTTGATTTTTAAAAAACATTGAATTAATAAAATTCAACAAATTAAAACTAAACTTTATTTTTTTTATTAAGTTCAAGTTTTTTCTATTTTACTCCTTAATTATTTTGTGCTGCTTTTTTATTTCACTGCTTTTGTTTTCCATCCAACCAACATCCATCCACCCACCCAACATCCATCCATCCAACCAACATCCATCCAACCAATGTTCATCCAACCAACATCCATCCACCCATCCAACCAACATCCATCCGTCCAACATCTATCCACCCATCTAAACTATTCATCCATCCACCTATCCAACCAACTTCCATCCAACCAACATCCATCCACCCATCCAACCAATATTCATCCATCCACCCAACATCCATCCACCCATCCAAACAATGTTCATCCAACCAACATCCATCCACCTATCCAACCAACTTCCATCCAACCAACATCCAAACAATATTCATCCATCCAACCAACATCCATCCACCCATCCAACTAATGTTCATCCATCCAACCAACATCCATCCAACCAACATCTATCCACCCATCTAAACAATATTCATCCATCCACCCATCCAACCAATGTTCATCCATCCAACCAACAACCATCCACCCATCCAACCAATATTCATCCATCCACCCATCATCCACCCATCCAACCAATTTTCATCCATCCACCCCAACATCTATCCATCCATCCACTCAATAGCCATCTAACCCCTATTCATCCATCCACCCAACATCCATCCATCCATCCAATGGTCAACCAACATACCAACATCCATCCAATAGTCAACCAACCAACCAAATTGCATCTATCCAAAAGTCAACTAACCACCCAACCAACATCCTTCCATCCAATAGTCAACCAACCAACATCATCCATCTTACAGTCAAGTAAGTCAACCAACCAACATCCTCAATCTAATAGTCACCCAACATACATCCATCCATCCAATAGTCAACAAACCAACATCCAGCCATCCAATAGTCAACCAACCAACATCCATCCATCCAATAGTCAACCAACATCCATCCTTCCAATAGTCAACCATCCAACCTCATCCAATAGTCAACCAACCAACATACAGCCATCCAATAGTCAACAAACCAACATCCATCTGTCCAATAGTCAACCAACCAACATCCATCCATCCAATAGTCAACCAACATACATCCTTCCAATAGTCAACCATCCAACCTCATCCAGTAGTCAACCAACCAACATCATCTATCTAATAGTCAACCAACTAACATCTATCTGTCCAATAGTCAACCAACCAACATCCATCCATCCAATAGTCA
>JARVGS010000001.1:30180740-30192289 GCA_031762315.1 Hypsolebias antenori | reverse complement strand
CTTCACATCTTTCTCCTGGTCCTGGATTCTCTGCTGGATTTGTTGTCGACTCGCCTCGAGCTCCTTCTGCTTCTCAGCTCTTTCTGCCGCAGCCAAGGCTGCTTCAGCTTCGTTCACTAAGACCTTCATCATCTCATCATGACGAGGGCAGATGTTCTGGAACTTCTTGGAGGGCTCCACCAGCTGGTGTTTCTTAAACTGGTGAACGGTGTGGTGAGGTTGGAGATGTTTCTCACAGAAAGAGACCAAACAGACCAGACAGGACTTGACAGCTTTCAGTTTGCTCTCAGAGCAGACGTCACAGGACACATCTTCAGGTCCAGCATGATCAGCTGGAGCAGCTTGGAGGTCAGTCTTCTTCAGCTCCTCCACCAGCTCTGCTAACATGATGTTTCTCACCAGGACAGGCCTCGGTGTGAACTCCTTCCTGCACTGAGGGCAGCTGCAGTGTCTCCTCTGACCTTCTCCATCCCAGTGGGTTTGGATACATCTCAGACAGTAGCTGTGTCCACAGGGAATGGTCGCCGGATCCTTCAGGAGATCCAAACAGATGGAACAGGAGATAGAATCTGGGCCCAGTTGAATATTTTTCTGCGCCATTTCACGTCTCAATCAAGACAACACTTGCTCATGTCTGCTCCAGGTTTGAGCTTTGATATAAAAGACAAGTGTTATCAGTGCTGTAAAGACTTTATTACATGTTGGTTACACCCATTCTCAGCCTTGTACATCTGACTGGACGGGAACAAGGAAATTCTTGAGAGATTCCAGTAAATGGACTGGTCTGAACCCTATAAATCAAAAAATGGTTTAAATCCAAGCCAAGATAGTCTTTTGTTTATATTTGGAATATGCTCTATATCTATGGTTATTAATCCTGGTCTTTTAGGACACTGTCCTCTATGTTTTAGATGTTTTTCTGCTTCAGCACACCTGATTTGAATGATTGACCGATTAGTAGGCTGCAGAACTTGAAGACCTGCTTAAGAATGGGAAACAAAACATGCAGGATAGTGGTCTTCAAAGACAAGGACTGGGGAACAATGCTCTAGATACTGTATCCCTACTTTCTTCTGAGTCAAGTTTTATGGTTTGCTTAGCATCTCACCATGGTATAAGTAAGTGCTATGTGTTGTCGTCATTGTATGTTCTCATACAATCATGAAATTGGTTTTCTGCATTTAACCCATCACACCTGAGATACACCCAAGTGAAACAGTAGGCAGCTATGTAAACATCCGGGAAACAATTAGAGATTGGGTGTCTTGCTAAAGGAGACCACGACATGTGGGCATGGTGGGGAGATGAACTGCGACTTTCTGGTCCCAAGTCAGCTGCCCTACCTCTATACCATCTCTGCCCCATAGGTCCGGGCATTACTAATCTGAAGACGTGACCAGTGGTAGTAGCAATGTGGACAATCAGATATTCAACTACCATTGTCTCTGCTTTTAACAGTCACCCTACCCACAATGCACTGGTCCCTTAGGATATTTTCTGCCCACATGAGATTGTGCTGTAGCTCATTTGGGCTGTAGCCATTCCGACCCTATAGGTAAAAGTCTACCTAAAGCTACCAGGCATTAGGGATGCACCATATTATCGACATGTATCAGTATCAGCTGATATTGGCATTAAAGTTCAATATTGTACATTGGCCATTCCATCAAAATAACTCACCAATATAAAAGATGTTGTTTTTGTATGACAACCCAGTGACAAAGATGCTAGCAGTGGCAGCACGATGTGATGATGTCACGCATGCCTACCTGATCTTTTGATGGAGAAGAAAATTCAAAATGTCGGCAGTGTGGAAGGTTTTTTGTTGTTGTTGTTGTTGTTTTTCGTTGGTAAGGATGTCGGACTCCGAAGATTTTTGGACTACGTTGAGCCTCGCTACATCATCCCCATTCAGAGATATTTTTCCAACGTAGCCTTACCCGAATTACAAGCCGTCATTTCCGATGTCATTGAGATAGCCGATAGCACGTGGGTGAGTTTTACCACAGACATTTGGACGTCATATTAGCCCCGTTGGCATGATTAGTGTTACAGCACAACGTATAGACAAAAATTGAACTTACAATGTCTGTCCTTCATGCACAGGAGTGCAGAGGATCCACACTGCAGTTAGGAACCTGGAACAAGCCTCTACAAGTGAGACAGCATGGCAGGTGACTAATGCTAATGCTAATAATTAACATTTAACACTTTTCATTTAATATAAGTTAAAGTGCTGTGCACATCATATGGCTGTTACTGAATATATGTCACCAGCTCTTACAACTGTTAGTTTTTGTAGCAAATAAGCCTAAATAAGAGGGCTTTGTTCTGACAAAGGAAAGTATGTAAAATAATGGTATCACTTATCAGCCAAATAAGCTTTAACATGTCAGAATATCGGATATTGGCCAAAAATCCAATATCATGCATCCCTACCAGGTATGGGAACAAATCTACAATCGCAAGGGAAGTAATTGAAGACCTTGAGAGAATTCCTGCTCTAAAAACAAGTCAACCAAGACAAGTAATGGACTGAGATTTACCAGCTTTCTCCACAGTCTGGATTCATAGAACTGAGAAATACAGGAGCCACCAAAAATCCTCTAGAAATTAAGTCCATTGGGAGAATGCTTACAGACAGTTAAAGAAAGTTGGCTTGCCTTTGTGGTCAAGACTAGAGCTAGCGTCACCAACGACAACCATTTTAATAGCATCCTAAAGATCTTGAAAACCAAGGTAGAACGCCTTGAAAAACTGGAACAGCTTACGAATGAACAAAACACCTTTACAAATAGTAAAAAGATAATACTGAACACAAGACCATAAAAACAAAAAATATATGAAGATGCATAAAGTAAAACCAATAAAATATTGCAAAAATTGTTAACTCTCATGTTATATTAAAAGCCATTAAGAAAAAATTTGTTTTAAGATGAGCTTTAACAACACCAAGAGTTGAAGCCCGTAGGTTCCACAAAGTAAAGATGAAGTAAGGAAGACAGTGAGGCTGAAGGGTCGTGGGATTGTCACCTGTTGAATAGCATCAAGAGCAATACACAAACTGTTAGAGACAGATCATCTGAAAGATTCCTGCCAGCCTATCAAAGATTCACAGCACTAAAAGGACATCCAAGAAGGTTTTGGTAAAATCCAGGAAAATACTTTTTGGGAGCTAAACAAGCCTTGAGAGAACTTTACCAATTTCTAGACCAACGGGAAAAAGCAGGACTGAAAAATGAATCTACAAATCACAGAACAGAGTGGATCTTTATACTCACCCTGCAGATTCACATCACAGGTATGGAAGCATTTAGTCAATTGTTCACACAGTGAAAAGAGCTTTGACCTACAAGGAGATGAAGTGCTCACTTGAGGAGAGTTACAAACATCCTTACACAATAAAAGACCCAGATATGCTAGAACTCAGTCAAGAGAACTGTGAGAATACATCAACCTGAATTATCTGCTGCATCCAAGGACAGGATCTAAAGATGATCCAGGAAACTTAGCGTTTAAAGGCTGTTCCTACAGAAGGTTGAGAGTCAGAACCAGAACGGTTCAGGAAGACGTGGAGTCAGTTGACTGGGCCAATTTTATTAGTGAGAAGCAAGTGGCACACCAAGCAGCAGAATGTGGCTGTTGGAGATGTTTGGTTTGCAGACCAGAACACTTTGATAGGACGGTTCAAACTCTGCAGAGTAATAGCAATGACAAGAAGGGCATGGTAAGAAATGTATACGTGAGGACCAATCTTAGCCAACCAGTCTCAAGGAGGATAGCACAAAACAAAACACTTCCAAACAAGCTCTGCACTACTACTGTCCACAGAGATGTCAGATGTTTGATTGTTCTGCTGCCAGTGGAGGAACCGGAGAAAGCAGAAGTGGCTTCACCTTCACACAAGTACTGCATAGACTGTTGCATGACCTTTGGAAAACCAGGATCTCAAGTGAGAGTGTTGCATCATGGCAGATTTTACACCGTGTTCCTGTCGAAACAAAGACGGTGCAGAAATGCAGGAGTGACTGAACTCTGCTTCAGGTCCTGCTACTTTAGAATGAGTGATCCAATCGATGAAGGAAAATAAAAATGAGTGGATCGCCATCAGAGTGTGGAAAAAACCCAAGACGCTGGGAAAACAGAACTTGGCTCATGGGTCCGCAAACTGAAGATGGCAACGTCATCTGGGTCCTGATGGCACTAAATTTGTTAGACGGCATTTATTTGAGATATAATTGTTTAAAAATAACTAATTTGTTTGTAACCAAGAAAGTAATTGATGTTTTTGATTAATTTTGATGTTGATAGTGACAGAAGTTCATTTGTAAATGTGTCTGCAGTTGCAAACAATTCAAGATGTCTGTAAAAGAGAACTCATGTGGCATTAAACTTATGGAGATTATTTTTCCAGACTTTTTTTTAATGTTATTTTATTTATTTAAAAGTTTTCAACCTGCTGTTGCTACTAGCTCCTGCCACTACTTTTGTTGCTCCATCAGAAAAATCTGCTTCTGATGTGATGAGTCAAATCAAGACCATCTGAGCAGTGTCGAGTTGTTACTCTGCTTTTCAAGAAAAGAACCAGGCTATTTATGACGTTTGGGCAGGAAATGATTCTTGAATAAAGACCATGACAATAAGCATCCGTCCATGTTCTGGACTCTGGGAGCTCCATTGTTTCACTAGACACACCTGCGAGACTCACAACACCCCGCTGACTTCTTCCTGGATGTCATCAACACAACTCTCAACAGCTGGGATGGATGTAGGCATCGCAACAATTAATATTTGAAGGGGACGTGTCCCCTCACATTTAAAAACTATGCCGCGTGGCGCACAACTAGCTTAGCATTATGCTAGTGCCAGCAGTTGTTGAATGATGTGTGTATGTGGTGGTGGTGGTGTGTGTGTGGGTGGTGGTGGTAGGGTAGGATATGAGAAGTGGAGCGTGCTGTATTCACACAAGGAGAGCTGTTGGTCAGGATACTTCTTGTTGCTCTCTAAAATAGTTATTGAATCAAGTATTTTTGTTGTGTAGATAAACACAGATGTTTAACAGCTTGTTAAAATACACCAGGATGAAGGAAAGGGATCTACTTTATTCAACATTTTCTGGGGTTGGACCCCCAGACCCTCCAAACAGTGTGGACCCCCCTCATTACCAATGCTTCAGACGCCAGTGGGGATGGACAAAGTGTGCAGTTGAACAAAAACAACAACAGGAACTCTAAGTAATAACGATAAAAAATAACCACTATATGAATCTTTTACAACTTTTATTGAAATTAGAGCTACATTATCATTCTCAACATTCTAATGCATGGAAACAAAAAATGAAAAGGTTGAACAGAAACGTGATACAACATGCAACAATAATCACAGTTTGGTTCAATAAAACAAGTTTAGAGCATAATTAATGCATTATAGATTTCACAACAAATGATTACCCTAAACTGTTACCGGAGCTCATAAATGTGATATTAGCAGTTTGTAATTAAATCAAACTATTTATAATCTGCATTTCATATGTAAAGTGACACAATGTGTTTAATAAAAACAAAAAAATATTTTAAAAAATCTCAAAGTTTGGATTCATATACACACAACTGTGAAGACTAAGAATCATGAAGGAGATTAAACAAAATGTACAAACTATAATAAATAAATCATCTACTTTTGTAAAGAAAGTTTTACAGTGAGGTTTTCTGTCACGTCTAAAAGTTATTTCATTGGCTTTTACAAATCAATAATTTCAGTGCTTCACTGTTTTTTTTGTCATAAATATTACAAATAAATTAAGGATTTCTTCAGTCTTTCAATACAATCATATTGTTTCTACTTTATTAACGGCACCGTTATTTAATAAGTGCAAACACTGAGCTCTCGTTACAAAAACTCACCGGTTGATCTGTTTAAATTCTTCAACAGGAGGAACCGTTTAAAATTCACATTTGTTTTATGCAATCAGCATTTAAACACAATTTTTATTTTCACACACAAAAACAACAAAGTAGTTGTAGTAGATTTTTACTGCGTTGATATTTTAACCATGAAACAATTCGACGACCTCGATTCAACCTCGATGGCTGTTCAGAGTCAGGGCTCTACAACGAACTGGACTTTGTGTCAATCAGAATCGAGGTCGTAAATTATTTAATGATTAAAGTATCGGCGCAGTAAAAATGTACCACAAGGTTAATCATCCAAACTGCTCAGGAGCTGCACATCCAGGAATTAAAGTCATTTTGTAAATGAACTGTTTTAAAATAGTTTGTTTCAATGCACTGAATCATAAAAGCAATAACCAGAACCCAGAACCAAACATATATTTTTCTTTTTCATGAACTCATTGGTGGGCCGGACTGAAGTGGCCCGCGGACCAGAAGTGGCCCGCGGACCAGCAGTTGAACAGCCCTGATCGACTCCTAACAGACCGTTTGCTCTTCTGTCTCCGGTCGGACTAGTTCAGATCAACCAACTCGGCCGAGTCTCCAGTGTGAGAATAAAGTCCAAGTCCGGCGTGGAGCGGCTGAGTGAACGTGGTCTGGACACTGTGGAGGAGAGTCATGGTTCTAGAAGCTCTGTAGAAGGACAGAAGACCTGCTCTGTGGTCCAGGTACACCCCCATCCTGCAGGAACCAGGACCAGGAACTGGAGTGCAGGTTTTATTGTAACGAAACTCATAATAACCTCTTGCGTCACAACGTAAGACCCAGGATTTGTGATTCCTTCCAAAGGAACAATCCTCTGAGTCTCCTGCTCTGCTGAGGTTCTTGTACACGACTCGTACAAGAGCCGCGGTCCCGCTCCAGTCCACCTCCCAGTAACACCGTCCAGTCAGACGCTCTCTGCTCAGAGCCTGGAGATGAAACGAGAACCTGTCTGGATGATGAGGATGAAACTGCTGCTGTCTCATGACTGTGATGTTTCTGTTGCGCTCAGACAACACCAGACGTTTGTGGGCGGAGTCTGGATCCAGGGTGATGCCTTGAGAATATTTCAGGAACTCTTCTCTGCTCTTTGGTTCTGCTTCGGGCAGTAGAACGTCCACTTCAGAGACTCTCAGTGAGATGTTTGTCCACTCCTCGTCCAGCAGGTCCTGCAGTTTGTCTCTGAGCTCCTCCACAGCTGCTGTGACGTCCTCAAAGTATCTCCGAGGATGGACCTTGATGCTGGATGAGTGTGGAGACTCACTGAGTGCTGACACTGACTGGGAGTTGTGGAGAAACTGGTTGTGATCCTCTGTGTGTGAGAGCTGCTCCAGCTCGGCGTCTTTCCTCTTCAGCTCAGTGATCTCCTGCTCCAGCTTCTCCTGAAGCTCCAAGACTCTCCTCACTTCAGTTTCCTGCTGGGATCTGATCTGCTGCTTCACATCAGAGCTTCTCTTCTGGATGAGACGGATCAGCTGAGTGAAGATCTCCTCAGTGTCCTCCACTGTTTGATCAGCAGAGACATTGATGGCCTCCAGCTCCTCCTGGAGCAGCTTCACGTCTTTCTCCTGGTCCTGGATCCTCTGCTGGATTTGTTGTCGACTCGTGTTTGGCCTCGGTATGAACTTCCTGCACTGAGGGCAGCTGCAGACTCTCTGATCTTCTCCATCCCAGAAGGTTTGCATACATCTCAGACAGTAGCTGTGTCCACAGGGGATGGTCACCGGCTCCTTCAGGAGGTCCAAACAGATGGAACAGGAGATGGTATCTTCATCCAACTGAACTTCTTTCTGTGCCATTTCTCCTCAAAGAGCTTCACTTCCTTCAGCCACAAACTAATCAGAGCTCTGGTCTGAGCAGTAGATGTTGGTGGACACACCCGTCCTCAGAGCTGCAGGGAGGAGGAGGACGCATGTGTTTTGTAACAGGAAGAGGAGGAGGAAGAGGAGGAGGAGTCACCAGGCTGCAGAACGAGGAGTGAAGAAACATCGTTGAACCATTTTACAGCAGAATAAAAATGTCAGACGTCAAGATGTTCACCAAGAGCTGCAGCGCACGTCATGAAACAGGAAGTGATTAAAATAAAAAAAGATCTTCTGAAAGTTTCAGTGATGTTCAGGTTCATCTGCAGAGCAGAGGAAACGTTTACAAGACAGTGGTGAGACCAGCTGTTGTATGGTCTGGAGACAGAGACATGGACAAAAAGACAGGAGACAGAGACATGGACAAAAAGACAGGAGACAGAGACATGGAAAAAAAGACAGGAGACAGAACTGGAAGTGGCAGAAATTAAGATGCTGAGGTTCTCCTTAGGAGTGACAAGGATGGAGAAGATTAGGAATGAGATCATAAGAGGTTATATGGGTGTAAAACTATGGATCAAGTTAGAGAGGACATGGAGGTAGTTGGAGTGAGGATGGAGGATGTGAGATGGAGGAGAACGACTCACTGTGGCAACCCCTGAAGAGGGAAAAAAATGAAAGAAGAAGAATAAAAAAAACTGGACTATCCAGAAGTAGTCCAGGTAGTACCAAGGTCTCAACTGCCTGACCTCCAGTCTTCATCACCCTCTTGGGAGCTCCCAGGTGCAGCATATCTGTAACCTTGTCTTTTTGATACACCGCCGGGTCCATACTCTACCAGCTGACATCATCTGACTGCCTCCATCCTAAAGAACGAGGACTCGGCGTCCTGCTCCGAGAACTGAACGAGGTTCAAGAACGAACACGGAGGTTTGGCGCAGTGATCCAGACACTTAGAATTCAGCCTCAAACCAGAGCTCAACCTCTGGTGCGATCTGTCTTTTTATGATATTTTCAAGGGTTTATAATCAGAACATGACCAACTTTATGTTGTAGCACTCCACTAAACGCTTGTAGCTGTACATAACTCATGAGCTTTGTTGGGTCATAAAACCTCTGTCCAATCAGGTGAACTCAGCTTGTGTTTAGAAAGAAACCCAAAATATTTGCCTGATGCAAGTGGACTCCGGTCTGGATTTCAATTGTTATTGTGACTGAACAATACATCCATTCATCATTTTGAGGGAGGATCAGTTGGACACACCTACATGCTGACAAAAAGAGAATACATCTTCCATTAAGGCAGACGTTTGTGTCTCTAACAGCAAGAGAAAATGTTGCTCTGTTTCCCCGTTTGCTAGAAAAAAGGAAACCGTTTGCAGCTGCTTCCCAAGAATAGCACAGAAGATGTGGAGCAGAGAAAGACCATCAAACAGGATCACAGAGACTAGATTTTCAAAGCATCCCAACAATACTGTTACCTCAAAAGATTAAAAAAAATGTTGATGATGAATTCAGAACTTTGAATCGATTGACTCAACCAAGTCCACTCGTTCCTTTAGCTTCATGACAACCCTAATTTAGACATGTCCATCCAATGAGCTGACCAAACATTGACAATGGACCACTGGACTACCAAGACCACTGGACCACCAGGACCACCGAACCACTGGACCACCAAGACTACCAAAACCATCAGGGTAACTGGTACACCAGGACCATTGGACCACCAAGACCTCCAGGGACACTGGACCACGAGCATCACTGGACCACCAGGACAACTGGACCACCAGAACCACCAGGACCACTGGACTGCTAGAACCATTAAATCATCAAGACCACCAGAACCACTGGACCAATATAACCAGCAGGACCACTGGACTATCAGGACCACCAGAACCATCAGAACAACCAGGACCACCACTAATTGGCAGATGAGGATGCTACATTGTACTAAGACACTGTACTGTACTATGAAATGTACTTTATTGTATTACAACACTGTACTATGAACTATATGTTACTATACTACAAGACTGTACTATGAAGTGTAATTTACTGTACTACAACACTGCACTATGAACTACACTTTACTGTACTAGGACACTGTACTATAAACTATACTGTACTAATATACTGTACTATGAACCATACTTTATTGTACTATGTCACTGTACTATGAACTGTACTTTCCTGTAATAGGACACTGTACTATGAACTATATTGTACTACAAGACTGTAGTATGAACTGTACTTTTGCTATGATACTGTAATATGAACTGTATTTTACTCTACTACAACATTGTACTATGAACTATACAGTACTATGACAATGTACCATGAACTGTACTTTACTGCACTACAACGATGTACTATGAACTGAACTCTACTCTACTACAACACTGTACTATGAACTATACTGTGATACAAGAATGTACTACGAACTACACTGCAGTGTCATAGTACTGTTGTAGTAGTTGGGGGGTGCACTATGTTTTATGGAGTGACTTTTTCCCCCCTCCCCCCAAACCCCCATTGGTGGCACTCATTTCTTTTTCACAGAAAATGCATTTTTTCTAGTTTAAAACATTTCGTCTTATTCATCAGAATGTGGCACTTTTGGCCCTCCAGACTTCCCAGTCAGATATCAGAGAATGGAACCGTAGACCCATAATAGACCTATAGACCTGTAATAGATCTGTAGACCCATAATGGACCTGTAATAGATCTGTAGACCCATAATGGACCTTTAATAGACCTGTGGACCCATAATGGACCTGTAATAGACCTGTAGACCCATAATGGACCTGTAATAGACCTGTAGACCCATAATGGACCTGTAATAGATCTGTAGACCCATAATGGACCTGTACTAGACCTGTAGACCCATAATGGACCTGTAATAGACCTGTAGACCCATAATGGAATAGACCTGTAGACCCATAATGGAATAGACCTGTAGACCCATAATGGACCTGTAATAGACCTGTAGACTCATAATGGACCTGTACTAGACCTGTAGACCCATAATGGACCTGTAATAGACCTGTAGACCCATAATGGACCTGTAATAGACCTGTGTTCAAAGTGCATCACGCAGCCCTTTCATATTATTTGTCTTGGATGGTTTTCTTCGTCTGAGTTTTCGTCACACTTGTCTTTTATTCCGCTCGCTCTTTGACATTAGATCTGCCTCCTTCACCCATCAGTTCCAGACATCAGGCAGTTGTGCAGTGTCAGGCTGTGTGTGTGTGTGTGTGTGTGTGTGTGTTTGTGTGTGTGTGTTAGAGCCAGCAGTGCAGAATCAGGACTACAAACCTCAGCATTCTTCAGTAACAGTTACAGCTCGGCCTGGCATCAAGGCGGAGTCAGGTTCGTTAACATTCATCGTCAACAGGAAATAAAACGTGACCTTGACATCGTGACTCAGTCCAAACCGACCCGCTCAGAACTCTGGTTCAAACAGCTGAACGTTCTTCTCTGCTTTGGCAGGTATTTCAGGGAGCGGCTTCATTAATCAACTTTCTAACCTTCTGGGCTGTGTGTCCAACTCCGTCAGTTTTATGGACACGGAGCTGAAAGCTGGTGTGGTAGTAGCTGAGAGTCATCCCCAACACACAGTCCAAGAACTAACTGGTCACACAAGTCGTTTGTTCAGAGCTTTACCACACAGCGGCGGGTGATATGCATTTGGGTCAACGCTGGTTTCTTGAATCAACTCATTCGTCACATCACGACCAGACGGCTCACCAAGAGAGAAGCCATCGTTCAGGACGCCACGAGGAGCCGAAGCTTCGTGGAGCCATCGTTCAGG
>JARVGS010000001.1:30137167-30149877 GCA_031762315.1 Hypsolebias antenori | reverse complement strand
GTTCGTGAACAAATCCGTTCCACTTGATTAACAGAATACTCAAACCTATAAAAATCCACTCCGGGTTTTCCTGGTTACCTACAACAACTCACCATCGCTTGCATAGTTTCTCCTCGGTCGTCGGCCTTGGCAGGGTGCTCACGGCTGGGAGGAGGGGGAGACACCTCTGTTTTGTGCGCTAGCTTGGTGCCATGTTAGTGCGGACAATTGTTGACGGGGGTGGGGGGTGTGAGAGAAGCAGAGCGCTATACCTGTAGCATCTTAGCTAGCGCATCTGTAATGCACGCCGCTAGCTTAGCGCTACATTAGTTCCAGCAGTTTTCGACTCTGGAGGTGGGCGGCTGGGATGTTTGAGAGAAGCGGAGCGTGCTCTAGTCACACAAGGAGAGCTGTTGGTCAGGTACTTCTTGTTGCTCTCTAAAATAGTTACTGAATCAAGTGTTTACTTATGTAAACGTAGATGTTTAACAACACGTTACACTAGAATGCAGGAAATGGCATCTACGTTATTCAAAAATTTCTAGGGGAAGACCCTATCTCTCCCCCCACCCCACACACACATTATGCTACTGATGCTAATGTGTTACCCGTTACTCTTTGGTGACAATAACAAACAAAAGGAATTGGCTGCTCTGGTTTTACTGTCATTAGTTTATTAAAAAATATAAATGGGCTTATTTACATTAGCAAAGTGTAGCTAAATCAGTTTACAACATCAAAATAAACAGATTAGGCTCATTTGTCTCAAAGACAATATTTGTAATGTTTACATCTCAGTCTTGTTCACTTTAACGGTTTCAGATTAAAAGTAAAAATGAACGCCAGACGTTCTTTTATAATTTTGTTGTGTTCATGTTGGTGTTTTGTCCTTCATGTCCTTCTGATGGAGGACTGGACGAAACCAGATGTTTGTCTTTCCTCTGATTCTTGATGGCTCCTTTTATGTGTTTGCCTAAAAACATCACAAGAGAAAATGTTTTATTAATATTTTCATTTAGTAGCTGCTGTTTTGGAGTCAGTTAGGGTGTTTAGTTGATTTACCCATGTATAAAATCCACATCAATAATCAGCTTAGCTGCTAAAGTTTACAGATTATAAAATAAAATATGAGCCTTAAAAACACCCAGGTCTCAAATGTTTTATTTTTCTTCTCATGGGTCAGGGTATTTTCCATTAGTGTTGTTTTCTGATTTGTAAAAATATGATTTCTTGATTTTAATTCCAAAGTTGTGAGATTATTTGGCTTTTTATAATTTGACATTCAACCCTAGAGGTTTCTCATTCTGATAAAACAACACAGACATGAGGATGAAGGATCTGAGGATCATCAACACGTCACCGCTTCACTCAGGTGTGGTCGTACCTTCTTTTTCTCTGAGCTCTGGAAACACTGAACTTCTTGTGTCTGGGAAATGGACATGTGACTTGTTTTGGGTAATTTCACTGATAAAACAGTTTCCTGGTGCCTGGAAAAAAAAAATACAGAAAATAGTTACTTTGGTTGAGTCGTTTCTGTTGTACAGATGAAAATCAGCTCACACTCTCACCTGAAAGGTGAAAGACCTGGAAACTTGGCTTGCAGTGAACTGTTGAGCCTGTCGATCATGTGTGCCATCGTAATGTCTTGGCTTGTCCACATATCTGTAACACATGAGGAGAAAAGTATGCTACATGGACTACAAAGACAAAATAAGGCTCATATACTCTGCACATCATAGAAATCTTGACAGGCCTAAAATAATTTGGTCTAAGTTA
Source organism: Hypsolebias antenori (assembly GCA_031762315.1). Classification (NCBI taxonomy): domain Eukaryota; kingdom Metazoa; phylum Chordata; class Actinopteri; order Cyprinodontiformes; family Rivulidae; genus Hypsolebias; species Hypsolebias antenori. Next base: position 30,148,122 of record JARVGS010000001.1, on the reverse strand, counting down.
GAGAAACAATCTATTTTTGGACCAGTGTTGACTCTGAAATGAAGAGGGGACAGTAAGAACAGCCAATAATGTGACCACAGAAAATGGTTACAGGTCATATTTGGTGATAAAGTGGGTCCTAGGTGTGTCAGAACGTTAAAAATAACTGAAAATTACCTCAGACTGCTGGTCCTGGGATGGAAACCAGCCCCCTGAATAAGGCAGTCGCTGGCAACAGGGTTGTTGGTACCAAACATAGAGAGGGAGGACACAAGTGGTTGTGAGGATGGAGGAAGAAGCAAATGATTTGAAGTAGGTGGTGGAGGAGAAGGTGTAGATGACTGTGGTACACCTAACTCAAACTCCATGAGGTAAGAAGTGTCCATTTTGTAAACGATAAAGCTTTCTGTTGAAGCTTTGTGGTCTAAAGACATGATCAAAGTTGAGTCTCTGGAAATAGTCGTGTTGTTTCTGTCGGTTTTGTCTCGTTTCTTCTTTGCATTTGGAGCCAGTGTCGTTTTTGGAGTCTTGGGCATCACAGAGGACCTTGTGTGCTTCTTGAAAGATCCAGTCTTTAACTGGTTTGGCTTTGAGTGGTGAACGTTTAAGGGATTGGCATCAAATTCTGAGCTACCTGAGTTTCCAGAAGCCTTCAGGGTCGGCTTTATTAGTGGATTAGTTGTAGAACGACTGTTTACAGACAGAGAAACTAAATCTTCTTGGTTCTCTTTTTCTGAGACGTCTGATGCTCTTAGAGCAGCGGTTCCTACCAAAGTTGAAGTAAATCTTTCATCTTTAGTAAATTTGTTGTTTGGCCTTGCAACAAATGAGGGAACAGAAGGTTTAAAAGATCCATCTGAAGTTTGGGACAACAGAACTGTACCCTCTGGGGTTTCTGTTACTGGATTCAAGGAACCATGACAAGATCTGAAGTCCCTGTCATCTGTAAGTTCCCTGTCTTTTAAAAGAGACCTTGAAGTGCACTCCATTTTGGAAACGTTCAGAGCTGAGGTTCCTTGAGGCAGGACAGCAGTGTTGTGGGCAGAACTGGTTTCCATGGATGACTGGTCAGAAAGATCCAAAGGAAATGTCTTTGAAGAGCTGGTGATGCTTGTGTTGATTTGTGGATCACTGTTTGTGGACATCTTTGGGGTTTTGGGCAGGACTTTTGGACATATTGAGATTCTTTGTTCTGTGTCAGTTTCCAGTCCGACCACCTGAAGTTCTGATGCAGGACTCGTCTTGTAAGACTTTGGGTCATGAAGCATCAATGGTACAGAAACCACATTGTAGTCGTTGCTTGAGTTCTGAGAAGATCTGTGTTTTGGATTTATGTCTAATTCCAGGGAAGTTTTTGGAGATGAACACAAACTCTGGCTGTCACTGTCTGAATTATTTGACCGTTTGGGCATTTTCAAGGTTGGGTTGCTCCAGCTTTTTGCAAATTCTTGGCTCAGCTCAGGTTTAAAGAAACTCCTATTCTTCATCATGTTTTTCTCATGATCTGGACCACAACAATCCAAGTCCTTTACATTTTGCAGGAGGTCTTTTCTTGGATCTGGAGGCACAGTTTTTTGTTTCGGTTTTATTGCTATGAAGTTTTTCTTCTTCAGGTTCACTGCTGTCTCATTTTCGTCTGCTGACTTATAATTTAAGCTTTTAGTTGACTTAGAAATTTCTAACTCCCTCTTTAACTCTGCACCAAAGGGTTTTTCAGGTTTTATTTTTATGGGATTTTGCAAGGTGTTGTGGATACCCCTGTTACCAAATGTTTTGGGTTGTGTGGACAGGAGAGATTCTGTAGTGTTGCGATTGGTTTTAGATAAGTTTGAAAGTTGTTTTGCTTTGGTCTTCTCCATTTTGTCCTTGTTCACTTGCTCCTCTTTGTCTTCAGGTTGTTTCTTGTCCTTGCCTTGACAAGTTTTCTCATCTCCCTTATCCATTTCTTGCCCTGGGGCTTTGGTTATTTTGGGAAAAGTAGATTTCTCCTTGTGCTCTGTTTGGATTTTGGCATTTAGCTCGTCCAAAAATCTATGTAAATGCAAACAGACATTTTTTAAGGGATTTACAAACTCTAATAGATAAAGCTTGAAATTGACACACATGGAAATATAAACCACACAGATGTACCTGATGTGGAAGGAGTCGTGTGTGAAAAGATGATGCTCTAAAAGCTCTGAACACTGAGCTCGTCTTTCTGGATCCATCTCTAGACATCTCTGAAACACAAACAAAGCTTGTAATGATATGTTTTATTCTGTGACTGAAAACAGCAGCAATAAATGAGACAAATGAAAAAAGGCATAGCTTTGGCACCAGCGTGACACCTAAGTGTCATTCAGTGGTTGAAATAGGACAGCACACCATGAAGAAATCCATTCAGTTTCAGTTCTCCAGAACAACATACTGGTTAGGTGTTTAATGGTACATGTATTTGTACCAAACCATCATGGTACAGACAGGCATGAGTACAAAGAATTTAACAAAATTACATTTGTCACAGGTGATTACCATGCTCAGCTCAAAGAGGGTGCACTTTCAAAAAAATGTTTTTTGCCAGTTGCCACAACAGAAAGAGCAATTTTATGATTGTGTGTGTGTGTAAAGCAGCATTTAAACTGGTAAATCAGCTAAACTGGGCTTACTTGTGCCAGATCAAGAGCTGATGGTGTGATTGTGGGGAAGCATTGCTGCAGTGGGACTGTGCTTGAACATTCAGGCAGTTTGACTCCAGAAAAAACTGGATTTTGGTAAAATACATCTTGATGATGGGTCTTCAGGTTACCTAGAGCAAACATTTCAGTTATTGTGGTAGAAAGAAGCAACAACTTGATGATGTTTGGTTTAAGTGCTTACCAAAGCATTTGACAATGTGGTATATTTGGTCAAGGTCAGAGTCTCCAGGAAACAGGGGCTGTCCTGTTAACATTTCTATTACAAGGCAGCCCAGAGCCCACACATCTACTGGTCTACAAGCACACATAAATACACATTACTGTTTTTTTTTTAAGACAGTCAACATCAGGTCGGTACAGAGAGACTTACTTGCCATACTTGATATCTCCCACCAGTAGTTCGGGGGCTCTGTACCAACGAGTAGCTACATAGTCGGTGTAGACACCTCCTTCAGATGGCGACTCAATCGTTCGGGCAAAGCCAAAATCACACAGTTTGACAACGCCCTCCTGAGAAATGAGGATATTCTCAGGTTTGATGTCACGGTGGATGACCTGCGATAGGGAAACCACAAGATGTCAACATTTGTTTCTACATTATGGCTTTTTTAACTGTAGGTTGGTTGAATGATCCATCCATCCATCCATGCACTTATTTTTCACTGGGTCATGTATGCAACAGGTCCAGAAAGGAAAGCTAGGCAATCCTTTCCCCAGTGACACTCTTCAGTTTCCCTTGGGGAATCCTGAAATATTCCAAATCTAAAAAGGGAATGCAAACCTTTCAAGATGTTCTGGGTTCAATTTGCATTAGAGGATACCTTCTGAAAGGTGTCCTGAAGATATTCTTATCAAATGCTTGAACTACCTCTGTCAACTCCTTTTGAAATGGAAAACCAGAGACTGATACACGTTTCCCCTGGATGATAGAGCTCCTCACCCTGTCCCTAAGACTGAGCCTGGCCACTCTAAAGAAGCAGCTCATTTTACTCACATGGGGGTTCACAATCCATACATCATGACTATAGGTGAGAGTTGGAAGAAGACTCAGTAAATTGAGAGTTTTGCGTTCTTAACCATGACACACCAGAGCAATGCCCTCATGATGACTGACAAGGCATCGCTCCATTGATCCATCTTCTGCTCCATCTTGAACAAGACTAGAAACTTAAACTCTGCGATGTACCGGTAGATGCTGATGTTGGAGGTCAATACAACAACAATGTATTGCCAAATTTAAAGAACTTTTGACAGTAAATGTCCAACTCATGGCTGGGAACATTGGTACATGGTTCAAGACTGACAAACGCTTGCAGTGCAAGACCAAGCTTTTGTTAGTCTTGAACCATGTACAGATTATTTATCGGACAGGTAAACATAGATATCAGCCAGTGTTTACATAAAATGTACATAAACCATGTAATTATAAATGACAACAGATATGAGGGATCATCTTTTGTTTTCTACTGAATTCATTTCCTACCACGGTTCAAAAACATGCCCTTTAGGTTGGCAACTCCAAAGTGTGTGCCTGAAATACGTCTTTCTTGTTTGTCTCTATTGATCCTGTGATGGACTGGTAACCTGTCCAGGGTGTACTTTACCTTTCATGTAATGACGGCTGGAGGTAGGCTCAAGCTCGGCAGAACCCTGAACATAAACGAGTGGGTAAAGAAAATGGATGGATGGATCTTTGAACAGTGTCAAAGAGAATGTTTTATTCTTTATCTTCACGTTTTGTTGGTGGCAAAAATCAGCAGCCCTCAGGACCTGGAACAAGTACTGCCGGCAAGTGTTGAGGTCCAGTCCACTGGGGTTTTGTTCCAGATCATTCAGAAGAGTTCGGTCCACAAATTCAAAGACCAGGTACCAGCGGTGACGACGCTTCCACACCTCCAGGAGGTTCACCAAGTTGTTGTGACGGAGTTGCTTCAAGGTTTGAAAAACACAGACATTTTTAGGACAAATGTAGTTTATTTTTATAAATACAATTACCACCCATGTTTGATCTAAAGTTAATCCACATTCACAGAACATGGACCCAGGTCTTTACACCATTTTACTTTGATCCAACATAACGCCTATTGTCCAGTTTTGACCTTAATGCTGGCACCTAAAGATATTCACCCGATCTAAGATGTGCACCATTGTCTTGACTGTTTCTTATATAAAACATTTAGTACTTTATTAGACCAACCAAACCAACTTGTTTACATCTTCTCATTGTAGCCTTAATACTAAATGTGAGAACCTGACCCTGAGTTCTCGGTTATTTCATGGTTGGCCGATTGGGTCGGGTTTCAGGCTCTTACAGACCTTCTCACACTCAGTTAAACATTGACGGACTGGTGGACGTGTTGACTGATGGGTACCCTGAGCAGCTTGACTTCCCTGAGGGCAATCTTCTTCACCGCCTTATCCTGGTCTGAGTCCAGGAATTTCTTGATGGCAACGAGGCGACCAGAGTCTCGATGGCGGCACTTGAGCACGGTGCCGTAGCTGCCCTCCCCGACTGGACCCAGAGACTCATAACGCTCCATCAAGCTCTTTTTCTGAAAGGACAGGAAATGTCCTTCAAATTATATATTTCTCAGATCTATTACTAGTTTTGTGCGGTTATTTCTCAGTCAGGTCTGGACTTGAAACTGTCTTTATATGCAGATGACCAGCTGTTGTTTGTTTACGATCGCTTATGTATTTTATCACCAATTGTATGTTGAAGAGGTTTGACTCTTTCTCAGGCTGCAAAATAAACCTTCTTAAAAGTGAATGTTTCCCATTAATTCCTTACGTCTTACACTTAAACAGTAGAAAACCATAATTCACCCCACATTTATATTGTGGTTCCAACAAGCCAAACTTTCTCGTAATCTTATTTCTGTATTTTCCTGTAATGCTTCTTTTTTTTCTTTTCTTAAGAAGATAATCTTTGTTTGATAGGCCTCTTTGTTTCGATGTTAAAAGTGGGGTTCTGTGGATATGTTATGAGAAGTTAATGTCTTACCAGTCGTAGATCTTTGGACAACCTCAGTTTGGAGAAACACGCTTTAATTCTGGCTGAACCAGGTTTGTACCAACAAATAAGCTACTTCAAAAACAGCTTTAAGATCTTTAGCTTTGTTTGGGGGGTTCAAATACAACATTTGTTCCAGTTACTTTAGCTGAATCTATAAAAAAAATTCTAAAGATGACAGAAGTTAGTCATTTTAGGAAAGTTTAATCATTAAAGAACGTCATTACAAATGTCAAATGAAAGACTTCTTAAAATGACACCGAGTCTGAACTGAAAACGTTTGAATAATTTAAATAGGCGAGAACATATTTCATTTTACAGAATGATCATCTGAACGTAATCAGTGGATCTGTGGAAAATTATTATTATCATTATTACATTAGATTGTTTAAGTCTCTGCAAACAAACAGATAAACCACATAAACAACCCTAAACACACACACACACACACACACACACACACACACACACACACACACACACACTGACCTTCCAGCTGATCTCTGTTAGTCGCTTGAATCTGCTCCAGCTCGTAAACACTGGAGTAACGTTTCTGTTTGTCTCTAAAGGGTCAGCGTCACCGGAGAGCACAGGACACAGGTGTGTTTGTCACCTGACCTGTTGCCATGGAAACACCCCCCCCCCCCAGCAGGGGTTAACCTGTTGGTTTGACCCAAAACCTTTTTCATCTTCATGTTTGTTCGCTCTGCATCCTGAAGGAATGTCAGAAATAAATAATTTAACTCAATTAAACTTTAGAATAAAAAGTCAACATTTTCCTTGGCTTTTGATTTTTACGTATTAACGAGCTCCTAAACAAAAACTAACAAAAATTTTAAAGTAATTTCCAAAAACTGCACAAAAGATGGCGGCAAAGATTGGAAATCTAAATCTCATCCTGCGAAGCCGAAGTTTTATTCAGTTTAATAAATTATAAAACAGCTTTAGTCTTTAAGTGAAGAGTTCATAAATGTTTTTATTAAATTAATTAAATCAATTATGAGCCGAATCTGTCTATTAACTCTTTATTATCCTTATTTTTAATATTCCACAAGAAATTAATGTTTAACATTTTAAAGACTAAAATTTAAAGTTCAGCTGCAAACTAGAGACAAAATTCATACTCGCATATTAACATTAGTTCATTAGAAATATATTTATTACTGAACAACAATTCTCACAAAACTCATAGAAACTTTATTTTGTCATAAATGTTTCCTAAGCACATCATCAGTCTATAAATGTTTTATAAACTACAATATAAGAAGCTCTTGTTTTATTGTACAGACAGTTTTTAAATATAAATACAAACAAATTTTTAGAAAACTACAACATTAAAAAAGGCATAAAATTATTTACAACAAATCAACAATTTGTACAAAAGAGTAAAATAAACATTTTGATATTCAGATGTAGAAAAATGTTTGTTATTCTGTGTTTTCTGCCAGTTTTCTGATTTCCTCCAGTAGCTCAGAGAAAGATGGCCGACCCTCGGCTTTCTGCAAAACACACAAGAAGAAGAAGAAGAAGAAGGACGTGGTTACTTTAATGATAATTCTGGATGTTCTCTGTATTAGCTTAATAATGGAGGATTTGCATTTTAAACTTTAAAAAAAAGTTGTCATAACTTTTAAAAACCGTAAAATATTTTATTGGTAAATTTAAAAATTTTTTGGCCTCACTTAATGAAACTTGGAGCTTTTTAAGAGAACACAGGAAAAATTGGACAAAATCAGCACAAATGTCACTTTAAGACAGAATTTAAAATATATTTTCAGTACTAGTTTTATTTGGCGGGTTAATAATAATTAATAGTTAAAAATCTTTATCATATTTCAAAGGTTTAATTTACACATGCTGGTCCTAAAATGTTATTTCTCTAATTTACTAAAATTTATTTATTGACATGTGATGACTAATTATTTAATTACTTTATTACATTTTTCACCTAAGGGCGTTGTCATTATTTTACCGGTGCAATGCATTCTGGGGCAATGACAAACATCGGTTGTAGTGGAGACTAAAACACAAGCAGTCACGGCTGAAACGTTTTTATATTTGACAATAAAGTTATATTTTCTGTTAACAGACTTCAGGCACAACGTGTTTTTATATTTGACAATAAAGTTATATTTTCTGTACAATGTTTGGGTCAAAACGATCAAACCTGATCAGCTTGTGACATTTAGTATTAGCTCTGGAGCTAACATCAAGCTAACAGGCTAAAGCTCAGGTGACTCCCACAAACCTCTGCTGTCCATCCTACATCCACAGAGCAGAACCAGATTGTGGTCACGTGCACGCTCCCCATGATTAATGTGTGTGAAGTGTTGTATTTTGTTCTGTGGCTCGGGGGAACAGTTTGGCTTTACGTCGACTCCAGAACCCCATGAGCTAAAGACAAGCTGCAGATGATGGATGGATGGATTATGGTTGGTTGGATGGATGGATGATGGATGGATGATGGGTGGATGATGGCTCTATGATGGTTAGATGATGGATGGATGTTGGATGATGGATGGATCATGGATGATGGTTGGATAATGGATGGATGACTCATGGATGGATGATCAGTGGATGATGGATGGATGATGGCTGGTTGGATGATGGATGATAGTTGGATGATAGATGGATGGTGATTGTATAGATGGATGATGGATGATGAATGATGGTTAGAAGATGGATGGATGTTGGATGATGGATGGATCATGGATGATGGATGAATGATGGTTGGATGATGGACAGATGGTTGTATGATGGTTGGATAATGGATGGATGACTCATGGATGGATGATCATTGGATGATGGATGGATGATGGCTGGTTGTATGATAGATGGATGATGATTGTATGGATGGATGATGAATGATGGTTGTATGATGGATGGATGACAGTTGAATGATGATGGATGGATGATGAATGGATGGATGAAGGATGATAATGATTATAGAAGGATGTGGTTGCATGGTGGATGGATGATGGTTGGATAATGGTTGGATGAATGGATGGATGATGATTGTATGATGGATGACTGTTGTATGATGGATGGATGACTGATGATGGATAGATGGATGATTGAAGATGGTTGGATGATAGATGGATGAATGACGGATGATAGTTGTATGATGGACGGTTGTATGTTGGATGGATGGATGGATGTGTAAAGTGTCTTTATTCTTAAATAACGTGTAACATCTCTTGACTCTATCAGAGAACATGTGTTGGTCCAGATGTTCCAGATGTGTTGGTCCAGATGTTCCAGATGTGGACGGCGGAGCTCTCTGCGTTTGACGTGGTTCCAAATCACAATCGAGCTGGACGCACCACAACAAACCTCGTTTACCCAGAATGCACTGCAGCGTGAACAACATGGCAGCCTCTGCGTGACATTAATCTTCAAACGGCTACAGTTTGTTACTGTCCAGCTCTCACGGCTGAAGCAAACATCTACCAGAGGAGGTCTACTGATCCATCTAGTCCAGGGTCCTTTAGACCCGTCACAGACCTTCTGCTGGTTGGACCCGACAGTTTGTTCTGTTCTCGTGGAGAAGACATCTTTTTAAAGACACGAGTCACGGGACGGGTTCTACCTCGTGCCAGCAGCGGTACATGATGGTGTACAGCAGCTGAGTGGCCCGGTGGGGTCGGAACAGTCGGGTCCCTCTGGTGATCTCCATCACCACCTCCAGGTTGGAGTTGTTCTCAAACGGCGTCCGACCCTCAGAGAAGATCTCCCACATCACCACACCTGGACACAAACACGTCAGGGGTCAGCGCCTGGAGAAGAGCCCGGCTGCAGGAGGGTCCTGACGGGACCGGATCCGTTTCCTCACCGAAGGACCAAACGTCCGACTTGCTGCTGTATTTGCTGTAGTGGAGAACTTCAGGAGGAGACCACTTCACGGGGAACTTGGCTCCACTGGAGCTGGTGTACTGGTTGTCCAGAACATACCTGCAGAAAAACATGGTCAGCTGGAGAGAAACCGGTTCAGGGGGTCAACATTCATCTTCAGTCGCCTGCAGAGCTTCATGAAGATCACTGAGGAGAAGGAACAGATTTAGAACCACTGGGTCAAAGTCTCCTGCGGTGGGTCAGAGCTCAGAAGACGTCCTGACGTTCACTCTCAGCTACCACCTGACCTCCTGCTCCAAACGGGACAAACTGAAGCTCCTGCTGTACCTGGTCATCCCAAAGTCGCTGACCTTCACCACGTTGCGCTCATCAACCAAACAGTTCCTCGCTGCCTGGAGGTCAAAAGAAAAACAAACACGTCTTGGAACCTGCGGCGCGACCAGGAAGCTGCTGTGGAGACGCACCAGGTCCCTGTGGATGAAACTGTGGGCCTCCAGGTACTCCATCCCCTCGCAGATGTCTTGACACATGGACAGAAGCCACGCCTCCTTTAGAGCCCCGCCCCTCTGACGCAGGAAGTTCAGCAGGCAGCCGTTCTCCATGAACTCGGCCACGATCAGCAGGGGGCGCTGCTGCAGACACACGCCGTACAGCTGAACCAGCTTAGGATGGCACAGCCTCCTGGAAAACAAGCAGACAAAACAGCTAAAACACCAAGAGCCGAGAGCTAAAGAAATACAGCCGAGGGCTACAGGACTTCAGCTTTAAAGCTAACAGAAGAAGAACAGGAGCTAAAAGTTAAATTCATCAAAACAACAGCTATAAGCTAAGATTAGCTCAAAGGAGGCTACAAACTAATATGAACAAAAGAGCTTGAATTAGCACAATAGTAGCTTAAAGTTCAAAATAGCAATGCAGATATTGTTACTAGCTAGATAATGGCTAAAAGTAGCAAAACAAACGCTAAAGTTAAAGTCAGCAAACAGTAGCTAAAATCATAAAAACTGTAGCTAAAATTAGCAAATCAACAGCTAAAAGCTAAAAAGGCAGAATTGTGGCTGAAAGCTAACAAGCTAAACAGTAGCTAAAAGCTAAAATCGTAACAAACGTAGCTCAAAGTTTAAATTAGCAAAACCGTAGCTAAAAATAACAAAACAGTTGTTAATTTTATCAACACCATACTTAAAAGTAACAAAACAACTGTTAAAGCTAAAATCAGAAAAACAGTAGCTAAAATATGCACAACAGTAGCTAAAGTTAAAAGTAGTCAGTCCAAAAGCCGCTAAAAGTAATAAAATAGATGTCAAAGCAAAATTAAGAAAAAAATAGCTAAAAGTTAATAAATTATGGTAGCTGAAGAGCAAAACAGTAGCTAAAAGCTAAAATAAATAAGGGGAGCTGAAGGCTACAAGAAGCAAAACAGTAGCTAAAAGCTA
>JARVGS010000001.1:30096815-30113020 GCA_031762315.1 Hypsolebias antenori | reverse complement strand
AATCAGAACAAGAACAATCAGAACAAGAACAACAACGAGAACAACAAGAAGAAAAACAAGAACAAGAAGAACAACAATCAGAACAAGAACAACCAGAACAAGACCAAGAACAACAAGAAGAACAAGAACAACAAAAACAAGAACAACAACAAACACGAATAAAACAACATCAACAACAACAACCAGAAGACTAACAAGAAGAAGAAGAACAACAACAATGAGAACAACAATAAGAAGAAAAACAAGAACAAGAAGAACAACAATCAGAACAAGAACAACCAGAAAAAGAACAACGAGAACAACAACAAGAACAAAAAAACAAGAACAACAAACAACAACAACACCAATGAGAACAACAATAAGAAGAAAAACAAGAACAAGAAGAACAACAATCAGAACAAGAACAATCAGAACAAGAACAACAACGAGAACAACAAGAAGAAAAACAAGAACAAGAAGAACAACAACCAGAACAAGAACAACCAGAACAAGAACAACAAGAAGAACAAGAACAACAAAAACAAGAATAACAACAACAAACAACAAGAATAAATCAACAACAACAAGATGACTAACAAGAAGAAGAACAACAAGAACAACAACAACAATGAGAACAACAATAAGAACAAGAAGAACAACAATCAGAACAAGAACAACCAGAACAAGAACAACCAGAAGAAGAAGAACAACAAAAACAAGAACAACAAACAACAAGAATAAAACAACAACAACAACAAAGAGAACAACAAGAAGAAAAACAAGAACAAGAAGAACAACAATCAGAACAAGAACAAACAGAAAAAGAACAACGAGAACAACAAAACAAGAGAACAACAAAAACAACAACAACAAACAACAACACCACCAATGAGAACAACAATAAGAAGAAAAACAAGAACAAAAAGAACAACAATCAGAACAAGAACAATCAGAACAAGAACAAAAATAAGAAGAAAAACAAGAACAACAACAACAAAAACAAGAACAACAAACAACAAGAATAAAACTACAAGAACAACAACAACAAGAAGACGACTAACAAAAAGAACAAGAACAACAACAATAAACAACAACAACAAAACAACAAGAACAACAATAAGAAGAAAAACAAGAACAAGAAGAACAACAATCAGAACAAGAACAAACAGAAAAAGAACAACGAGAACAACAAAAACAACAACAATAACACCACCAATGAGAACAACAATAAGAAGAAAAACAAGAACAAGAAGAACAACAATCAGAACAAGAACAAAAATAAGAAGAAAAACAAGAACAACAAACAAGAATAAAACTACAAGAACAAGACGACTAACAGAAACAACAAGAATAACAACAAACAACAAGAACAACAACTTTGAGAACAACAATAAAAAGAAAAACAAGAACAAGAAGAACAACAACAGTGAGAACAAGAACAACAAGAACAAGAAGAAGTTGACATCTGCAGATAACAAACACAGATCGGCAGGGGAGGTCACATGTTGTGGGCTGAGATGTTTGCAGACATCTGGTGGAAGAGAGCCTGGAGAGGTGGAGGTACTCTGGAGAGAAGAGGACTGAAGTCAGACAGAATCCTTGTTTGTGAAGGAGATGCAGACAGGTGATGAGTGGAGGTGACAGACCACAGGACGACGCTCCGTCCAGTCTCAGAGCAGATGTTGCTTCCTAAACATCATCAGAGGAACTTGTGTAGACGGTGGAGATGCTTTAAGTTCTTTAATGTTGTATTTTCTTCTGGCACTTCTACTTCACCAAACTTCAGCTTGTTGTCTGTTAAATGGACTGAATCATCACCATTTTTGCATTTGTGAAACTTGATTAGCTGTGGCGGCCATCTTGAACTGCATTTGTCCTGTAACGACTGTTTGAAGGTTCCAGGAACATCCGTCTTTGGGTTCAGGAGATATTTTGCTTACACACGAAGTGAATCCAGAAGTTAATTACAAAGTTTGAAGCATGTGTTGCACGTCGTGTTGTGTTCACAGTGTGTGTAGAGGACAAGGCTCAGCTACTACCACAACAGCTTTCTGCTCAATATCTGTTAAGCTGCCTGAACTTTAGCTGTGTTTGCTCATGTCAGTTGGCCAGGGCGGCCATCTTGAATCGGATCAACCTTAAATCAGTTGTAGACGTGCACAGAGTGACTTTCTCCTGAAGGTTCCATTGAAATCTCTCCTGTGGTTCAGGACATATTTTGCTAACAGACAGACTTTTGTGTTTTTCAAGTCAAGTTAGTTGTGGTGGCCATTTTCAGTCCATGAACAGTTCTAGAGGTGCATCCAGTGATTGCCCAGTAAAACATTTCACTAACAGACCGGCTCAGGAGGAGCCGGTCTGTTAGTGAAATCAGTTCAGCTCATTCAGGCTGAAAATTGACGAGCTCATTTGAGAGGAAGTCGTTTCCACGGCGATGACCCGAGCGAGTCTGCAGCTGAAGGAAACGACCGTTTGGTTCAGGTTTTCAGACAAAACTCTGTCAAGCGTCGTCTGAGCTGCAGATCAAACAAACTCGAAAGTCACACGTGGTGGAGTGGAAAATAAAAAAAACTGTTTCTGACGAACGTTTTCCACCGACAGAGGAAGTTCAAGAAGGACTCGATCGACCTGAGCCGCATCAAATGTGTGGAGATCGTCCAGAGCGGAGGGGCGGCCATCCCCTGCCAGAACAAGTACCCCTTCCAGGTAACGACGGCAGTGATGTCACTTCCTGTGACACTGCAGCGAGTGCTTGTCGCTGGAAGAGTTCAGCTGAAAGCTGCTGAGGTTTCACTGTGACGGTGAGCTGAATCTGATCAGCTGATAGTAGCCGAAATCAGCAGAAAAGCAGCTGAAATGTAGCCAAATAAACTGAAATAGGCAGAGAGAGGCTGAACAGATTATAAAAAAAGTTAAAAATTAAAAGCTGAAATTGGCACAAAAAAAACTAAAAAAGTTGAAATGAGCAAAAAATAAATAAAAAGGAGCAAAAGCTTAAAAAAAAACTTGGAAGTTGCAGAAACAAACTGAAAGGCGCACAAAGTTGAAACGACCTTTTAAAGCACAAACGGTAAAAAATAGAAAAGAATTGTAGAAAAAAGCAAAAGTTTGCTGAAAAATCAGAATCAGAATAAACTTTATTGTCATGGCACTGAGATACAAAACATGTACGTACAGCGTCTGAAAGATGGGCGGAGTGCACGAAGCTGCTGCTGTAAAGCGCGGCCTCTTATTCTTATTCAGGATAATATTTTTAGATAGAAAAAGGGACAAAGCCATGAGGAGAGGGTAGTGGCGTTACAAAAAAGATCTCTTCACACCTTGTCCTAACACGACACAATAAAAAAAAACTGCCAGCAGCACATTTCTGAACACGTTACATGTGCATTTGACGATGAGGCGGTCCATGAAGCACTAACACATAGTCCATTGTCCTGATAAGATGACAATCAGCCGGCACAGTTCTGATAAGACTCCATGGGGGGGATAGACAAAGCTTTTCCTTAGTTCACACATTTCCCAGGAGAAATTGATAAGTCGGCCTGTTCCGATGCCAGCTGGGGAGTCAGATTCAGATCATCACAACTGACGATTTATTCAGGCAGACGATAACTTTCCAAGGTCCAAATGTCCAGATCAGGGTGCATCCACTGGTCCGTGCTTACAAACCTCGTCAAGATGGTGTTTTCATGCTGACGAGTCCCAAAGCCACAGATGGCCTGCGATTCAAATCACTTCCAACTTGCGGTTTAGCTCGTAAATCAGCTGATTTTGAGTCCTCCAGCACGAACCAGATCTTCACATAGGCAGAAGCTTGTCGAGGTCCAAATTAGCTGCGACCGTCTTCTTTGTATTTTGATAAGTCAGGAACCAGACGATTCCAAACACAGGAAACCTGTTATCATAAATCCAACTACTGTATTGACAATGTCAGCGTCTTCGGTCGATAGCAGATGAAGACACATCCCCTCAGAGATATATCCAGCTGCATGCGTGTCATCTGAGCAGATGGGGGTTCTCCAGGACCCTGTCGCTTTGTTCAAAAGAGTTTGTAATTTACGTCGAAAGTCCAGTTGGTCAGATCCAAAACTAGTTTCTATTTTGGGAGATGTGTAAAAAAGTAGGAGCTGCTCCGATACACAGACAGAGAGCAAAAAAGCAGGAGGAGAACAGGGAGCGGGAAGGAACGCGTGCGCCTCGTTACAGAGCTCGTGAAGAAAACAGACCTGAGAAGTAGCTGAAAAAGCAGATGAAGTAAGAAGCTGCAACGAGCAGCAGAAGGTTTAAAACAGCTAAACGTCTTTGAACGACGTGACGGGAGCTCAGTTCTTTTTCAGTGAGGGGAGAAAAAGCTAAACGTTTCTAGAAAAAGTCCCAGCAGGATCGACCTGAATGAGCCAAACGTTTTGATTCAAGACCAGCTGAAACAGAACAGAACCTGAAGAACGAGGTGCGGAAGGAAATAAAAAAAATAAAACCCCTCGGCGCTGAGACGAGTAAATCTTAACGGAGTCGAGTGAAGGCACGTGAGCGTCTTGATGCTAACGCTAACGGTTCGCTGCGTTTGTGTTCAGGTGCTGCACGACAACAACATCCTGTACGTGTTCGCTCCGAGCCTGAGCAGCCGAAGTCTCTGGGTCCAAAGCCTGAAAGACGGTGGGTCATGGTTCTGGTTTCAGCTTACTGTTGTGTTTTAAGGCTGATCGAAGGAAGGAGAAACCGTCTGGTTGTGCGTGATCACGTGTGTCGAGGAGGAAAGACATCAGCAATGACCTTAGAGATGCAGCTGCTGCTGTCCATCAACCTGGGAAAGGTCAAAGGTCGCTTCCAAACTAGCTGGAGTCCATCATTGTGCAGCTCAAAAGATTATTCAAGAGTGGAAAAGATTAAAGATGGCCGACAGTCTCAGGAAAATTCACCCAAAGGTCAGACCGTGCAGTGCTTTGAAACTCTACAGGCCTTGATCAAAGGTCAAAGGTCATGGCTTCTTTGGAAGAATCTTTCACCCGACTGAACCACGAGGCCTCTGGAGCAATGCTTACCCAGAATGCACTGCAGCAAACAGCTCAGCTGTCAGCACGGCGGCGGAGGCTGATGGTTCGGGCTCTGAGAGTTTTCCTCACGGTGGCTGCTGGTTCACTCTCAGGTTCTGAACCACACACCGGGGTCTGGTTTTCACACCATCCAGAACCGCTGCCATCTCCTCTGGACCAGGACTCGTTTCAAATGGACTGAGGTGACGTCCAGAACTGTTCTGAGGTTGGACAGATCCAAATCTGACATTTGGCTTTGAAACCACAGACCTGCACACTGAAGGAGACGGACCATTCACTGTATTAACTCACAGTTTAAAAACATGCCTCTCTGATGGTATGGGGGTGCATTAATGTCTCTGAACATGAGCAGCTTACATATCTGGAGACGCCATCAATGCAGAAAATAATCTTCAGGTTTTAGAACAGCTGCTCCATCCAGGACTATAAACAGCTGGAGACCTCCATCAGACCAGAATGGGACAATGATCCTACAGAGCCTCCAACACCTGGTCTCCTCAGGTCCTTCAGAACCTCCAACACCTGGTCTCCTCAGTCTTGGTTCAGTTAATTTTTTTATTTTATTTGGGGGAGTGGTTATTAGATGTAAAGAACAAATGAAGATTCTTCTGTGCTACATGCTGGTCATCTGTTGTGTTTGTTTGTGCATCCAGAGATCAGGACCAACTCGAACCTGTCCATGAAGTACCACCCTCAGTTCTGGCAGGACGGCTCGTGGCTCTGCTGTCGTCAGACGGTGAAGCAGGCGATGGGCTGCGAGCAGTACCGGCTCTTTGGTGGTGGGTACCGACTGTTCCACAGACGTGCTGACAGAAAACTAAACTCAAGGGGTGAACCAGTGCTGAGTCAACAACTTACTGAAGTTGAAATTGGACCTTTAGGCTCTGCATCAACCGCAGCCTGTCGCGCAACATAAGTTGTTCTCCTTTAGTTGAATCCATCAGTAATAACAATAATAACGGTTTGACAGACACAAAGCCAGATTTTAGCTCCATCAGCAGAGGTTGCAGTTGATCAGCTGAAGGATCAAACCTCTTTCAGGTCTTCCACTGATAAAAAACAAAGATGTTCAGACGGCAGGACAGCAGCGCAGGTGTAACTGTGAGCAGGACAGGTGAAGTCCTGGCAAACAACAGCTCTGGTATGATCCGTGTTCCTGCTTGAAGACCACGAGCTGTTAAAGGTGCACTCTGGTACATTCAGCTCAGTTTACATAGAAATATAAATCACTATTTCACAACAAACGTCACCTGCACGCGCTGTACAAAATATTTAAATGAATTGTAAAATGACAACAGGTGAAAATGATCTGTCTGATGAAGACAGCAGGTTGAGCTGAACCATCACTTCGTCCCAACCTCCCATGATCCTGAGCAGCATGTTGCAACGGTGGAATGACACAGTTTTAACAGGAAGGACCCTCCAGCAGAACCAGAACCAGGCTCAGGATGGGCGACCATCTGCCTCGACTGGCTGGTGTTAGAGGACAGGAAAGAGACACGGACAAAGACAGAATGACGGTCCAGGTGTGGTTTCTATGGGGACAAACACATAAAGAAATGTGAAATATAGAAATAATTACAAATACAAACATGGAGAGTAGAGCAAGTGAAGACAGCAGCAGAGTGAGGATAATAATAATTAATAACTTTATTTTATTTAAGCTTCCATTAAGTAAAGAGTACTGGGCCAAACACTGAACCCTGAGGATCTCCATCACTAATTGCAGTGTATGCAGGAGTCAAAATCAAATAAAATTAGGGAAATTGTATTTCCTGAGAAAATGCAGTGTGAATGCTTATTGCTGAAAAACAGCTAAAATTAGCTAAAGACATGCTGAAATGTAGCTGAAATAGAAGCATAGCTTAAGGTAGGAGAAGAAAGCAGAAATAACACATATTTGCTTAATTAGGTTTAAAAAATTAAAATGAGCCTAAAATTATGAAATTAGCTATTAAAAAAGCTAAATTATTAAATTACCAACAATAAAAAAATAGCTGAAAATGCAGAAAGAAGCTTAAACGATCAGAAGGAAGTGTAAGGAGCTGAAATGAGCTAAAAAAGTTGGAATTAGCTGAAAAAGCTAAATTTAGCGCAAAAACAGATAAAAATAGCATTAAAAAGCTGAAACTAGCAAAAAAAAAATCAGAACGGAGTATAGGAGCTGGAATTAGCATAAAGAAGTTAATTAGGATGAAAGTAGCAGGAATTACCACAAAAAGCTTGAATTTATCTGAAAACAGCTGAACTTAGCTGAAAAATACTTTAAAAAGTAGCTGAAAAGATAGAACAAGTTTAAGTTAGCAGAAGAAAGTGAAAAAACATGTTTGCTGAAAGAAGCAGAAATGAGCAAAAAAAAGTGAAAATTATCGGAAAAAAGCTGAACTTGGCACACACACAAAAAAACAGCTGGGAAGTAGCTAAAAAGGCAAAAAAAAAAGCTTAAATTAGCAGATGGAAGTGGAGAGAGCACATTTTTGCTGAATTAGGCTGAAAAAAATTGAAATGAGTGCAAAAAATGTGGAATTAGCTGAAAATGCTAAAATTAGCATAAAACAGATAAATAGAAGCTGAAACAGCAGAATAAAACTTAAACTTGTGTAAATAAGCTGAAAGGAGCATAAAAAGCTAAAATTAGGTAATATATTGAGCAAGTACTTTAGTATTTTTAAAAGCAAGTACTTTTACTTTATTGGTAAGTAAAAATGTTAATGTGGTACTTCTACTTTTACTAGAGTAAATTTCTGTCTGTTTATTTGTACTTTTCATTAAGTACAGTTCTGAGTACTTTCTCCACCTGTGGAATTAGGTGTACATAATTGTAAATGAGCTAAAAAATTTTGAAATCAGCTAAAAAGCTGAAATTAGCAACAACAACCACAAAAAAAACAGCTAAAAGTAGCAGAAAATGCAGAAAAAGCTTAAACTTGCATGAATAAGCTGAAAAGAGCATAACAAGCTGTAGTTAGCAGAAAGAATCAGAAAGGAGAACAAAAACAAAACCGTTAAAATTTGCTGAAATTAGCCGATAGCAGCTGAAAAAAAGTTTAAATTAGCAGCAGGAAGCTGAAAGCAGCTGAAGTGAAACAAAATGTGAAAGGAGCAGTGAAAGGTGAACACAGCTAAAGATCTGAAGGAGGTAAAATGAGCTCAGTTCATTTTCTTTGAGGAAAAAATGTCAGAAAAGGCTAAAGATTTCAAACAGCTAAAGCTGCACAAATACCAAAAGTGACAAACATCCAGAGAGTAAAAAGCATCAGAGTCTTTCTGGTACAAAACTCAGAACCAGTCAGAAACCCCAGCAGGAGGTCAGAGAGCAGCTGGCGTGGTCACAGCAGAACTCCACCGACAGGAACCAGCAGGTCCGTTTGTCTGACTGGACCTTTGTTCTTCCTCCAGACTCTGGTAAACCTCTGCCGCAGCTCCCCGACAACAGACGACACGTGAGTGCTGCTGACGCTCGCCCCGACGCGCACGAGCGCGCACGAGCGCACAAACTGATCCAACCTGCGTCTGTCCCCCCCCAGCCCCCCCGCCCCCCCTCGCTGCAGGAAACTGACGAGGAGGTGGTGGTGGTGGCGCTGTACGACTTCCCGGGAGAGGAGGCGCACGACCTGAGTCTGACCAAAGGTGTGGAGTACGTCCTCCTGGAGAGGTGCGACCCCAACTGGTACCGAGCTCGCAACAAGTACGGGTGAGTGCACGAGCGCCGGCAGGAAGCGTGGCACCAAGCGCCACGAGGTTTACAAGTTCAAACACCGTCCGGCTGGGCCCACTGGGACCGAGCACCACGGAGCTGAGAGGTAAGTCCACTGATGTTCTGTCATGGAGAAACCACTGGACCTGCACATGGAAACTGAGCTGGTCCTCACCGGGTCAAAGAAGAACTCAAATCCAGCCTCAGGTTCTCAAAGTCCACATCAGAGTCCACCAGAGTGCATTGTTCATGAACACAAACTGGTTCCAGCTGTGCTGCTCCCACTGGACCTCAGAAGTCCAGGACCAGCCGGGAGCTGCTCATCTGGAGCGTACAGGTGTGGGCTAACACAACGCCAGGGTGGAAAGACATCAGCAATGACCTTGGAGAAGCAACTGTTGCCTCCCGTCAATGTGAGAGGGGTCAAAGGTCCAAACTAATCCAAGTCCATCGTTCTACAATCTTCACAGGAGATACACCCCGAAGGTTAGACCGTGCAATGAGCTCCATCTCAGACTCTGCAGGCCTCAGTCAGCAGGTCAAAGGTCACGGCCTCCTAAAAACAACATGGCAGCACCACTGAAGTTTGGAAAGGTTCATCTGAAGGAACCACAAGACTCGTAGACCAGAACCAGACCAGAGGACCGAGGTTTACCCAGAATGCACAGCAGCACACAGCTCCTCCTTGCTGTCAGCACCATTTGGGCTCCAGTCGGTCACTGAGTGGACCAGGACCTCCTCTGGAGACCAAAGGGTTCTGGAGTCCTGAAGCTTGGACCATACTGGGTCTAACAGGACCATGATCCAGAACACAGCAGCTGCTCCACAACAGACTGGGTCAGAAAGAACAGAACCAAGGAGCTGCAACGGTCCAGTCCAGAAGTCCTCCAGAACCATGAGTCTGATATAGAAACCCTCCGAGGTCCTACAGCTGCTGGATCAGGGTCTGGGACCAGTTTCTGATGATGAAACAGAACCCGTGCGCTCTGATCCTGCTTTGTCTTACAGGGAGGAGGGCTACATCCCGAGTAACTACATCACCGAGAAGACCTCTGGAAACCTGAAGCAGTTCACGTAAGTCCAGACACCGAGCGGTGCCGGCTGGACCCAAAGGTCCAGACGGGTCAACAACTCATGTCCAGAGGCCTGGACCACGTCCAACGTTCCTTTAGTCAAACATGAGTTCAACCTTGTGGACAGAAAAACTTCTTCTTCCTTCAGAGGTCTCCACAGTGAGACATCCTGTGTCTCACTCTGTCCTCTGTCCCCACTCTGTCCTCTGTGTCCTCACTCCAACTACCTCCATGTCCTCTTTAACTGCATCCATATACAGGTAGTCCTCGAGTTACGACGGTCTCGTCTTACGACGTTTCGCAGTTACAAGGGCATCTCCCTTATTCAAGTTACGCAGTTACGCCGGTTTTACGTCAGTTTTACGACAGTTAAACATCGTAACGCGGCAGCGCAGCGGCGGAGGAATACAGTACTGTATGGAGGAGGACGGCGTCACTAGCATCCCATTAGGCCATTAGCTCTTCATTATGGCTCCCAAAACGCAAGGAGGACTCTTCTGATGGCAGTGCATCGAGGAACAGGAAGGCCATCACCATGGACTTACGTCGAAAGTCGGTTTACGTGCTTGGTAAATCAGGTACGTCATATGTATTGACATATGTTCCGACTTACGTCAAATTCGGTTTACAAAAACGGATCTACGTCGTAAGTCGAGGACTATCTGTATTCAAATGTTTCATATTTTTGTTGTTCATTGCTTGAGTATTTTTAAAATGTACATTTTCTGAACTGTGATAGAGAAGGTGGACTGAGCCGACATCTGGGTCCATGTTGGTCGTGTTATTTTTGCTGCTAAATGCAAACATGCTCTTTTGTACCCTTGTTTTACAGAAACTAACCAGTGAACAGAGGTAAAGAAAATAGATTCTGTTGCTGATAGAGCTTTAAAAATACTCCTGTTCCATTCCCCAGCTGCAGTCAGATGGATATGAGGAGAGAGGTGACAGAAGACCTGAAATGTCCTCCTTAAATAGCCGGAAGCATCCAGGGAAAGAGGCCTGCCTCCGCCTGCTGTTAATTCCCTTCTGTCCTTGTGTGTGTGTGTGTGTGTGTGTGCTCATATGAGTGTATAAGAATAGACGTGTATGTTGACTTTCCCCCATCTTCTTTCTCTCTGCCACACTGATTTGATTTAAATAAAAGCCACCCAGCTAAATTGAAGTGTCAGGGTGAAACCGCAGAATGTGTTTAAGTGAAACAGGACATTTCTATGACTGAACATTTCTATCCTGCCCGGTCCCCCTCATGCTCATTCATTTGTGGCGGAGCTATGAAGTAACATTTCGTTTTGCTTGCTTGCACTGTTTATTAGCTTGCGTTGAGCCTGAGGTGCAGCCACTTAAAACAGTTGTAAATCTGTGATGTTATTGACAGAAACATATGGATTTCAATTCATATTCATCGCACCGGCCCAAAAAGGAAGCGCTTCATGAGAGAGCGTTTTTTTTTTTTTTTTTTTTTTTACTGCTCAGACATGTTTAAATTAGAGAAAGTGAGGAATAAGAAACTGGGGAAACAATGAAACGGTGTGTGCCTGTGTGCTTTTGTGTTGGATCTGAGTCCTCCCCCATCTGTTTTGGGGGGAATTGTTTTGGAGACAGCACTATTTCTGGACGCCATCATCACTCAAGCTACTCAAGGTCTCAGGCTTGAGAAGTTGCTATACATCAAGGTATAGTTGATCAATATTGATTGATTTGTAGAACTTGAGGGAATACCACTGCCTCATCGCCGCCTCCCACACACCTCTGTTTATGTAATTAATATGGAAGACAAGTGGTAAGTCAGCCATTACTTCTTAACCTTGCAGAAAGCCCCGGTAAATCAAAAACGGGGATACAGAATGAATTGACCTGGCAGGTTTCTGCAGTCTTTGGAGTTTGGTGGGAGAAAGCCAATATTTCCTCACAAACTGTAGAAAGATTAGGTTTCGTCCTAAAGATGGCCCCATTTCTGCATGGGTGACATCATTTTCTGACTGTAAAGAGGTCAAATAAGTTTCAGTGCAGACTTGATGTCTGAAGGAAAGGTATCAGGGTAATGTCTGGTTTGACAAGAAGTATTTCTTTTGTAGCAGAAGGAGGAGGGATCTATCAAAGATAAAGAAAATGAAACAATGCAAACCGTATACTGGACATAAAGTACTTGAAAGTTTGTGAATCTCTTTAGAATTGTCTAAATTTCTGCAAAGATATGACATAAATCATCAAAAGATTTTCAACAAGTCCTAAAAAAGAACCCAGTTAAACAAGTGAGACAAAAATATTATACCTGGTCATTTATATTTTGATGAAAATGATCCAATATTACATATTTGTGAGTGGTAAAAGTATGTGAACCTCTAGGATTTGCAATTAATCTAAAGATGAAATTAGGAGTTTGTTGTTTTCGATCAATGGGATGATGATCAGGTGTGAGTGGACACCCTGTTTGATTTAAAGAATGAGATCTATCAAAGTCTGATCTTCACAACATGTTTGTGGAAGTGGATCATGACACGAACAAAGGAGATTTCTGAGGACCTCAGAAAAAGAGTTGTTGATGCTCATCAGTCTGGAAAAGGTTACAAAACCATCTCTTAAGAGTTTGGACTCCACCAATCTACAGTCAGACAGATTGTGAACAAATGGAGGAAATTCAAGACCATATTGTTCCCCTCCCCAGGAGTGGTGGACCAACAAAGATCACTCCAAGAGCAAGACGAGGAATAATCAGCAAGGTCCCAAAGGACCTCAGAGTAACTTCTAACAACTGAAGTTCTCTCTCACTTTGTCTAATGTTGATGTTCATGAGTCCACCATCAGGAGAACACTGAACAACACTGGTGTGCATGGCAGGGCTGAAAGAGAATAAAGCCACTGCTCTCCAAAAAGACCATTGCTGCTTGTCTGCAGTTTGCTAAAGATCACGTGGACAAACCAGAAGACTGTTGGAAGAATGCTTAGTAGACGAATGAGACCAAAATAGAACTTTTGGTTTAAATTAAAAATGTTCTGTTTGGAGAAATGAAAACTCTGCATTCCTGCATAAGAACCTTATCCCATATGTGAAACGTGGTGGTGGTAGTATCATGGTTTGAGCCTGTTTTGCTGCATCTGGGCCAGGATGTATTGTCATCATTGATGGAGCAATGAATTCTGAATTATATCAGATAATTCTAAAGTAAAATGTCAAAACATCTGTCCATGAACTGAATCTCAACAGAAAGTGGGTCATGCAGCAACACAATGACTCTAAACATACAAGATGTTCTACCAAAGAATGATTCAAGAAAAATAAAATCCATGTTCTGGAATGGCCAAGTCCTGACCATAATAGAGCTCATCCTGAAAAAATGAATGCGGGCATAAAATCAAGAATGCAACAGTTTGAATACAATTTGTACTCTTGTGTAATCATTCATAGTGAAGCAGACAATTACTCTGTCTTCCAGCCCTGAACTACTGCACCTGTAAATAAAAATTACTGACCTTTTGCACGCCTGGATCTGTCTTCTTCTCAGTCTGCTAACTTAGGGTCAACCTTAACTAAATTATAATAGATATGGGCACTAGTGGCCTCTGTGACCCAAAACAGAAGAAGCAGGTAAAGATAATGGATGAATCGATAGAAGAATTTATCTATGATATGAACCCTGATCTCACACATGAAAGAAAATTGTAGTTACTTGTACTCTGTGTAATCATTCACAGTGAAGCAGACAATTACTCTGTCTTCAATATACAGTACTGTGATATTCAAATTGTTACATTCTTGGTTTCACACCCACATTTTCTGTCATGGGATGCCATGGTTAAAGTTGTTGCCTCACAGCCAGAATGTTGCTAGTTTGCCTCCTGGCTTATGGAGTTTGCAAGTTTTTGCTTTATTTGTTTGTTTGTATTGGTTTTCTTTGTGTATTCTAGTTTTTTACCACAGAACTAAATCGTGCATGACAGGTCCATTAGTAACTCTAAAACTAATCATACCTAGACGTGAGTGTGAGAGTGAATGGTTGTTTGTCTCTATGTGTCCCTGTGATGGACTTGCAACCTGTCCAGGTTGCATCCCTCCCTCACACAACAATCTCTGTAAATAGGCACTGTATTCCTACAACCTGGAAAGGAGAAAGCATGAAAAGAAAAAAAGGATGGCAAGAATAATCAGGCATCCATGATGACATGAACATGCACAGCTGTATGCATGCAGAAATACGTGTGTCCATATGGTACGTGGCTCAGTAAGAAACAATAATGATTTCAAATGCTACTTGTGCAAATCAATCTCTGTGTCTGAAATGCTAATCCCATTGAATTAATATTAAGGATGAATTGTCAGAAAACAATTATGGAGTTGTATCAGAGAGGAGAGCAGCTTAACCTTTCATTACAATGTACTGAGCTACATTTCACACATTACAGTATTGCAATTCTAAAAAAAAATACCAACATCACCAATTCTTTTTTTTTTTTTCACCACAACCTTGATGACTGAGACTTCACACCAGAATACATTATGCTGCTTTAATAGTCACTATAATATTCTTTTGTACAGGCTTGATGTCATGAGTTTCTGGCATTTCCTTACCCATTTCACCGTTGTCTCATTGATTACCTCACAAATGTGTTGTAGAGTCAGCACACTCAAATTATAATGTTAAACCCTCTAATGTTCTGTCTGCACCGAAAGATGCTAACCCATCCAGCAGAATTCAATATGTTTTGATGTCATGTTTCTGCCCCTGCCTGCCACAGTTTTCTGTTAGTGTCTGTTTTGTCTATCACCCTCCTCTCAGCTCAAGCCCATTCTTTTCAAGCTTTGCCACGCCTCCCTAATTTTTCCTCAGCAATCAGCTCTCATTAGATCCACTTGTTCTTCTGCCTACTTAAGCCTCATGCTCTCAACAAACCAGTGCCAGATTATCGAACCTTCTCAAGTAGTAGATGTCCAACATTCATGCCACAACCTTGTTTGACTTCTTGGTTCTGACCTCTTGCATGCCTCTTGGATTCTTCGCCTTGTTCATTCCCTACCATATTTGGATCACTCTCTCTGACCACGGTAACAACTCTATTCTGCCTCGGCTCGACTACGTCTCTCACCTTGCCCTCAGGATTTGGATTAGAAACTCTGACCATTGACCTCGGACCAATCAACTGGACCTTGATTCTGCTTCTACCCCAACTCATTAAGCTGTACATTTCTGCTGCTCTGGTTCCTCTTTACTACCACTGGTGACATCATCGGATCCTGCTGTCTCACGGATTCAACTCCCTGCCTGACTCTGACTGTGAAGGTTAGTGACTGCCTCAGTTATTCTAAGAGACTTCACAGTCAAAAGCCCATTATTTATACTCCTGTCTCTGCAGATCCGAGTGGCCCACAGACCCAGACCTTCACCAGAGATCCAGCTTTAATAATAAAACTCTTAAACCATTCCTGTTTTCTGGTGCAGTTACTGAATCCTAAACCAGGTTCTTGTCAGTATAATCTGGCCAAAATGGATTCAGCACCTGATTAGGAATGACGCTCTGGTGTGGAGGGGGCCATAGTTAAATTAGAATCAAACATGCAGAAAATAAAGATCATGCTACACAGCATGTTTCACCAAACCTCTCCACAAGATGTCACTAACTCTCCTTGTACTTTAACAGCAGCACCACATTCCACTGTTCACCACCATAAACATCGCCTGACTCCTCCTGAGCTATTTAAGGGGTACCCTGACCAAGGTTGCCCTTTTCTCACCCAGTGTGAGATCCACTTCCAGCTGCAGCCCTCATCCTTTCCATCAGAATGTTTCAAGGTGGCACATGTCATCTCCCTGTGTTCAGTTAAAGCTAAGTCTTGGGGCACTTCTGAGTGGCAGAGAGACTCTAGAAGCTGCCACACATTTAATAACTTTTCTAAAGAGTTGTGCCAAGTGTTCAGTCC
Source organism: Hypsolebias antenori (assembly GCA_031762315.1). Classification (NCBI taxonomy): domain Eukaryota; kingdom Metazoa; phylum Chordata; class Actinopteri; order Cyprinodontiformes; family Rivulidae; genus Hypsolebias; species Hypsolebias antenori. Next base: position 30,097,303 of record JARVGS010000001.1, on the reverse strand, counting down.
TGTGTTACCTGAAAGAGAGGCTGCATGCAAAATTTTCTCTGTAAGACAAGGAGGCAAGAGAGTCACTGAATACATCATAGATTTTCATGCTATAGCAGCGGAGAGCCGATGGGATGAAGAGGCTTTAACCGATGCTTTCATTCAAGGATTAAATGAGAATATCAAGGATGAGTTGGCTGTGAAGGACTACCATGAGTCCCTCAAAAGACTAGAAGACCTACTACATGCATCGATCTTCGTCTCTGGGAGAGAAACCGAGAGAGAAACCGAGAGAGAGGAGGCAGAGGTTTCTGAACACCCAGGCCTTGGGGTGAGTTAAAAGCACTTACAGTTACTACTCCGCCAAGCCCCAAACCCAGTAACTCACAGACCGATGAACCCATTCAACTGGGTAGAAGCAGACTTACTCCTGAAGAGAGAGAGAGAGAGAGAGAGAGAGAGAGAGAGAGAGAGAGAGAGAGAGAGAGAGAGAGAGAGAGAGAGAGAGA
>JARVGS010000001.1:29911208-29922547 GCA_031762315.1 Hypsolebias antenori | reverse complement strand
TGATCCATCCAGTCATCCACTGTCCATCCATCCACTCTCCATCATCCATCCAGCCATGATCCATCCAGTCATCCACTCTCCATCATCCATCCAGCCATGATCCATCCAGTCATCCATCCATCCATGATCCATCCAGTCATCCACTCTCCATCATCCATCCATCCAGTCATCCACTGTCCATCCATCCACCCTCCATCATCCATCCAGCCATGATCCATCCAGTCATCCACTGTCCATCCATCCACTGTCCATCCATCAGTCAGCCATCCATTCTCACTCACTCATCCATTCATTCACCCACCCATTCATCCATCTACCCTCCATCTCCATCCATCATCTGTCCATCCATGCATCCATCTATCCATTATCTTCACCCACTTAACTTTCTTTTTGGGTCGCGGGGTCACTGGTGTCCATATCCCACCATCAATGTGTGAGAGGCGGGGGACACCTGGACAGGTGTCCAGTCCATCACAGGGACACCTGGACAGGTGTCCAGTCCATCACAGGGATTGTTGTTGGAGAATAATTCTTGTTTATTAGGAGTTTGTTGATGTCTGAAATAATATTTGGACAGATCCTTTTGGACAAAGCATTACATGTAGCGCTGCCAGGAGGAAGTAAAGAGTGAGAGCATCGTGGGGGGGTTATGGGTGCAGGGGGGTTCTGTGGATCGGGTGAGACAAAGTACATGAAGTATTTTCAGTATATCTGGTCAAATACTGCAGCAGGACTGCAAAGACGAGTACAGGCGTGTATTTGAAGGAGTGCTGTGATCAGAGTCAGCCAGCAGGGAGCGACAAAGACTTTATTTCACCAACCATGGATGTACAGAAGTCCTACAAACATTAAAATTTTCTAAAAGTAGAAAGAAGCTGCTCAGTACACACAGCCTCCACCCCCTGAGGAGATCCAAGTTTTATACATAAAAACATGAACCAACTAATTTTACTTCATTTCCCCGTGTCTATCAAAGTAAAAAAGTTCTTTGTATTGTTCCTGAGAGTGGTCTACAACCATCCGCTGTCTGCTTCGTCCTCTTCATCCTCACGAGTCCTGAGACAGAAAGAAAGAAAGACGCTCAAACGTCGATGACGAATCAAAAGGAAGGCGCCGTTGTTTGGTTCTTACACGACTTTGTGGAGTCTCATCTCGTTCATCATGTGCTGTCTGAAAATGTTGATGGCTTTGTAGACGTCCACCTGGTCCTGGTTTTCCTCCAAAACCTTTCTGTACCTGCACACACACACAAGTTTCTTATAGAAAGTTGTAGGAGGAACAAAAACCATCAAAAGGTTTTTAAAACAGATGAAACATGTCCACATTCGGTACCACAACCCAGACCGGTGTGTGTTGACTGCAGTTGTTTTGGGTATCATTTAATACTTCCTTTAAATCGAGACCCTTTTAAATGAGATGGAACGTTTTCAAACAGGACCCGGTGACGTGGGACACGAACAGACGCCTCATTAGTTCTGTTTCCAGGGGACTCAGCTGTGGGACGTGCAGCTGATGTTTGTCTCCACGTTCAGACGCAGTGGAACTGTCAAACGTTCCAACCGTGGGAGTTCCTGCTCCACTTCTGTCAGAAGTCACTAGATGGCGCCAAACTACCACACCTGCGAACAATCTCCAGCGTCTAAAAGGCAACAGACGACTTCTCCTCGCCGCTGGAGCGTTGCCTGCCAGTGGGTCGTGCTTCAGCCGTTTAGTTCCTACTGACCTGAGACTATCGTTGTCTTTTGATGGTTCCAGTGTACTTCCTGAGACTTCCCTGTCTCCTCTGAGAAACTCTGGAAACCTCCTTGTGGCCTCCTCAGCTGTTGTCCACGCCTTCCAACCACACGCCCACCAGAGACTGTGATCCACTCTGGACGACTCCTTGTTTGCACAAGATTGTAGGAACCAGTCCTCCTCAAGCAACCAGTCTCCAACCAGTAAGAACCAGAGACAGTCTGATTAATCCATTCCTGCCGTACTTCATTTGTGACCCTTCTTGCTCCTCAGGGTTCCTGACAGTACCTGTGCCATTATCCAACTTGACTTCCTGTCTTGGAGTCGTCCACGTTCAGGCCTTTCACTCTTCGGTTCTCGTAACACCAACTTTTGCTCTGCAGGAACCAGGACCGGTTCCTGACGTGCTGCAGCCTTCGCTGGGGCGGTTCGCAGCACGGAGCGGAGTGACAGCTCCTTTGAATCCGAGGTGACGGTCATGTGGGGCGCCCCTCTGGGTCGTGGGTGAGTCGGGTTCACGAGGGATGGTATGGGGCGTGAGACGGATCGGCAGCTCGGGGCCTCATTGGCAGTAATGAGGATGTTGTTCTGGTCAGCTGTAGTTCTGAGTTCAGTTGAAAGACAACGTTCTTGATTTACTGGTTTGTTTCTGGTCCAACCCTCATCTGTGCCCGTGAGGAACCAGATCCTGGATCCAAACAGCTGAAATGAGCCGGGCCCAGCCTGGGAGGTAAGGTGAGGAGCTCGGAGATGATTCAGCTGAGGTGGTTCCAACAGTCGGACAGAGACACCAGGGCAGACCCAGATCACACTGGACTGGTTACACACCCTCCACCAGTCTGAGAACACCCTGGGGTCCCCAGGAGGAGCTGGAGTGTCCCTGGGGAGAGGGAGGTCTGGGTTTCTCTCCTGGACCTGCTGCCTACACGATCCGACAACAAATAAGTGGCGCAAAATGGAAAAATAATACAGTAATAATAATAAGCTGAAAAGACTCCTAAAATTAGAAATGATAAAAAAACTAGCTTAAAGAAGATGCAAACAGCTGAAATTAGAAAAATAGCAGAAATGTGCAAAATTAATGAAGCAAATAGCTGAAATGAACTCAAAAACTGAAATTAGAAGAACCCCAGTGCACAAAATGACTAAAATTAGAGGATGGTTTGCTGAAAGTAGCTGAAACATCAAAAACTCAAACTAGAAGCTGAAAGTTCACAAAATAACTGAAATGGGCAGAAAGAAGCTAAAAACGAGCACATAAAAGCTGAAAGTAGCTGAAAAGGAGCAGGAATGTTTGGAATGAGCCGAACATTTTGGTTGAAACGGCACAAAAATTGTGGACTCAGTTCGATTCCAGAAAGCGTTGTGAAGAAAACCGGAGCGGAACAGTGAGCGGGCTTCATGACCGTTCACACAAACAAAGGTCCAGCTGGGCTTATCAGCTGAACACATCAAAAACCAGATCTTTGGGCCTGACAGACCCGGTTCTGTTGATGTAAAGCAGCTCAACAGGAAGTCACCTACAAACACATGAACGATGTGCAAATGGTGTAGCTGTGTTTGTGCACGTGACGGAGTGGAAAGTAGCCTTTCATGCAAAACTGGCGCCGCTCAAGCAAATTCCCACGAGCGGGAAACTCCGGAGGTTCTGAGAAGTCACGGCTTTTAAAAAACCTCCTGACAGATTTCACAGAGGAGGAACGTGCATCTTTCACAACGCATCAATCCTCCTGCTGCCCTTGGATCAAAACGGCCCACGAGGCCTCTGTTTCAAATCAGAGGTCATAGGTCAGTTTGACCCAGGGGCAGCTGGAGGGATCAAATCTTGATCCAGTACCTGTCGAGCCAGAAAACCGCCTCGGCCTCGTTTCTCCACTTCTGGTAAAGGTTCTGATCCTCAGAGTCTGACGCCCGCGGACCGAGCTCAGAAAGAAGCGTCTGGGCCAGAAAGTTCTGCAGGCAGACCCGGGCGGACAAAGCCACGAGCCAGTAAACCGGATCCTCCAGAACCACCTGGTGGAAAGACTGGAGCGAGAACTGGAGCCACCGTGGAGGGCGAGTGGTTCTGAGGTTCTGGATGAGGAGAACACCAAACACGAGTGAGAGAAGATGCTGCTTCTGATTTATTTCTTCAAACAAACATTAAAATGTGCTGACCTGTTTGTTGCTGCTGTATCGTGTGAGCGTGTCCAGCAGCAGCGCTTTGACGTCATCAGCTTCATGCAGACCGTTCATCAGGACCTGAGCAGCAAAACATCTTCTTACATTGAAATAAAAATACTGAGCTCTTCAATCAGACCAAAGTATTTGACTTCAGGAGGCAGTTCAAAGCCAGATCATAAAACTGAAGCAACGTAAAACCCTCACATTCAGTATGTTGGAACCAAAACGACATGAAAAGGCATCAAAGTCAAAGGTTAAAAAAACAACGTTAATGTGACAAAGTTTAAATAAATATAAATAAAAATAAAAGGTTGATATCAAAGATGAAACATAGTTTGAATCAGAAAGTCGACAATTTAAAAAACCCAGAGAAATGGGGCCAAATATTTCTAAAGTAATTACCGTAATTTCCAGACTATCGAGTGCACCCGAATATAAGCCACGCCCACTAAATAAAAAAAATTAATAACTTTATACATATATAGGCCGTGCTTTTCTATAAGCTGCAGGTGTGCACATTGTAACATGACATATTTGCAGAGAACGATTTTAAAAAATCTTTTAATTAAATATGTACCGGTAACAAATATATACAGTAAATGTTTTTTTTTTTTTTTTTTTCTAAACAGTGCTGGTTAAAAAAAATAAATAACAACAGCTTAACATGAAGTCAAGATCGCTATATTCATCTTCCTCCTGCCCCGCTTTCAGGGTCCTCTGGCAGCGGAGCAAAAGTTGCTCTGCACGAGGCCTGTCACCATAACAAATCCTGCTGGCGATTAATTGTCTCAGAAATTATTGCGATAAACAATAATATTGTTTGAAATTTGACAATAATTAGTAACTTTTCTCATATTTAAGAAGAAATATTTTCTATCTCATCTTATTTGTTTGAGTGTAGTACTTTTTTCAACCACCAAATGACAGTACAAGATTATTTGAACCGAAGGATGGATAGTGAGGGTGCGAGCAGCATGTCTCTTTAAATGGGAGGGAGGCATTTTGGATCTTTGACAAAATGGTGGTTTTTCCCTGAGATCGACCTGTTAGCTTAGCTTGTAGCTTAGCTTCTCAGCTTAGCTGCTTTTAACGATCCCAAAAACGCAATTATGGACGGTTAAAATGGATTTTTTTTAAAAAGAGAAAGGGAGGGGTCTGTGAAAAACACCAGAGTTGAGCCTTTTGTCATCCAGTGTCTTCAGTAGAAAGAGAGACATGAAGAAACAACAAAGCTGATAAATGAAAATGAAATCGATAATTTTCATTCATCATGCGATTAACTGAGTTATTGTTTATTGCGACAGGCTGCGCCCAACCCATGGGGAGGGGGATTCCCCACCTCTCGTTCTCTTCTCCTCATTTCATTGGTCCATCTGTTTGATAATTTCATTGGTCAGGTTTTTTTTTTTAAACCTTTATTAATGCAGGTAGTCTCAGAGTCACAAGGACCCCCACCTCCAGAGCTCTGTGAGCACCCAGGTGCGACGAGGCTAAATGTTTTGGCAGCAAGTAGCTCATTAGTCCAAAAACCCCCCCCCAAAAAACATAAATTAGCTGCAGTATTGTATACGCAGTGCGATTCAAGGTGTGTGAAAAATGTAGCGACTTATAGTCCAGAAATTACGGTACGTAAAAAAATAAATAAAAATGAGCTACAAAAGTTTAAAAACAAACAAAGATCATAAAAAGCCAAACAGTAACTACGTCAAAAGCAGAATAATTAAAGCTACAAAGTGATGAAATTATTTTAAAAAAAGGTCAAAGACTTTAAATGTGAACAGTGGAGTCAAAAAATTTATATTTCAGAAGAAAACGTTACGTCAAAAGACCGTTCTCGACAACGGTTCTGTAAAATCTCTGAAGACCAAAATCTTTTTTAATCGTCCTTCGGTCAGTTAAACGTGAACCAGCTGCTCTGCGAAGCTTTCAGACAGCTGGGTTCACAGGACACCTACAGGTGAGCACACCTACTCACAACTCAGCTCTGTGACTACCTACTTTTCAGTTCAGAGGCGTAACAGCGCTGAGTTGACTTTAAGCCCCTCCCACTTCCTGTCTCTGTCATTTCAAGCTTCACACAGACGCAGGACAAAGGCGTCTCAGGCCCAGCTTGAATACGTTGAGTGAACTGGACTGATTCTTTTGAAAAATTATACTCGAGTCGACTGAAAGTTTCTGAGGCAGAAATTCAAAACACAAGAACAAAAAAACCCAGAAACACACTAAATAATAATAATAATAATAATAATAACCACGATGGAAAGCAGTGACAGAGTAAGACTCGGCTGAAAGAAACAGATCAGTACAGAAGAAGTGGTGACCTCTGACCTCCAGCGTGCTGCTGACTCTGTGCAGGTAGAGCGCCTCCTGCTGGACGAACCTGGAGTAACAGTGCGCCGTCAAATCACCGGATCGAAACTCTCTGACGACGCAGGACGAGCGGAGGATGTCCTCCGCCAAACCAAAGCTTGAATCCCACAAAACGTCAAACAAACTCGAGCCGGGAAGGACACCTGAGGAGAAACAGAATCAGCTGTTATCACTGCCCTGAAGTGCAGTGGGATTATGTCCGTACAGTCGTCTGGAAGACGGGCGGAGTGCACGTTGCTGCTGCTCCTAAGAGCGCGGCCCCTTATTCTTTTAGATAAGACAAGGGGGAAAGGCCACGAGGAGAGGATAGTGGTTTTACAACAAACATCTCTTCACATCTTGTCCTGTCAGGACACAACATCAAAAACTACCAGCAGCACATTTATAAACACATCACATGCGTTTGATGACAAGACGGTGAGATTTGTCCATGGAGCACTTCCAGGTAGACCATAGTCCTGATGAGGTGTTGGTGTCAGCCGGTACAGCTCTGTTAAGTGTTCACAGAAGTTCTGGGGCAGGGGGGGCTGTGCGGGGGTGAATAGAGCAGAGCCTTCTTAGTTTACACACACCCCCAGGAGAAACTTGATAAGTCGACCTGCTTCAAGGCTGAACGGGGGAGTCAGATTCAGATAAGCCACAATTGTTAATTTTTCAGGCAGATTGTTATTTCTCGTCAGCCTTGAGTTCTGTTGGTACTTTCGATCCAAAATGGCCAGATTTGTGGGTATTCCACTGGTCCGTGCTTATTAGCCCCCTCCGAGGTCGCCCCCAACATGCTGGCAAGTCCCAGAAGTCGCAAGTGGCCTACGATTCTCATAAGTCGCTTCCATCTTACGGTTGAGCTCGTAATTCAACGGAGTCTGCTCAAAGCACGAACCAAACCTTCGCATCAGGTCGGCAGCTTTGCCATGGCCGAAACTGCTGCCGACGTCTTCTTGAATAGCCGATAACATACAGTAGGTATCCGCCAGCGCCTAAAAGCAGAAACTCTGCTCTCATAAATCCAATGATATAAACATCTTCGACGTCCTCCTGACATGATGTAGAAAGGCACATCAACTTATCCATGACGTACCCTGCCGTGTGCATCTCAGCGGGGCATGAGGGCTCTCCAGGACCCTGTTGCTTGGTTGAAACGATTTGATCAATTGCATTGATGGTTGACCAGATCAGAGCGGCGACACTGCAAACAGCATGTGAACAGCCGCCACTGGTCTGGGTCTGGGCGGCAGACCTCCACACATCGATAAGAGCTTGAGCGCCATTCCGCGAGCGAGCAGCCTGTTTGAGCGATTCTCTGAGATTCCTGTTTCTGCTGCTTTAGCTCTTAATATTAAAACAATATTAACAGTGAAAGACTAATATTTGTAGCTCGATTAAAACAAGGACGCCATCATTTTCGTCCAAACTCACAGAGTTCGCTCTGTGAGAGTCGGTTTCAGGCTTTTATAATTCATCATAAATGTCTGTATCTGTATGTTTTAAACAATTTAGAGACGTGTACAAATGTGGAATGACACTAATTTTACTGTTGTACAATACCGTACCGTTCCAGAGACTGTGTGAGCTGCAAAGGATGCTGGGTAGCCTTGTGGCAGTTATGTATGCGATGTTTCTGAGTACGATGTTTGCGAGTGTGGAAATGGGTTGTTCTTGTTAACGTCCTGTTCAGGTTTGCGTTCATGTTCAAGTCTCTGTTGTTGGATGTAAACTGTCACCATGGGTCAGAGGGTGTGCACCAATAATTAAAGATATCACAGAAGCATAGCAAACACAGGTTCAATGTTTCAGCTTCATTTATAATAAAATAGGTTTCATGAAAGTTGTAATTTTTCCGTACTTCTTTAGAGGGCGGTCGCAAAAAAGAGATTTGTACGCTTGTGAAAATGTTGAAAACCGTGAAGTTCCTCTTCTTAATAAAAGCTGGAGTTTTGGTCATTTGCAGCTCTGGAGCAAACTAGTGACTTCTGGAAGAACGTCCTCTGGACAAACGAGACCAAAGTAGAGATGTTTACCCATGATGCACAGCTCTGTGGATGGAGCAAACCAAACTCCTCACACCAAATGTCAAAAGATGGAGGAGAGCGAAGGTTTGGACACCTCATGGTCTTTGAGCTGACCATGGACTTTCTGTAGACCAAAGGACTTTAGAGCAGTGGTTGTTGGGGTCAGTGCTCCACTGTGGGTCACAGAACACCAAGTGGTCCTGAGAAGATCTACTCAAGTTAATGATTGCCCATCGCACCTTGAGCTCTTATGATGGAAAGAGTTCGGAACAGGAGTGATGGACAAATAAAACGATTCAATGTTTGACGAGACTCTTTGCTCGTTGCACCACCAGTCCAACCATCCTGAGTCTGGTTCTGGTTCTGCTGGAGGTTTCTTCCTGTTAAGAGGAAGTTTTTTTTCGTTCCACTGTTGCCGACATGCTGCTCAGGAGGGGAGTCAAGCTTGACCACAGTTTGCTGGTTACCTTAGAAAACTGTTCCCAGTTGGTGTGTGAGTGTTTCTGCCCAAATCAAATCAAACCGATTTGAACTTCAACCAGTTTCAGTCGTGGTCACAAGATTCTGAAAAGCTGAGAAGTTCTGGAACCGCAGTTCTGACGTCACATGAGAGTCCGCCTGTCCAACAGCTGAAGTTTGGACCAAACTGGGTCCAACAAGCCAAAGATCTCAAACACAGCAGTCTACGACAGAGAGCTGAGCAGAACCCAGTGTCTGCAAAGAAGAGTGGGACAAAGTTCCTCCATAACCACGTGAGAAACGGATAAAGCCCGACAGAAACCCACCGGGAGTTCCTGCTGCTACAGACGGTTCTCCAAGCTGCTGGGTCAGGACTGGAACCAGTGAGATGTGAGTAATTCTAGAACTTGGTAAAGACCAGATCATTTTGCTGTGATTTGTAAAACCCTGGAGCTGAGAGAGAATTAACATTTTATTTTTTATTCACGACTGAAAACAAACGTTTGGTTTTGAACAGTGAAGACACCAGAGGACCGTGTCAAGAACATTAATGGGTTTTTGTCATGGGATGGAAAATGGAGACGCTTCAGGAGGGAAACCTTTGAATCGAGCGGTAACCGCCCCTGAAGTGAACCCAACTGGTACCAAAACAGAAGTGTCTCACCTGGACCAGGTGAGGTCCTGCTGGTAGGGACAGCGGGCTCCAAACTGAAAGCAGACAAAGGAGATTCAAGCATGGAGTTATCTCTACAGGTTCAGACATTAACATACAGTCTGCGTACTAATACACACAAAATACACACTGCAGTATTTATCCTGATGCTGCTCAATAATCCAGGTAGAAACATCTAACAAGGTTGAGTCAGGTCCTCTGGACGGGTCCTCCTTTGTTGAAACGTTTCGTCTTTTATCCAAAAGACTTCTTCAGTCTGAGGAGCTATGACAGACTCAGTCCTTGAAGCAGAACCTTCTCGTGGTGGATCAACCAGTTTGCTGATGACATCCAGAACTAGCTGTTCACATGATCAAGGAGGACCACCAGCCTTTGCATGTGACCAGCAGGTTGTTGGTTCTGGAAGTGGGATCAGTTCATGTTCTGTGTTTGTGTTCAGAGTTGTAGAAATTTAAATCAGACTTGAGCGACGAGATAAAAGAAACAGCGGCGAATATTAACTGAGCATCGTTAGAGTTGACCAGATCTGTGAGAAGATCCGGACGTTGGGTTCTGTCGACACCAAAAACAGAAACTCCAACAGATCCAGCAATGTTCAGTCAGGTCATCTGAACAGGTTCTTTTTTTGTTGAGACGTTTCGCCCTCCATCCAGAGGGCTTCATCAGTCTGAGGAGTCACAAACAAACTGTTTTCTCCTTTTCTCCACCAAGCAGTACACTCCTACAGTGGAGCAACCAGTTCGCTGGTGATAAGATGGTTTCTGGGGGCTGTCCTGTCCCTGTTGACTCCTCCCAGGCAGGCAGCCGCAGCCGAAGTGGTTCAAGACGTCAAAGTTCATGCTCAGTCATCCAGGTACAAAATCCAACAATGTCCAGTCAGGTCACCTGGACAGGTCCTTTTTTTCAAGATCCAACAGATCTGTTAGTTTTCATCAGTGGTGGCCACAGCTAACCAAAACATTAGCTGCACTAACCCATAATACACCAACTAACAAAAATTAGCTTTTCTAACGCCAAACAGGTGAAAATATTAGCAGAAGCTATTGCTAACGGCTAACTGCTCAGTCTGCGTCACGTCTCCGTCCAGTTGAAGACGGGTGGGACTGATGCGAACCCGTTGATGTTGGTCTGATTCTATTGGTCTGAACTGAAGGTGGGCGGAGCCATTTGTGGCAGTTCAGCCAATCCAAGCCAGAGTTACAGTCCCGCATAATGCGACAGATGTGACAGGTGTTACACGCACACGCAAGGCTCGTGGCGCACGCACGCTGCGCTGCATGTGTGAGGAAACAAGTTCTGTTTTAATCTGGGGTAAGTGGCATTTGTGAATTTCGTTAGCGGACTTAAAGTTCGAACCTAACGTAGCAGAAGCTAACTGGTGATACATCTGCTAAAGCTAGGTTCACCGTTAGCTGTTAGCGGATTAGCGGGACCGTTTTAACGGGTCAGAACTGCAAACACCACCTGCAGAACCAACAAGAACCAACGGGTTGAAGCTGCAGATTCCTGCTGGAGGAAGGTTCTTTGTGAGTAATCCGATTACTCTTTCTGGACTTTACCGGGCTGCAGTGGAGCAGACGTAGAACCGGAGTTCTCCACAGTGGGCGCTCCTCAGTTCTCCACCTGGAAACGAAACAAACGCCGATGTTCATTCTTTAATTACACAGGTTTATATAATTTATTATTACTCTGTTATGAAAAAAAATTCTCACTGTGCAGAACGTTTGGGTCAGAAAGCAACACAGATGTTAAACCAGATGTGGTTTGAGAGGAGCTATTATAGGTGTTCAAACTAAAACGTGCAAAATATGAATACAGGTAGTCCTCGACTTACGAACAGGTTCCGTTCCTACGGACCGTTCGTAACCCGATTTTGACGTAAGTCGGGACCCGTAGCACGTGGCGTCGTAAGTCCGGATTTTTTGCCGTAA
>JARVGS010000001.1:29816938-29827754 GCA_031762315.1 Hypsolebias antenori | reverse complement strand
CTTTCAGTTTCGGTTTAAGGCTAAACCGGTATCCAGCCGGGCCGTTAGAACGGAACTCGGCCGTAAACCGAGGACTAGCTGTATATAAACTACAGAAAAATTAAAGCATTAAACCCACCACTGAGTTTGCGTTAGCTTCCGTGACCACCTCGGACATGCTGTTCTTCAAAATCAGCGCAACAAGCATCATGATGGAATTTTGAAAGGTTGAAGTTTTTTTATGTGCCATATTTTTTTTAATCACTAAAAAGTTCAACTGAAAAACAACTATTGAAAATGTGATCACTTTGAAATAGTAGTACGATTTTTTTACTTGAAGTGAAACTAAATGACATTTCAAACGTATAGAAATAATGACAATTATTATTTTTTAGGTTAAAATGTATTCTGAATATATTTTAACACTGAAAAATTAAATGCAAACATGCAACATTAAAATTTCAGTGGCAATTTTAATTCAAATCTTAGTGACACATATTACTTACATCGTCTTCCTCCACTGCCCCTCTTTCTTGTGGCGTGCTGCAGGGCGCTATTCTCGGTCCTCTCCTTTTTTCTCTTCATATGCTGCCACTTGGATCAGTCATACCCAGTCACCACTTTTCTTTTCACTGTTATGCAGATGACCCACACATTTATTTACCAATGAAGCCTAAAAATAGTGACCTACACACATATTTTTTATTGTATCACTGACAATAAACAGTGGTTTCACCAAAATTGTCTGTTTTTAAAAGGAGGAAAGATGGAGCGTATTTATTGATGAAGATGATGCTTTTTGTTGACATCCAAGTTTATACCCACAGTTAAAAACTTGGGGGTGACCTTTGACAAGGATTTAAAGTTCGATAAACATATAGCCACTGTAGTCGAATCAGCTACGTCTTTTACTCAGAGTTAAGCCTTTTTACATTGCTGTGACCTGGAAAAGGCCGTTCCTGCTTTTATCAGCTCAAGGCTTGACTAATGCAACGCTCTGTATGTACAAATCTCCCATTCCTCCATCAGATGTCTTCAGCTGGTCCAAAACATTGCGTCTTGTCTTTTAACCATCCCTCCCATTCATGAGCACGTCACCCCAGTTTTAGTCTCCCTCCACTAAATTCCAGCCCATTTAATAATTTATTTCAAAGTTTTGTTATTCACTTCAAAGTTCTTGACAGTCTCTTCTTCCTGTAGCGTCGAGAAGTAGCTAAAGCCGTGTTCTGCCTGGTGGTGATCTTCGCCCTCTGCTGGTTCCCGCTCCACCTGAGCCGCCTGCTGAAGAGAACAATCTACAGACCTCACGACGTTCGGCGCTGCGAGCTCCTAAAGTACATCCTGAAACTTAAAACTACCTGTCATGCTTAATTTCTGTGAGCTTTTAGTTTGAAAGAGCCATTTCCTGTTGTTGCAGCTTCCTGTTGGTGCTCGACTACTTCAGCATCAACATGGCCACCATCAACTCCTGCATCAATCCCATCATCCTCTTCTTCATCTCCAAGAAGTTCAAAAACTGCTTCAAGGTAAAGAGGGGCCTCTGAAGCGGCGTGACGCCTGGTGATGTCACAGTGAGGTCACGGGGTCAAAGGTCGTGGGACGGGGAGGCTTTCTGAGATGTTTGGAGATTTGAGTTTATCTGGAGGAGAGTAGGAGAGGATTAGAGACAGAGAGGTCGCGACCTTTGATGGACGCTCTGTGGGAACCAAGAGGGGAGGTTTAAAGGAGCATTCCAACAAATCTTCAGATGAACCTCGGGTCAACACTGAGCAGCCGAAACGTAAAGAGCTTCACGAGGCTGAAGACTCTCAGGATACTGTATAGTACAGTCAAACCTACTGAAGAAGCTGAAATCGACCTGTTAAAAGTCTAAGGAAGCAGAACATGAGCTAAAAAATGAAGGAGCAAAATTCTAGAGTAAAGCTTTAAGTAGAAAAACACAAGCTAAAAGCTATAGCCTAAAGCTAAAGGTAGCAAGAGGCTAGTTAAAGGCTAATAAGAAATGGCAAGCTAAAAATAGCAACATTCTCATTGAAAGCTGAAAGTAGCAAAATGAAAACTAAAGTAGCAAAAAGTCAGATAAGAGCTAAAAGTAGCTAAAGGCTAGTTAAAGGCTATCATAAGGAATGGCAAGCTAAAACTAACAACATTCTGGTTGAAAGCTGAAAGTAGCAAAACACTAACTAAAGTAGCAAAAGATCAGATAAAATCTAAAGTAGCAAGAGGCAAGTTAAACTAATTATAAGAAACGACAAGCTAAAAATAGAAACATTCTGGTTGAAAGCTGAAAGCAGCAAAATGCTAACTAAAGTAGCAAAAAGGTCAGATAAAAGGTAAATGTAGCTAAAGTCTAGTTAAAGTCTAATTATAAGAAATGGCAAGCTAAAAATAGCAACATTCTGTTGAAAGCTGAAAGTAGCAAAAGGTCAGATAAAAGCTAAAAGTAGGTAAAGGCTTGTTAAAGGCTATTTATAAGAAATGACAAGCTAAAAATAGCAACATTCAGTTTGAAAGCTGAAAGTAGCAAAATGCTAACCAAAGTAGCAAAAGGTCAGCTAAAAGCTAAATGTAGCTAAAGGCTAGTTAAAGGCTAATAAGAAATGGCAAGCTAAAAATAGCAATATTCGGATTAAAAGCTGAAAGTAGCAAAAAATGCTAACTAAAATAGCAAAAGGTCAGATAAAAGCTAAAAGTAGCTAAAGACTAGCTAAAAAATGTTAAATGCCTAACTAGAAGACAAATGTAACAAAGCAGTTATCGGTAGCAAAATGGCAGCTAAAGTTATTAAAAGAAAAGCGAATGGTTTAATGAAAATTTTAATATTTTGTTGGTTGCAACACAATTTAAATCTGTGTGAAATATTTATATCCTGGATGACAACAAAATGAGTCCAAGGCTAAAAGCAGCTAAAGGAAACAAAAACAGATTATGTGCAACAGATTTAAAAAAAAACTATGTTTTTGAAGGAATTAAGGATCTTTCAATGTGAATCTATGGAGGAAGTATTTGTCAATAAAAGTTAAATATTCATGAAACCAAAAAGTCACAGCAGCCATCTCCTGAACGAGCCGAACGTTTTGGGTCACGAACAGCTAAAACAGCTGTATAACAACGTGCAGTTTGAAGGCTGGCTCGGCGCTCGCAGTGGTCCAACTCCAAAGCTGCTCCTGCTTCATGTGACGTTGGATCGGACTGTTTCTGGCCCATCAGAACCGGACCAAACCCAAACTGATCGTCCTAACTTCTGTCATTGTTCTATCGTTTTTTTTTTCTTTTAACTGTGAATCTGTGAAAAAAAAAAAAAACAACTTTGATTATTTTTGTTGTTTTGCTCTTGAAGCAGCTTCAGAAGTTTCACTTTAACAGTTCGGTCATCTTAACTCGGCCTTGAAGATTATAAAACCAGGAGGTCAGGAGGTCAGCTCCCCATAGGGGGAAGTTCCCACCACAGAGCTGGACCCTGAACGCATCACTGAACAGTTTATTTAAAGTCATAAACGATGAAACTTCGGTTGTTTTCAGATTTAAGTTTGGAGTTGAGCTTTACGATAATTTTAAACTCGTGAAAGAAAACTTTTCATTTGGTTATGATGAGATGTGATGTCAGCGATTAGCGATCCAGGCTGCTGCTGTGCAAAAGTCTTAATCCACATTGAAAATAAGTATAAACGTTTCGTTTCCAAGCAGCCCGACGTTCTTGTAATCTTTTAACGTGGTCCAGATTAAAAGTTCTCCAGATGATATTTCAGTGTTTCTCTACAGACTTCGGCTGATTATTTAAAAACTAAAAGCTAAACGAACTGGTCTGACTGCTCCTTTAATCTGACTGTCCCTGTCCCTCTGTGTCCCTGTCCCTCTGTGTCCCTGTCCCTCTGTGTCCCTGTCCCTCTGTGTCCCTCTGTCTCTGCAGTCCTGTCTATGCTGCTGGTGCTACTCTGGCTCTCGGTCCAGCAGCGTGCTGCCCCTCCACCACGTCACGAGTCTTCAGTACAAACACTCGGACCCCTGAAGGACACGGCCCAGTTTACGACACGTTCATGTACATACGATGAGTACACAGCAGTAAAACAAGTTTGGTGGTACGTCTGTGGGGAAATACTTTAATACAACAGCCTGAAGTGTGTTCATTTGTCTGTTAGCAAAATTTTCCATGACCCACTGGTTAAACTTTAGAGAAACGTACAGAATTGAACCCTGGACGTGTTTCTACAGCTCATGAACGTATGGAGTCACCGATTCAAGATGGCCGCCGACAAACACATAAACTCAATCATTCTTTCAGACACTGAGCTAAAGTTTGGTGTCGTAGTAGCCGAGAGTCTGATACTTCGATGTCCAAAGTATCAGACGTTAAAATACTTTACTGTCTCAGAAAGTACTTTAATATTTGACAAAGTACTTTTATGTTTGATAAAGTACTGTAATGTTTAATACAATACTTTGATGTCTGATAAAATACTTTGATGTCTGATAAAATACTTTGATGTCTGATAAAGTACTTTGATGTCTGATAAAGTACTTTGATGTCTGATAAAGTACTTTGATGTCTGATAAAGTAATTTGATGTCTGAACGGGCTCTGATGGACCATCCTCAGATGTGAAATCATGAGACGAGTCGTTTATTTGGGTTCGACCCGACCGGACCCCCCAGCACCAGGATCAAGACCCTTGTGGCTCCAGGAGAGCATCAGCTAATGGAACATAAATCATAGTAAATAAAACTTTGTGTATTTCTTCAGATGTTTTCATGTAAAATGCTGTGTAGAGACTGAGTGTCACTCTGGTGCCCCCTGCAGGACGATCCTGGTTTCACTCGCCCTGTCAGTAAAATATTTACATAAAAACACTTTAAATGTTACTAAAGTTATGCTTCAAACTTCATTTTTTAAATAAATGTAATATTTTATGCATTTTCCTCACAGTTTTATAGAGGTTAAAAACTGCTAAAACTAAAAAAAAGTTATAAATAAAACAAAATCTGCCAAAGATTTTTATTTGATCCTTAAGTTTTTGAATTGTGTTTGAGGACGACAGTTTTCACAGTTTTTACGCTTATTCAAAGACCTGGGGTCTTATTGTTTGATGATAACATGTTAAACAGGAGATATTTTCTTTTTATTTAAATTTTGATATAAATTCAGATATTTTGAAGTTTTGTTTTTTTGTCTGATGTATTTTTAATCTAATTAAAGCTCTGTATTATGAAATAAACTTTAAAAACTCTTGGGGCGTTTACATGTTTATTTTTATTTTGTTTTATCTTGAAAAAGATTATATCACTTTAAAAGGACAAAATGTTTTTAATTTCTCTCTTTTTTAGCAACAACTGTTCACCTGATCATTCATCATTATTTAATTTTATGTTCACAGCTATTTCATTTTATTTAATGTTTGAATTTAAAATTGTTTAACATTCTTATATAAATTTCAATCTTATTCTTTTATTTTTAATGCTTTTAATTAATACAGCATGTTATGAATAATCAGCATGGGTTCATTACAATTCAGCACTTTTATGAAGTTTTTCCATAAATATACAGTAGTATTTAGTTTTAAAATTTAAATAATTATTTTACCTTTTTTACAGTTTGAATATCTTTTTAAACAAAAGCTAATTTATCTGAATAATGTTATTTTATTATTATCTAATTTATCTGACTGAATATTGTTATTATTTATACATAAATATCTATACTGTATATACAATGCATATAAAAATATACAACATACTGGTACACAATGTATATCACGTGACCAACGTGGGCCCGCTTTCCTCCCTGTGACGTCATGACGTAAAGCGGCACGCAGGACAGCAGCTGGGGTTCGGCTGCTCCGGGCGGACTCCGCTGGTTGTTGTTGAGCTGATTATTGATAATCGATCAGGAGGGGGCTCATCGATGCGATCGACCTTCGACAGGTGATCGACAGGTCGGGGTATCGCGCGCAGGAGGAGGAGGAGGAATGCGTTGCCTGGCAACAAACTCAGGGAGGCTGCCAGCGGGCCGAGCATCAGTCTGAAGGTAAACAGGTCGAGCTGCTTTTATCTCGCAGCTCAGAAACAACATTATTTATGTTATTTACACAAAAACAACGTCAATATAATCAATATTTGACTCTTTACTGAAGCTAAATATCCGGTGATACTTTATTAAACAGAGCAGGCGTGGTCATTTACTCTATTTGGAGTCCAGTCTGTCTGTTAGCAAAATATCTCATGAACCACCGGACGGACTTTAATGAAACTTTCAGGGATCAATACCCGGATGTGCATATACAAGTCTTTAACTTATGGAGTCAATACAGTTCAAGATGGCCGCGACAGACCACTAATATTAAAACACTCAGAAATAGCTACAGTTCAACCAGTTCATAGATGCAGCGAGATAAAATGTGGTTTGGTTGTAGCTGAGAGTGATTCACATCACGTATTCTGTACTCACTGTGTGAAAAATGCGCTTAAAACTTCAGCGTTCAATATTTAACCCTGCTTGTCTGTTAGCAAAATATCTCTTGAACCACTGGACGGACATTAATAAAAGCTTCAGGACATAATTACTGGCAGGGCCCCTTCACCTCTTTAACTGCTGGAACAATCCAATTCAAAATGGCAGCCACAGCCAACCGACACAAAGCAAGCACAAAAGTCGCTGTAGGTTGGCCAGTTTTACAGATATTCAATTGAAGTTTGCTGTGGTAGTAGCTGAGAGTTGTTCACAACACTTGCACTGAGCGTGGCAGGAAAAGATCATCCTCGGCTTCTACTATGCCAGTTTTCAGCAGTGCATGTCTCAAAATGGCTGAAATTTAGCCTTTTCTAAAACTAGCATTAGCTGTTAGCTTGAACTGATGATTAGCCTTTTGGAGGCCACAGGGATCGCTCTTGGCAACCACCAAACCAAACGTCAGCTCAGTACGTCTAAACATGGCTGAGTAGTCAGAAATATTTTGCTAACAGATATTTTCAGTGTTTGTTTGTAAAACTACACTGAGCTGAAGGCTCAGGCGTCACTGCTCAGCACAAAGGGTTCATTAACAAACAGCCTTTTCAGGGGTTTTATAGGTTTGCTTGGGCGGCCATTTTGAATTTTGGAGAGACAGAAATGTTGGGCGTTCGTCGAAGACGGTGCAACATTAATTTTATGAAGTTCTGTCCAGCGGTTCATGAAATATTTTTAAAAAAGAGTTTGTTTTTTTTACAAGATTTAGAGCCCTCTCCGTTCACTCCTGTGGTTTAGGCTTGTTTTTCACTTACTGCGTCGTCATGGTAACTCGAATTGCCAATTTAAGTAATTGCACACCTTGTGAACGAGCCGGTTGGTTCAATGAACGATTTTTGCAGGTTCAGTTTTATGTTCTGGATTATTAAAGTTCAAGATTTGCCCAAAACAGCTGCAACATAACGTAAAAAGATAAAACGTGAAAGATGGCGGATGATATGCAACTCTTTATGTTGATGGGTGATATGCATTTATTATTTGGTGGGTGATATGCATCTCTTTATGGTTGTGGATGACACACATTTCTTTATGTGGTGGGTGATATGCAACCATTTATGTTGGTGGGTGATATGCATTTATTATGTGGTGGGTGATATGTATTTCTTTACAGTAGTGGGTGATATGCATTTATTATGTGGTGGGTGATATGCATTTATTATGTGGTGGGTGATATGCATTTATTATGTGGTGGGTGATATGTATTTCTTTACAGTAGTGGGTGATATGCATCTCTTTATGGTCGTGGTTGACATGCATTTCTTTATGATGGGTAATATGCATTTCTTTACAGTAGCCGGTGGTATGTGTCTCTTTATGGTCGCGGGTGATACACATTTTTTTATGGTCGTGGGTGATGTGCATTTCTTTATGCTGGTGGGTGATATGCATTTCTTTATGGTGGCGGGTGATATGCATTTATTTATGGTCACGGGTGATATGCATTTCTTTATGGTGGCGGGTGATATGCATTTCTTTATGGTGGCAGGTGATATGCATTTCTTTATAGTAGTTGGTGATATGCATCTCTTTATGGTCGTGGATGACACACATTTCTTTATGTGGTGGGTGATATGCATTTCTTTATGTTGGCGGGTGATACGCATTTCTTTATGGTGGCGGGTGATATGCATTTCTACGGTGGCAGGTGATATGCATCTCTTTATGGTCATGGATGACACGCATTTCTTTATGTGGTGGGTGATATGCATTTCATTACAGTAGCAGGTGATATACATCTCTTTATGGTGGTGGGTGATATGCATTTCTTTATGTTGGCAGGTGATATGCATTCCTTTACAGCAGTTGGTGATATGCATTTCTTTATGGTGGTGGGTGATATGCATTTCTTTATGGTGGCGGGTGATGTGCATTTCTTTACAGTAGTGGGTGATATGCATTTCTTCATAGTGGTAGGTGATATGCATTGCTACGGTGCCAGGTGATATGCATTTCTTTGTGGTCGCAGGTGATATGCATTTATTTACGGTGGCAAGTGATATGCATCTCTTTATGGTGGTGGGTGATATGCATCTCTTTATGGTCACAGGTGATATGCATTTATTCACGGTGGCGAGTGATATGTATTTATTTACGGTGGCGGGTGATATGCATTTCTTTATGGTCACAGGTGATATGCATTTCTTTATGGTCACAGGTGATATGCATTTCTTTATGGTCACAGCTGATATGCATCTCTTTATGGTGGTGGGTGATATGCATTTCTTTATGGTCACGGGTGATATACATCTCTTTATGGTGGCGAGTGATGTGCATTTCTTTACAGTAGTGGGTGATATGCATTTATTTATGGTGGTGGGTGATATGCATTTCTTTATGGTCACAGGTGATATGCATCTCTTTATGGTCGTGGGTGATATGCATTTCTTTATGGTGGTGGGTGATATGCATTTCTTTACAGTAGTTGGTGATATGCATCTCTTTATGGTGGTGGGTGATATGCATCTCTTTATGGTCACAGGTGATATGCATTTATTTACGTGGTGGGTGATATGCATTTCCTTATGGTCACGGGTGATATACATCTCTTTATGGTGGTGGGTGATATGCATTTGCCAGGTGATATGCATTCATTTATGGTGGTGGGTGATATGCATTTCTTTAGTTCAGGTGTGAGAACACAAGAAGAAGTCCATCACAGATCTACAGGTCTCTGTTCTACTGCAGCGTGCTCCAGTGTTCGACTCGGACGTGCCTGGAAGTCGGCGCTCAGGGTGAAACAACCATCATGCCCTGCACCTGTGCTCAGTGGCGGAGGTGGATCCGCCCGCTGGTTCTGGTCCTGTACGCGATTCTGCTGGTGGCCGTGGTGCCGCTGTGCATCTGGGAGCTGCAGAAGGACAAGGTGAAAGCTTCGCCACCTCCACCTCCCTGATCTGACCCAGTTCTGATCCGGTCTGACCCGGTCTCGTTCCTGCAGGTTGGGACTCACAGTAAAGCTTGGTTCATCGCCGGCGTGTTCGTGTTCCTCACCATCCCCATCTCCCTGTGGGGGATTCTGCAGCACATGGTCCACTACACCCAGCCGGAGCTGCAGAAACCCATCATCAGGTACAGAACACAACGTTCTGTTTCTTTTTTTTTTTTGGGGGGGGGGGGGTTACATCATGGAGGAGCAGATCTAGGGAAGAAGAGATTTACTTCCTGGAAGTTCTCAGGAAGAACAACATCTGTCCAAAACTCTGTGTGGTTCTCTAGCTGTATGGTAGAACTAAAGAAACATCTCAGGAGATCAACAGGAGATCAACAGGGGGCATCCAGTCCTGGTCCTGGGGGGCCACTACCCAGCAGGTCTTGCTTGCTTCTCTGCTCTAGCACCTGATTCAGTTGTTGAATGAGCTCTTCGTGCTGCGCAGAGACGCCTGTTAATCAACTACTGATTCAGATCAGGCACGTTGGAGCCGAGAATCCTCTAAAATGTTCAGGATGGTGATCTTAAATATTCAGGCCTGTCGCAAAAACAATAAATCAATTAATCGCATGATAAATGAAAATTATCAACCTGATTTTCATTTAATGGCTTTGTCGTTTCTTCGTGTCTCTTTCTACTGAAGACACTGGAAGACAAAAGGCTCAGCTCCGGCGCTCTTCACTGACCCCTCCCTTTCTCTTTAAAATCTGTTTTAATTGTCCAACATCTCGTTTTTGATCATTAAAAGCAGCTAAGTTGAGAAGCTAAGCTACGAGCTAAGCTAACAGGGCGACCTCAGGAATAAACCTCCGTCTTGTCAAAGCTCCAAAAGTCCACAGTTGAAACCTGTGCATTTGTGTAAAAAGTTGTTTTTCTCTGGAAAAAAAAAAAAGCTGAAAACTTGTTTACTGATTTTTTTAATTAAAAGCTTTGTGTGAAAAATGCTAATGAGCTCAAAGCACACCGAGCGTCCGCCATTTTGAGAACCGAAATAAAGGAAGGAGAGAGCCCATGTGACATCAAGGGGCCTCCCACCCATTTTTCTTAAAGAGACACGCTTGTCATTCCCTCACTATCCATCCTTCAGTTCAAACAGTCTTATACTGACATCCAGTGGTCAAAAAAGTTACTATGCACAAAACAAATTCACAAGAATTTCTTATTAAATTTGACAATTGCAAATTGTCAAATTTCAAACAATATTATTGTTTATCGCAATGATTTCTGAGACAATTAATTGACCAGCAAAACATATTATCGTGACAGGCCTAAGTGACCCTAAATATTCAAGACAGTGACCTAAACTTTCAGGATAGTGGCCCTAAACATTCAGGATAGTGGCCCTAAACATTCAGGATAATGGCTCTAAACATTCAGGATAATGGCCCTAAACATTCAGGATAGTGGGCC
>JARVGS010000001.1:29741483-29754959 GCA_031762315.1 Hypsolebias antenori | reverse complement strand
GGTTTAATGTGGTGCTATGGCTCTGCAGACATTGCACGTTGCTGTCTTGTGGTGTTTAGTGTAAAATACTTCCACACGGCTGACGTGTTTCGGTGAAAAGTTGGCTAGCCGTTAGCCACAGTGTTACTGCACGTTGCAGCTGGCTGCAAACTATGAAATGGATTTCCTAAATGTTAGGCGGGTCTTATTACTCTGGGCTCATGAGACCCGCCTCCGTTCAGGAAATCCATTCCATAGTTTGAAGCCAACGTGCATCATGGATCAGAAATATCGGCAGGTTGGATGTAAATTATGCTGGTATCGGAGGCCGATATTGATACAGGATTGGACTGGCTCCATCCCTACATTTAACTAATCACACCTGAGATGCACCCAGGTGGAGCAGTGGGCAACTATGTAAGCACCTGGAAAGCAATTGCTTAGACACACCACAACATGTGGGAATGGTGGGGAGTCGAACCGCAACTTTCCGGTCCCAGGTCAGCTGCCCTAGCTCTACCCCATCTTGGCCACTTGTAGTGGGGAACAGTATGTATTAATTATCCATCAAAATTCAGGAAGTGCTTTGTTTGGGACAAACAAATGACCATGCTGCTAACAGAACAGAACCATGATGTTAAAAGGACAACACTGCTAACAAGGAATGCGCAATATAAACGGTACACGGTTTAGCCTTTGATGGAGATCTGTCTTCTACCGGCTAACCGCAGTAATGCTGCGTCTGATGTAAAATCAGTTTTTTTTTGTGTTGAAAACTGCATAAGTGGTGTTAAAGTCTTTTCTTAGAGAGGCAAGTAGTGAAACTACAAGCTAACCACGTGCAGCTTGTCGTAATTTGCCGTATTTGGACGCATGTGCAAAACGCTGTGTTCTGTCGAAAGTTAAAGTAAGCTTTGGTGAGCTTTAGAGAAACCTGCTCTCTGATCTGAGAAAAGAACGCTGTTTTGTGTGATTTTACTACAAGACCCTCTGGTCAAAGCCACAGAGGAAACTGGTCGCCATGTCAGCTCTCCTTAAAGTGGAAGGAGAAGTGTTTTCAGTGTAAACTACTGCTCTGTTGCTGTTCATTTAAGTGAGAATACTGGAAACTGTTTAGCGTTAACATTTTATTTTGTTTAAAACATATGTCTAAAACTACATTTAATATATTTTGCACTGTTTTGCACTACAAGAAAGAAGCCTATTACTTGATGTGTTACTATTTAAAAACTCTAGACCTTGTAGTGGAATTTTCTTAATAGAGATTGTTTTGTGGTATAGCAGTTTTCAAAATAAATGATGGCAAAATGACACCCTATGCTTTTTTTTTTCATTCCTGTTGCAAGTTTTATACTAAAAAATGATTGTGATATATATCGTTATCACCACCATTCACAATACATATAGTGATATGAATTTTGTGCCATATCGCACATCCCTACTGCTAACCAAATCACACATCAATCACATAGATGTATTTCTTTTTCAACTTTGACGCCTTGTTTTTTTGTATTTTAGTAATGTTTTTAATATGTTTGTAGTATGTTAGTAGTATTAGTATGTTTTTAGTATTTTTGCTGCATGCTTTTTATATTTCTTGTTGTTGTTTATTTTATTTATTTTTTTATTTTTTGGCAAGTCGAAATGGTTCTTCTTATCCTAAGCATTTCATTGCATTGCTGACCTTGTGTTGATTTTGCACATGACAAATAAACCAAACCTATGTGAATGTTACGTTGCCGTTTGACTAATAAAGTTAGATAATAAAATATTTGTTTACGGTTGGTTTTTTAAATTCTTTTGGACAAACCGTCTTTATGTTTGATACTGAAAAAAATGCCAGGTCACAACTTCCTAGTCATGCTTGAAGCTGTTTTAGGCACGGACAGCTAAAACTAAGCACTAGAGGAGCGTCACCACAGATGATTTATTAATGCCTTAAAATCTGCATAATTAATAACATCAATAACATTTAATTGTAGTTTACAAGGTCAGGGGCCAAAATGTAGATGCACAATTACTTGATATTTCTGTGCCTGATCCATTTCCCCCAACAATAAAATGTGCCAAGGACAAAATTTTGTAAAAACATCTTGTTTTTACGTTGCTTTTTGATAAAACTTCTTGTTTTACAACAGTCAGCATCATATTTTATTATAAAGGCCAACTCCCAAGTGCTGCTTTTGGCTTTTGCTTCTTTTGTTGTTGGTGTTACGAGAAGCGTGGGTGCCCCTTTTCATCATGTCGGAGCTGAGAGCAGCCAGCGATCCAAATGGCCCACCTACTTTGGTGGAAGGACCAGGTGACCTTTATTTAGCCCCAAGATCTTTAAAAGAGAACGGACACCATACCTCTGCAAAACAGAGAGGAACAGCCAAAGGAATTGGGATTAGACCTCCATGACATTTAAGGTTCTTTTAAAAATATTGTTTTTCAAAGAAGTACAAAGCCACAAGTCAAGCTTTTTGAGCAAACTCCAGCTGCTTTCAGTCTTAAGTGCTGCGCCTCGTGCTGGAGGAGGAAGTTTTATGTACTTTAAAGGTCAGAATCCAGGCAGCTAACTGCAGTGTGTGTGAGTGTGTGTTCATGCATTATAAAGCAACACTGGAATTTTAATCTAGACAAAGCGTTAATCTTCTTCTTAACCTTAAATGGATCTCTGACAGCTGGCACATATTAGCCTTTATGTGTTATTTCTCTGTTCTACTAAAAGTTGTTTGTGACACATGAAGACTAATTACTTACTAACATGTAAATGCTAATTACATGTTTCACTTAATGATGTCGCCATTATTATACCAGTGCAGTGCATTCTGGGATGATGACGGACATTGGTTGAAGTTGAGAATGAAACACAATGAGTCAAGTCTAAAAAGTTATTGTACGTTTTGTACCAGTCCTGAAGCCATTGTGTGCAATATATGGCACAAAATGATTAAATGTGATTAACCAGTGGTGAGTCTATTAACTCTGGAGCTAGTTCAGGGGTTAACTAAATATGTGTTAGCTTTGAAGCTAACGCCTTTATCTCTGGATATAACACCACTGACAATCAAGCAAATGTTTATAGCTCTGGCGCGAACACACACACACACACACACAGTAGTTGTTACACATATTGTGTAGACCAGGGGTTCATGGACCTTTACAGGGAAACAAAGTTTCAGGGACCCCCTCATAACCCTCATGTTTTATAAATAATTTTCTTCAATTTGTCTCTTAAATGCAATAGAAATATTTGTCTAACAATAATACAATTTTGGTACTTTTAAACATGGGGTATTTTTCATTTGACACATTTAATTAACAACATTTTTTATTTTAACATCCAAAAATTACAGTTTGGGGAAAATTAACAGTATCATAAACCATTTTAAAACTTTACCTATTCACTTAATGAACATAATAAATGTATCGCCACTTCTTCAAATTACAACAGAAAACTGAGCAGAATCATCACAGCAGTAGTCATACCAAGTGACAGGGCTTCTTTTGTAAACCGATAGATGAAGGAACGCAAATAGCAAGCAGGCTGTTGGGGGGGAGTGGGGTGTTGTCCTCCCCCAGAAAATTTTGAATAAAGTAGATATGATTTCCTGCATTTTGTTGTATTTTAATAAGTTGTTAAACATCTATGTGCTTGTACAAACAAAAAATAGGGACCCCCAAGCATTGGCTCACGGACCCCTGGGGGTCCAGGGACACCAGCTTGAAAACCACTGGTGTCCAAAGTGCGGCCCACAGTACATTTGCGGCCCTTGGAGTGATTATGCGCGGTCCACAACTTCAATTTAAAAGTATAAATTTCGCCCACAGGCTTTGGAGTTGGACGTAGACGTACACCTGCAGATTTAATGGTTATATTGTTTATATATACTGGAATATATATTCGATTCAGAAATACTCTAGTAATCCCAGAGGGAAATTAAATGTTGTTGTAACTCATCATCCTGGTTTAGTTAGAGAGTTCTAGATGCTGATGGCTGTGGGCAGGAAGGATCTCTTGTAGTGGTCTGTCTTAAAGCGGATCTAAAGAAGTCTCTGACTGAAGACGCTATTGTTGTATGACAGTCTGCTGACGAGGATGCTGAGGGTTGTCTATAATGTTCTTCTTTTTATGAAGAATCCAGCTTATAACAATCATCTCCAAAGGTTCTAAAGGAGTTCCCAGACCTGAGCCAGCCTTCTTTGAGCTTGTTGATCTTTTTTTAAATCACTTGCTCTGGTGCTGCTACCCCAGCAGATGATAGAAGAATAGATAGTGCTCTGTACAATGCAATTCAAAAATACTTTATTAATCTTAAAGGGAAATTAAATCTTGTCGTAGCTCATCATCCTGGTTTCATTAAATAGTTGTTATAGATGCTGATAGCTTTGGGAAGAAAGGATCTCCTGCAGCAAATCTGAAGAATCTGGCCACAGATACTGATCCATCCACCCGGATCCAGCTTGCTGTCAGATCCGGCTGGCCTCTCGGTCCTTCTGGGCAGCAGGACTGCCCGAATGCCAGGCAGAATTCCTCCCTGAGCGATGATCATGTCTCCCAGCAGTCTGCCGAGCTCCTCGTTGCCATGACAGGGATGATCCTGGTTCTCCTGTTGTCACGAGCTGAGTTTCCCATCAGCTCCAGGATCTTGGAAGTCACGTACTCGAGCACTGCCACCAGGTTGACAGAAATTCATCCACGGCGCCTCTTTTTCAACTCATTTGGGATTTGGGTCCGTAGTTGAGATATCTGAGCTTTTGAGACAACAGACTTCTAGAAGATATGCAGCATCTTGCTGCCAACATTGAAGGACTTCAGCTTCCTCAAGAAGTACAGCCTTTTACAATCTTTAAATTTTTATGATTAAACAGACAATACCTGCTGGTGTATTGTTTTGGGGTTGAAAATACAACAAATACAAGAACATGGCGCTCCTACTCCGATCTGTTAGTTCTTGCCACAACCAGACCTGAATAAGAAAGAGCTCGAGTCACATGATGGTACCGCCTCAAAGCTAAAAAACAAACAAACAGAAACTAAAGTATTGATACAATTACACTGATATTGTTTATCGATATTTAAAAGAATCAATAATGATCATTATTCAACTCAATCTGCCGAACCCTAGAAAAAGACTTGTGACGGTCCTCCACTTTTTACTTGTAGCATTTATTGCTTAACCGCGTTCTTTGAAGAACATGTTTCATTCGTTCAAAAATATATATTTTTATTTCAATAACACTGAGTCTTATTGTGGCGCCAATTTATCAAAAATTGACTAGTTTGCTTCTGATTTGATTAACGATGTTTTGTCTGCTTGGCATTGTGTTAAAACACACCTGAGTGTTCGAGACCAGACAAAATTTTGCTTTCGTATTTGTGGGAGACATAAAGGTGTAAAATGCTTTGAACTTAATTAAATAATTGTTATACAGTATTGTGTTATAAGTCGATGGTAATTTTCAATTGTTCTGGTTCATTTTAATCCACATCTTCTTGTATTGAACCATTTTCTGGTACGTAAAACTGTCTTGATTGTGAATTTTATTTTTTTTTTGTCAGTGTCCATGCTCTAGTCCTCTCTTCTTGTCTCTCCCACACTGTCAGCCCTCCTTTTGTTCCCGGAGTCTTCCCTCTCTCAGGGTCTGTCACCATTGTCTCCATCTGTACAGTGCAGTGATCATCGTTTTTGACAGACACACTTTAATTAGCCCGCAGCAAACAATTAACACAACAGCAGAATGACATTTTAATGCAAACTGCATCCTGTAATGATGAAGTGCTGCAACAATATCACTGAATACATTTGCCTTCAATTAGAGAAAACATCCAGGTCTTTTCTTTCTCTCTCTGTGTGTGTGTGTGTGTGTGTGCATGTGTATGTGTGCGTGTGTGCATACACATAACGTGTGTGTGTGTTGCTTTTTGTAAATTTGCCTCAGCAGTTGTCTGAAAATGCATCAACAGGAAACAAAACCTAATAAGGCTAAACAGATTCTGATAAATGTCTTTCACCTTTGCCTTGGGTGGAGAAGTTGAGAAGTTCAAGTATCTGGGTGTTTTGTTCTGGAGTGATGGTAGGATGGCGCAGGAGATGAATCAACAGATTGGGGCCGCCTCCTCAGTAATGATGGTGTTGCCATGGTCAGTCATGGTGAAGAAACAGTTGAGTCGAAAGGCAAATGTCTCGGTTTACTGGTCTGTCCATGTTAGAATCCTCAGCTATGCTCACGATATTTGGATCATGAACTAAAGAAAAAAGATCCTGGATACAAGCAACCGACATGAGCTTGCTTTGTAGGGTGACTGGGATCAGCCTTGGCGATAGGATGAGGATCTCCATCATCTGGGCAGAGCAGAGTAAAGCTGCTGCTCCTCTGCATTGAAAGGAGTCCGTTGAGGTGGTTTGGGCATCTGAACGTAAATGCTTCTTGGACGCCACTCTAGAGGTTTTCCTGGTATGCCCCACTTCAGACTGAGGTAAGAGACTCCGAAGCAGACCCAGACGTCACTGGAGGGATGGTGTATCTTTGGCCCGAGAATGCCTTAGGGTCTCCCAGGAGGGGCTGGAGGGTGTTCCTGGGAGAGGGATGTCTGGGTTTCTTTCCTGGACCTGTTGTCTCCATGACCCAACTACAGATAAGCAGTATTAGATAGAGATAAATGCGGAACATCGATCCTCTGTAATTCATATTAAAAACACACTGTTGGTCATTTTTACGGTAAAGGAGATGGATACCTCCTCTGAATCCAATAAACTCGACAGCTCATGACAGAGTGAGCTGTAGACCGTCAAGAATACCACGTAACAACACCAGTTGCTCTGTGTGTAAAAATACATCTCGCCCTGAAAAGCAATTACGTTAAGAACGGGACAAAGCATTACACGCAAAAGGAATTAAGTCGTATTAGTCCATCTGTCATTTAGGGGTTGTCAGACTCTAGAGAACATATTTTCTTTGTTGGTGAATTGGTGTGGTGAGCCTCTCTATGTGCATGGCTCTCCTCAGATGTCTCAGTCACGGCTGAAACACCGGACTCCGGCATCCACAGCAGAAAATGATGTCTGGCTAACAAATTAAAGACAGATAAATGGCATTGATCCTTGAACGCTTCGGCTTTGTGATAATTGCCACAGAGTAAGTAACTGGTCTTGAGTAAATCTCTGCTAAAGGCCGTTTACACGTAAATGATCAAAGTTCCCATGTGGAATGTGGAATAAAAAGGCTCTACAGAAATGTTTTTCACTTTCAGTCTTGTTGTTTTTTCCAAGGGACTTTGGCAAATAGCATTGAATGAAAGCAGTGCTGCAGACACAATAAATAATTTGTCATCTTGTTGGGAGTGACACTGTTGTTTATCCACTATAGAACTGAAATACATTCTCCATTGTAACAATACAGCAGCTGATGGGCTGCTTATAATCCAGGCAGAGGCAGAAATGCCTTTCTGGCAAATGTTGCTGTTCTTATCTGTGTCAGTCAAATATGCCACCTTTTAGTGACCTGTAATTGTAGAGCCTCCCTTCGGGCCGGTCGCAGTGATGTACTGGAGATTAGATGTCTTACTCTGACTATAGGGAGGGTAAAAACACTCCTTGATGAAAAATACAGCATTGTTGTTTAACAAATGTACTGGCTTTCATGCATGTTTGACATCATGTTCAACAATACTTTGCATTTACTGCCATATGAATACATGTATGAATAAAAGACATAGATTTAATCCAAAACAAGCAGTATGCCAATGTCTCCCATTGCTGAGGAATTAGAATAGTGAATGTTTGTAGCTTTCTTGATGAGTGTCTTTCAGTGCTGGATTTAGACATGGCAACCTAATTTTCAATGGGGGACCTGTTTTTGAGCCTAAATGCTGCCAGATACCATATTGGAAGTTCCATCCATACATCCATCCATTATCTTTTACCCACTTCTTCTATTTTTGGACCACAGGGGTCACCAGTTCCCATGTCCAGCAATCACTGTGCGAGGGGCGGGGTACACCCTGGACAGGTTGCAAGTTCATCACAGGGCCACATAGAGACAAACGAGACAAACAACCATTCACTCTCTCACTCACACCTAGGGACAATTTAGAGTTACCAGTCAGTCTAGCATGCATGATTTTGGTCTGTGGGAGGAAAATGGAATACCCGGAGAAAACCCACGCATGCACGGAGAGAACATGCAAACTCCACCCAGAAAGGCCCCCGAACTGGGATTTGAACCAGGGACCTGCTCGCTGAGAAGCAGCAGCTCTACCAGCTGCACCACTGTGCTGTCTCTTAATATTACAGTTCTTTACAGAAATGTACTGATTTTCAGTTTTTGCTGGAAACAAGCGATAATCCGCCCGTCTGTGATAAGGTTATAATCTCTGCACAATAGTTAAAAGTTCTGCAAGATAATTATGAACAACATTAGTATGACTACTGGATTAAACCAACACAATCTGTTTAGGAACATATTTCTTGTGCCACCAACAGTTTTAATTTCCCACAACTTGAATATAAATTACAACCAAATCAAAATGCCAACCAATAAGATTTAGCTAGTTTAAATGTGTTTAAACATTTAAAGAATGGAGCAAAAAAAATTTGTCAAGCCATCAGATTTCTTAAAAGAAAAAAAAACAGTTTTTTGTTTAATATTTGCTGCCAAAAGGCAAAAGGTGCATGTGTTTGCCTGTCTTCAAGCAAGCCATCCCATGCAGCTATGGACCGATTTAATTAAACTTTCAGAAGCAATTAATGGATGTATATCAGAAAAACTATGTGAGTCAACCCAACTGGCCACCACAGCTGATCCACCTTTGCCAACATAAAATCAATTACAATACTGTATTTACAGGCACTGAGCTAAAGTTTGATGTGGTAGTAGCTGAGAGTCTCCATGTTTACATCTTCTACCACTTTTCTAATATTTGAGTTGTGGAGGATGCAGGTCCAGGAGACAAACCCAGACATCTCTCTCCTCAGCAACACTCTCCATCTCATCCTGGGGGACATGGAGGCGTTCCCAAGCCAGAGAAGATCAACAATCCCTCAAAGGACTTCTGGATCTTCCCCAGGGGGGCTCCTACCAGTGGGACGTGCCTGCAAAACCTCCAGAGGCAGGAAGCATCCTATTCAGATTCCCAGACCACCTAGACTGACCACTTGAGTGCAAAGAAGATTCAGCTCTACTCCGAGCTCCCTCCTGGATGAAGGAGCCCCACACCCTAACTCTAAAGCTGAGCCCGGCCACCATATGAAGGGAGCTCATTTCAGCCACTTATGTCCAGGATCTCATTCAGTCATGATCCAAATGGCATGACCATAGGTGAGGGCTGGGACGTAGATAGACCAGTAAATCTGGAGCTCGCCTTTCGACTCAACTCTTTCTTCATCACGTTCGACTGAAGCACCACTCTCCTTACTGAGGATGAGACCTCTGTCCATCAGTCCATCTCCAGCTCCTTTCTACATCAGTCATGAACAGCAAATTCTTGAAGTAGTAACAGATCACTCAAATTCTTGTGATACCGCATAGAATTCAGCACAAGGTTATTTTCAAGGCTTGACCAAGACAGCTTTAACCTGTCATTTTTCTAAATTGGATGATCTTACTTTAAAACTTTGCAAAGAAAGGCAGAGGGCAATATGCATTCCTGCAAAGATTGTTGGTCTTTCATCATCTTCTTTTCTTCTTTCGACTTTTCCCTCTTCAGGGGTCACCACAGCAAGTCATTCTCCTCCATCTCTGTCCTCTGGATCCTCTGTCCTCACTTCAACTACCTCCATGTCCTCTCTAACTGCATCCATATATCTACTCTTTGACTTTTTCCTGGCAGCTGCATTTCTAACATCTTTCTACCAATATACCCACTGTCCCTCCTCTGGACATGTCCAAACCATCTCAGTGTGTCCTGTCTAACTTTATCTCCCAGTTGTTCAACCTGTGCTCTGACGATATTCCTAATCTTATCCATCCTTGTCTCTCCTAAGGAGAACCTCAGTATCTTCATTCTTCCACTTCCAGTTCTGTCTCCTGTCTTTTTGTCCATGTCTCTGCTAACAACTTCTTCTTGCTCCATTTCTTCAAATGAAGCTGTGCTAGAGTAGACAAGAACTTCAGCAACAGTCAAACTCTTAATCAGCAGGTCAGCCTCTGACCTTCTACGCCTGCTACGAACCCAGTGGTCTTAATTCTTTGTTCTTTGCTTTATACCAAACCGAGGAGCCTTCTGTTGTCACTGCTAGTCCTGCAGCCACCCGGGTCAACAACCAGCTGAAGTCTGGGCTGTTCAGGTGAAGTTTGGTTAGTTGCTAAGAGTCTCTCCATGTTTCAGAACATTCCACTAATAAAACATGTCCATGAGTGTTTTTCAGCTGTTTGGTCCTTTAGTTTGCTGCTTTAGAACAGGCAGCCAGTCACAGTGAAATAAAACGTGTCTTTCTGTTTTAAATTGGAAACTGACCCTTTGAACTGTGTCAAAACACACGATCTGTATCGAACTACTGTTTCATGTTAAGCTGTCAGTGAATGTTGGACTGGGCAGAGTTCAGAAGAACCAGAACAGTTTGACTCGGGTGGCTGTGCTCGTTCAGCCCGTTGTCTTTTTTTTTTAACGCAGTGCGTGTGGGAACGTTTCGCATCGAGCCTCATTGTGGATAAACTAGAAATCTGAAGCAAGCTGCTCTGGGTTTCCTGAAATCAATCTGGAAGTTTGAGAATCTGTGATCACGTTAATCACCTCGTTTAAACATTTCAACACGATGTGTGAAAACTGTTAGCTCATTAAAGGTCATTAGTTCTTGATTTGAACTCGTCTCCACTTCAGTGGTTTTGGGAAAACTCGTCCAGGCTTGAAGAGAATGAAGAAATGTCGTGTTATTAGTATTTTTTTTTAAGGACATTTAATGTTAAAAGTGATGTGTGTGTGCTGGTTTGAACCTTGTGCGTTTGCCTGTGTGGAGGAGACGAAACTCTGGTTTGTGTTGAGAAACGAACTGAACTGTGAAATAAACTCATGCAGTGGCATCTCCTTGAACGCCTCGTCGTGAAGAAATTCATCCTACAGCGAGAAAATGTCTGAATTTTGAAAACGACATTTTAGAAAATCCAAAGAAATCTAAAGTGGAGAAAAATAATCTAAGGGCAAAGACGATTCAATTCAACCCGCCTGTTAGCAAAATATCTTATGAACCATTTGGGGGAGTTTTACTGAAACATACACTACTAAATAACACAATTCAAGATGGCCACTGATGGTGTGAAACACAAAAAAGATTAAAATTCAGTCATGGTAGTAACGCGTTTTTCACGTACACCAAGTACTACTGTTAGCAACAAAAAAAAATCTGTTAGCAAAATAGCCTAGTGAGTTCACGCTCACTGTACAAAACTTCACGTCAATACAACAAATCAACAAGTTATAATCTTTTTTATTTTAATCTATGGTGGCCATCTTGGATTTTTGATTTGCTCATTCAGCTCTAGGTCATGTGACCTCACTGCTAAGAGTTCTGTCAGTGTTTTTCCAATGAGAAAAAAATGGCGTCTTTGTTTGCAAATTACGTCTCCATGGTAACTCCAAACGCCAATAAAAGTAAGATGGCATGACAGTATGAACCGGTGGTTTTCAGGCCGCATTAATTAAAGTTGAAGGAAGAAGAAGACACCATAGTCCCAAATCATTCCTGACATATAATCTGAGCGTGACGGTATTTTCAAGGTTTGACCGACACGACCACGTCTGTCATTTCGAAACATACAGTTAGACGGTGTTCGTTTAAAACTCTGGCTTGGATGGTGGTGGCTGATATGATTTTTTGGGGGGACGGCCTATAAAGGCAGCCATCGTTTATTATCCACCTGAAAAGGGTCTTGCTTTTCTTTCAACTTTAACGTGACCAAAACCGCAACGTGTCCCCCCACGAACGTTACATCAAAACGACCGGCTCGACACCGTGATGTGCGGTTTTATTGGTGTTTCGGGTTACCATGGCGACGATAGAAGCTTCTAACTGCCACAGTGAGGTCACATGACCGTGGAGTGGAGAGGTCACTACTTTTGGAGCCATTTTGGTTCAAGATGGCTGCCACAGCTACCTCAGAAAACACAAAACCGACTACAACTCAGTCTTTCTTGTATTGATCAGAAATCGAGTGCAGTTGTAGCCGAGAGCGACTTGTTATCCATTCTTGATGCTAATTAAATTAGCCTTAGCTAAAAGGAAAAAAATAAACGATGACTCAGCTACTTTAAAAGGCTCTGAGCTGAAATGCGGCGTGGTGGTAGCCGAGTGCGAGCGCCAGCCAACAGCAGCCTACGGTCCAAACATTAAAATGGCTGCAACGTTAAAGCAGATCTAAATGTTTTTACTTATTGGGGTTTGACATAATTTAAATGCTGCCAACGATGTGAGAGGAGGAAACACTGACATGAAAACTAGTGGCGGCAAGTTAAAATATTTGAATTCTTAAAAAAAAACTCTTTTGCTTTTAAAGGAGGGAAAACAAACATGGTGTCAAAGGTCAAACTGATTAGGAACGAGTGGATCTGACTGAGGAATGTCAAAGGTCAAAGGTTTTCTGCAGTTTGGAGGAAACTCTAAAAACTTCTTTCTGTCCGACTCAGTCGGTTTCTGTCAGTGTTTCCAGATGTTTCCAACATCTGAAGGATCACTCTGTCCTGCAGGAACAAAAACCCGACGAGAGCAACTTGGATTTTACTCCAAGGAGGAACCTCTGAAGATACCTGCTGTGGATGAGAGCTTCCTGTTTGATCTGTTTGGATCTCCTGAAGGATCCGGTGACCACTCCCTGTGGACACAGCTGCTGTCTGAGATGTATCCAAACATGCAGGATACGGAGTCAGAAGAAGGTTCACAGCTGCCCTCAGTGTCGACAGAGGTTCCGTCAAGACCTGTCTTGAAAAAAAACCACATCAGATTTGAGCTGAAGAAGACTGGACTCCAAGCTGCTCCAGCTGGACCTGAAGATGTGACCTATCACATCTGCTCCGAGAGGAACCTGAAAGCTGCCAGGTCTGTTTGGCTGTGAGAAACATCTCCAACCTCACTATGAAGCTCCACCATTACAGAAACACCAGCTGGTGGAGCCCTCCAAGAAGCTCCAGGAGAACATCTGCCCTCATCACGGTGAGATAATGAAGGTTTTCTGTCGTACTGATCGGCAGTTTATTTGTTATCTCTGCCTGATGGATGAACATCAGGGACATGAAACCGTCTCAGCTGCAGCAGGAAGATCTGAGAAGCAGAAGGAGCTCGAGGCGAGTCGACAACAAATCCAGCAGAGAATCCAGGACCAGGAGAAAGATGTGAAGCTGCTCCAGGAGGAGGTGGAGGCCATCAATGTCTCTGCTGATCAAACAGTGGAGGACACTGAGAAGATCTTCACTCAGCTGATCCGTCTCATCCAGAAGAGAAGGTCTGATGTGAAGCAGCAGATCAGATCCCAGCAGGAAACTGAAGTGAGGAGAGTCTTGGAGCTTCAGGAGAAGCTGGA
>JARVGS010000001.1:29670619-29681131 GCA_031762315.1 Hypsolebias antenori | reverse complement strand
CTCTGTGGACAGCTTGTGAACAATGAATATGTTACCTGTAGGGGATGTGGCTTAAAACCAAAATAGATGAAAGCCAAAACCCACAACAACAACAAAAATACAACTAGAGGCTAAAACTAGCAAAATAGTAGCTAAATAAAACAATAATACAGGTAATAATGAAAAACTAGTATAACAATCATAGATTAGCTAAACAATTGTTAAAAGCTACAGTTAGCAATCAATAGCAAAAAGCAAAAGTAGCAAAAGAGCAAACTATAAGATAAGCAAATGACAGCTAAAAGCTAAAACTAGCAAAACAGCAGCTAAATGCTGCAATGAGTAAACAGTAGGTAAAAGCTAACTAAGCAAAACTGTAGTCAAATGCTACAATACGCTAAACTATAGCTAAAATGTAAAATTAGCACAGTTATTAAAAGCTAAAAATGGGCAAACAGTAGCAAAAGACTAAAAGATGCAAAACAGCTGGTAAAAGCTAAGACAAGCAAAACAACAGTGAGGCTAAATTTGTCAAAACTGTTGCTCATTGCTAAAACGGTGCAAAACTGGAGCTAAAAGCTAAATCTAGATAAAAAGCTAAAAGGTAATATTAGCAAACAGGCAAACATTTAAACTTGTAAAACAATTGCTAAAAGCTAAAACTGGTAAAACAGTAGCTAAATGCCTCTGTGAGTAAAGAGTACATAAATGCTAAGTAAGCAAAATATTAGACAAATGGGCTAAATCATAGCTAAAAGCTAAAATGAGCTAACAGTAGCAAAAATATAGATGCAAAACAGCAGGTAAAAGCTAAGACATGCAAAACAACAAGGAGCTAAATTTGTCAAAACTGTTGCTAGATGCTGAAATTTTTACAAAACTGGCTAAAAGCTAAAAGAAAATACTAGCAAACAGTGGTAAGCATTGAAACTTGTAAAACAGTAGCTAAAAGCTAAAATTAGCTCACATAACTATAAACTATAATTGGCAGAACAGTAGCTAAAATGTGAAATGAGAACAGCAGCTAAAAGCCAAATCTAGATAAACAAAAGCTAAAAGGTATTATAAGCAAACAGTGGCAAACATTTAATCTTGTAAAACAGTAGCTAAAAGCTAAAATTACCTAATGTAATTAAAAACTAAAATTGGCGAACAGTAGCTAAAATGTGAAATGAGAACAGCAGCTAAAAGCTAAATCCAGATGAACAAAAGCTAAAAGGTAATATTAGCAAACACTGGCAAACGTTTGAACTTGTAAAACAATAGCTAAAAGCTAAAATTAGCTCACATAACTATAAACTATAATTGGCGGAACAGTAGCTAAAATGTGAATTGAGGAGATGCAAAACAATGAATGTTTATGTATTTTTAGAAATTACATTTTAAATTATCTGAACTTTGTCTTTGATGTTAGAAGCTTCAAAGTTTTTTCATCTGACAGAAAACGATGAAGCTGCAGTTCTTGAAAACTCAGAGTTCACAGGTCGGAGGGGAAACAAACGTTTTGTTTCTTGTTTTATTCACTTCAGAGACGAGTCTTTCACTAATGTCGTGATGACGTCTGTCCTCCGTCTCCGTCAGGACTCCGGGCGTCAGGCTCCTCCATGACGCCCCAGCTGAAGCACGCCGGCCAACCTCGGAGACCTTCGAGGGTATTCCTGGAATTTCCTGGAACGCCCAGGGTGGGACTCAGACACGTTTTCACTCTTTCCTGTTTGTTTGTTGCCGCTGACATCGCTCACTTCCTGTTCCTGATGTAGGAAGTGGCGCCGAGCGGCTCATGACCTGAAAAGTCACCAAGTTCTCCTCCAAATCCCAGAAACAGTTCAGGACTTCCTGCTGTGATGGTCGAAGCTGATTTAAAAGCTGCAGGAGAATCATAAACCCCGATCAAAGGATACGGTGACGCTGCTGCCAGCGGCTCGTTATTGTCACCACGGTAACCACAGCTGTGTCTGTCACTCCCTGACAGCGCCCTTAATAAGGAAGGCAGAAACACAGTGAAAAATAAGCCTCAGAGAAGTGGACTCTGAGTAAAAATGGATGTTTAGTACATGAACTTTGACATGTAGGAGGTAAAACAAGCTAGAACGAAGTGTGAGCTTAGATATGAAGAGAGTCCATGGGGGTCTGGGTGTGTGACCTCTGACCTCTGTGGAGATTTTAGACAAAACAACAGTGAGACACGCTTCATGAAAGAACAGCTGACTTTTAATAAACCGTGTCAGAGAAGTAAAAACAGTTTGTTTACAGACATTTGAGAAGTTTCTTCAGCTCCTAAAACAAAAACTTCAAGCCCGTTGTTTTTAACTGAGCCTCACATTTTGATGTTTTTCTTTTTTATTTGCACCAGTTTTTCCAAAGATGCAGGGGGACAAACAAAAAGTGTGACGAGAAAAGCAAGAATAAGAGGAGAACAGTGTAAATCTGCACGCTGGCTACGCAGCTTGTTTTATCTGAACAAACGAGACGTCAAGAAGAAAACCTGTACAATCACGACTCAATGCAGATCCGCCCGCTTTGCTCTGCGTTTTAATTGGTTGAAAAATTAATGCATTAAAATACATGAACAGTGGCTTATCCATCTGATCTACAAAACTCAATATCAAAAATCTATTATTTTAAGTCTTTAACTACATGTTTGGACACGCATGTCCTCTGACACTCGTCAGGAGGTGCTGCAGCGCCCATCACACTCCTACTTCCCACTCTCTTGAACAGCAGTGTTTCACACATTTATACTCTTGGTAAATATCTGTAGAGCAGGTAAAGAGCAGAGGTTTTTTTTTTTTTTTTAACGACAGCTTGAATTTGTTCATCAGAAACGTCCTTCCTGGCGTCCTGGCAGCCTAAAATAAATTTCCTTGAGATGGATTTCTGTCCTGCAGCCTCAGATCTGATGAATTAACGCCCGTCCTCTCTACAAACAGGCTGTGAGCTCTGCACACTGCACGATGCTTTATTTGTTCCCTCTGAGGCCACGCTCACCAAACGTGACAAAAATACAGCTTGGTTCAGTTCTAGTCGACGTCTCAGGTGCCGTCCGAGCTGTGGTGGTTGGTTCTAACAGAACCTTTGTCCGCAGGCCTGCAGCTGTCCTCCTGGTCCTCCCATCAGCGTCCCCTGCACCCCGAGCCGGATCATGATTTAACGGCCTGACAGCCAGTCACCATGATGGCCTCTGTGGTTGTCGGGGGCAACCGGAAGAAGTCCCTCACACTGAGAGGCGTGGACCCGGAGACCTGCATGATTGTGTTTAAGAACCACTGGGTCCAGGTAAAGTACTGGTTCAGATGCTCCTCAGTCCGGCTGCAGCTCGGTCGGTTTCATACTGAGCTAAATGTTTGTGTGGTAGTAGCTGAGCGTCGTTCACAACACATGCTCCGAGAGACATAAAATGATCTTTGTTTAAAATTCGGTCACTAAAAGGCGGCGGGTGATTTGCACGTCGTTAAAGAATAAACAGATCAGTTGTTTGATGAGCTACGTGGACTCAACGTTCAGAACTTCTTTGTCCTTTATCACTTGGTGTTCTGAAAACAAAAACAACAACTGAGACGTTATTTTACGCAGTTTCTCTGCGTCTTACCCCGATCCTGTCAAATCTTCTTACACCACAGTTAGTCATGGAGTTCCTCAAGGTTCACTGCTTGGACCACTACTCTTTACCTTATATGTGCTTCCATTAGGTAAAATTACTGGATACATTTTCACTGTTATGCTGATGATACACTGTTATATTTGTGCATGAAACCCAATGAAGCCAATCAGCTACTTAGACTACAAACATATCTTAAAGACATAAAAACCTGGATGACCCTACATTTTCTGCTTTAAACTCAGACAAGACTGAGGTTTTTGTTTTTGGACCT
Organism: Hypsolebias antenori; assembly: GCA_031762315.1. Taxonomy (NCBI): domain Eukaryota; kingdom Metazoa; phylum Chordata; class Actinopteri; order Cyprinodontiformes; family Rivulidae; genus Hypsolebias; species Hypsolebias antenori. The sequence goes on along the minus strand of JARVGS010000001.1, from coordinate 29,677,280 downwards.
GACAAAGTGAAGACTCAAAGCAATCTGCTCCTCAGATAAATAATGTTATTAACTGAGTTTTTTTGTTTCTGCTCAGTGCCCTGAGACGACTTCTGTTGTGACTTGGCTGGCGCTATATACAAAGTAAATAAACTGAATTGAACTGACTTGAATTAAACGTTAAACGTGCTGAAGTGGATTAAAACTGACAGGAAACAGTTCCAGTGAGTTTTGAGAGAATCTTCAGCCGAACTAGAGCCGGTTGATTACTGACTCACTCACAATGATCCAAATTTTTGCACTGACTCGGGACTCACAAGTCAGAGGATCCTGGACCCTGCATGCCCTCTGGCAGATTATCATCAAGGTAAAATTAGCTAAACAGTAGCTAAATGCAAATATGAACAAAACATCAAAACGAAAACAGGCAAACTGGCAAAACAGTTAAAACTAGAAAAACAACCGTTAAACTAAAAATTAGCAAACATGACAAAAGCTTAAAGTAACAAAACAGCAGATAAAAGTTAAAATCAACTAAACAATTGCTAATAGCTAAACTAATCGAAACAGTACCTAAAAGCTAAAGCTAGTAAAACAGGTAAAACTTGAAAAACAACTGTTAAGATAAAATTAACAAACATAAGACAAAAGCTTAAAGCAGAAAAACAGCAGGTAAAAGCTAAAACCAGCTAAACAATAGCTAAAAGCTAAAATTTGCTGAACTAACTAGCTGAACAGTAGCCAAAACATGAAATGACCTAAACTGTAGCTAAAATTTAAATATTTTAATTGTTCATAGTTCTTCCAGAAATCCAAACTTTCAAATACTGTATCTGAACTTTGTCTTTATGTTTGGAGCTTTAAAGTTTCACGAAACGTTTTAATCTACAATAAAAAGACGAAACTGCAGTTTGTGACTAACTTTAGGACTCGATGGAAAAAAACTGCTGAATCAATGAAGACGCTGCTGACTCGGCTGAATCATAAAAACATTTTACAGGTGATATTTCTGTTAATCTGCCACAGATTAACCCGAGTTCATAAAACGAACCAGATTTAGCCGCTCTAGTTTAGAATGTTCTTCTTTAGTTCGAAACGTTTTCACTGCAGATGATCTTGCCGCCTAGTGGCGGGGCATGTATACTACAACATTTGTTGAAAATATTCATCTAACTTTAAATCATAATTGGAGTTTAGATAAAATTAACTTTCTGCTACAGTCTCTGTGGACATTACTTTGTCTGAAAATTGTCTCAAGCCTTTTTAAAACCAGATGTTTTCTGGTTTTGTTTTTATAGTTAAAACTGTAAAAGCTTTTCTTCATTCTCCAGGGCCGAACCATCTGAGTTTAGTAGAAAACGTTTAATGGTTGTCTAGTTTTACTCATGCGATGCTGATTTTTGCCCGTCAACTGTTTTTTATCCTTCAAGTTGAAAATCAAATGAAATGTTTGAGAAAAATTAAGGAAAATGTTTCTTCTGTCTGCGAAGGTTGCAAAGATCCTGGAGAAACATGAGCCGAGCCGCAGCTCCTCCAGAGCTCTGAGCTTCCTCCACGGTCACCACGGCGGCGGCGGCGGCGGCGGCTCCGGGCCGTTCCAGCTCGGTCCGATCCCTGCAGACGAGGCCAGCGCCGTCCAGAACTACGTGGAGCACATGCTGTTTCTGCTGATGGAGGAGGAGGCGGGTCAAGGTGAGGCCTGACGAGCCGCACTTCATCCCTCTGGGGGTTTAAACTACTTCCTGACCGTTGATGTGCCGGCGCCAGGCGGAGCGATGGGGCCCATCCTGGAGTTTGTGGTTCTGGAGGGTGTGATGGAGAGGCTGTTCCTGTGGAGCCTGAGGAGACAGTTCACCGAGGACATGAAGCTGGAGCAGCTCCGGATGTACCAGATGCTCTTGTCTCAGGCCAAGCAGCCGCTGCTGCATCACAAACCCGTTCTCCGGCCGCTCATGATGCTGCTCACCTCGTGTGCCGGAGCCGCCACCGGTGAGGAGCTTTGTCAGATTAATAATCCCAGTTCATGCCTGATCTGACGGTTAAATGAGTCTTAGAAGGAGACAAGCGTTTTTATTTTAGCTTGAACATCTGCTCTGCCTCAAATGTCAAAAATTAACCAAAACATTCTGTTTGTCTTTATTTAACTCAGAATACATAAAATAAATAATACGAAAACACCTTTTGATGTTTTTTTTTCTGATTGACTTTATCTCACATCAGTAGATTCCCTGATTACTTCTGTTTCTTTAGGGCTTTTCAAAATAAAAGTTTATTTATGACACACCAAAGTCCTAAAAATTCAATAAATTTTCAAATTACAAAAAAGTACCAAAAAAAAGTCAGTATGAACTTGAGTTTATTTTGGTTTTCTCTTTTTCTGTTTTAGATTGTCAACTGTTTAAAATATATAAGTCATCTATGATGACCTTTTTATGAACTCTGTAAACACGATAAATGCATTTAAATGGTAATTTAAAAGAATACAGAAGCTGCTTAAAGTCAAGAAAAGTTATGCAAACTGTTTGTCAGATTGCCTACTTTGATCTGTTATGAATCATTTGTTATCTTTACTTTTATAAACTTTCATTTGAAAAGATCCTGAGGTTTGCTCTCAGCTCAGAAACTTTGATTTGAGTTCATCTTCTCGAAGCCGTGAAGAAAAACTGAACCGATCCATGACGTCTGTTCAGGGAAATTTCAGATTGAATCAAACTTTTCTTTCTTATCCTTAAGATGTGCCATCTGAAGCAGTTTTATAAATTGTCACCTAATCTACAGTAGAAGTTAAAAAAACCTATGTTTTTTTATTTTATTTTATTTTATGTCGTGTTTAAACGTGGTCAACCTCGGCAGAAAAGCTCTCTGAGACTAAAAAGCTGAAATAAACCAGTTTACCTCGAAACTCCTCGGTTTGATTTAGTTGTCTGGTGACGCCTCTGTCGGATGTGCTGCAGGTAAGATATTGACTCTGGTGCTGTTTCTTCCAGCAGACGGCGGCGTTGTGGAGGCGGAGCTGGTCCAGCTCCTGAACCAGCTCTGCGTGGCTCTGGTCAAAGACCCGTCGGTCCTGGAGCTGTTCTTCCACACCACTCAGGACCAGGGAGCTGCCAACTTCCTGCTCTTCTCCCTGCTCATCCCGTACACCCACAGGTAAACAAACAAACAAACAAACAAACAGCTGCGTGCTCCGTCAGTCCAGGTTCATTGTGTTTGTTTCTCAGGCAGGGTTTGGTGGGCCGGCAGGCCCGAGACGCTCTGCTGCTCATCATGTCTCTGTCGGCCGCCGAGCCTCGGGTCGCTCAGCACATCGCTGACAACACCTACTTCTGTCCGGTACGCTCACGACATACACAAACATGAGCAGCAGCCGAAACGCACAGCTAAAGCTAGAGACGCGTCAAGTCCTGTGAAAATACAAGATGTTTGCTGAAAGCTGCTGAAAACGTCGCTGAACTGTTCATGCGAGTGTGAGCGGTTGAAATTTGCTGAAAGCAGGAAAATAAAAAATAAAAGCAACAGGAAAACAGCCGAAACGTGCAGAAAAAGCTAAATCGACAACAGATTTAGCAGCAATTAGTAGAATAAGCTGAAAAAGTCAGAGAGAAGCTGAATAGATTACCAAAAATCTGAAATGAGCTAAAAAAATAAATAAAAAAGGGCAGAAAAAAGTAGCCGTACCAGCTAAAAAGCAAGAAAGCTGAAGTTTGCAGAAAGAGGCTGAAAGGAGCAAAACAACAAGTTGAAATTATTCAAAAGGATCAAAAGGTGGACATTAGCAACAAAAATAGCAGAAAAAGTTGAAAATGGGCAGAAAAATACCTGAGGAGTAGCTGAAAAAGGCTGAAAGGAGCTGAAAATGGGTCAAATGAGCAGAACGAGGCTAAAAGAAGCTGAAAATAGCTGAAATTATCAGAAGGAAGTTGCTGAAGGAAGCTGTAATAGAAGCAGATGAAAAGCTCAAATGAGCAGTGAAAGGTTTTAGGAGCTCCTCACCGTGTCACTGGCTGATCCAGAGAAGGAAGCTCATTTCGGCTGCTTGTCTCCAGGGTCTCATGCTGTCGGTCATGATCCAAACCTCTTGACCAAAGAGGAAGACAGGCTGGTAAATCCAGAGCTTTGGCTTTCTTCAGCTCTTTCTTCACCACAGCAGACCAAAGCAACACCCTCATCACTGAGGCCCCAACCCATCAGTCTGCCCCTCACTCCGTCAGTGGCCTTTTGTTGTGGTCACATTTACACAAATCAGTGAACGATGTTTGAGAGAACAAGATATTTTGTGTTCATAGAAAAAGTTTTAGCTGTTTTGAGTTCAGCTCGTGAAAAACGCGAGTAAAAACTAAAAGTGTTGAGTTTATATTTTAGTTCACTTTATCTTAAATGTTGAATAAAAACACTAAAAGATTCAGGTTCAACCACTCATTTCAGTCTCTGAAAACAAGTTAAAGGTCAATGAAATGCTTCTGTTGAAACTCAACAAGACGCCACTTGTTTGTGTTCAGCGCGTCGGCCATGTTGGATTCCCTTAGTTCTGTTTTTGTCGTTTTTATTTAAATAAATAAAGATTTTAACGGAAGCCTCGGATCAAAGGCAGCTCAGCTGTGTTCCAGCTTTAATCCCGTGTGACCACACTCTGACCTCAATCTGTGTGCCGGAGCAGATTAGGAACTCTGCGTGGGATTGGCCGGTTCGCAGAGAGATTACCAAAGGCCGCACGTGATTGGACGGCTGCTTGATTGTTAACGAGACGTCAGACTGCAGCTGTCGACCGCCGAGGCTCCAGCTGCTGCGCCACGTTCCGGCTTCTTTACTCTTCTTCTTTTTTAACAAACAGAATAAAACCTCTTGTTTTGAAGAGCTTGTTGCGCCGCTTTTATGTCGTGAAAATAAAATGAATAGACTTGTATTATGTTTTATTATCAAAATATTCCAGAAACGACTTTAATTGTTCCGTCCAAACATGACAAGTCATCAGTTCACGCTCTGTAATGTTCAAAGTGCCGATATGTTAAAAACTCAAAACTCTTGTTGTTCATTTGCATTGAAATGTTTCGTTCTCTTACAATTAAATTAGAAATAAATACGTATTAAATTCAAACTCGTGCACGTTATACTTGTTTTTAAAAACATCAGTTATTGTGTTTTTATTCCACTCTGGACAAAAGAACAAATTTAATGTCGAATCTGTTCATTTTTCAGCACAAGTTGCGAGTTCAAGTCGAAACAAACTACCGATCAAAAGTTTGAGAACACGCTTGTTTTTCTAGTGTTTTATTATAATTTATGGAGTTTAATGTCTCAATGTGCTCTGAAATTAAATTATAGAGCAAATAAACATCCATCTGTCCGTCCATCCTTCTGTTATCTTTACTCGCTTCTTCCTTTTCGGGTCACATGGGTCACTGGTGTCCATGTCCAGCCATCACTGTGCGAGAAGCGGGGGACACCTGGACATGTCTCCAGTCCATCACAGGGACACATGGAGACCATTCACTCTCTCTCTCTCACCTGGGGACAGTTTAGAGTTACCATCAGTCTAACGTGCATGTTTTTAGTCTGTGGGAGGAAACTGGAGAAAACCCACGCAGCACAGAGAGAACAAGCAAACTGTACCCAGAAAGGTCCCCTGAGCGGGATTTGAACCGGCGACCTGCTCGCTGAGAGGCAGCAGCTCTACCAGCTGATCCACCGTGCCGCTCAGAGTACTAAATGTTCCGTGACATCGGTTGCAGGATGGCTCTGTCAGATGTGACTCTCAGCTACTACCACTCTGCATTTGAGCTCGGTGCCTGTAAAATGAACTGGATCAGATCATTTACAGGTCGAGTAACTAACAGTTCCTTCCTGATGATTTAGCTGAAATTAAACCCATGTTTGAGTCATTTAGTCTCCCGTTGCACCCCGTTCACTTTGAATCTGCTTAAAGCTTTCATTTCCTCTGAAGCTTGAGTGTGTGTGTTTTACATGTGTGCTACAAATGAACCAACAAGACCAGCATGTTCATGAGGTGGGACTCCACACAGAAGAATCTGTCCAGACGACCTGACTTAGCCTTGTTAGATGTATCCACTGGATCACTGAGCTGCATCAGGACCTTTACTAAGAGACGTTAAAACATCTGCCCTGGAAAGAGTCCAGGTGGGGTTCTGGAGGTGTCTCTGGTTTGGTGCTCCAGGGACAATTCCCAGGTCTTACTGGGACTGATCCTGGAGCCAGGCCTTGTTCAGGAGCATCGAGTCGTTCTGACCCTGTGGGTAAAGCTTTGCATCATTGATGTGGACTGGGAGGTGGATCTATGGGTGTTATGGAGGTTGGATCACTACAGACTAACAGGGTTCATGTTTTCTTTCATGTCACATGTCTGTACATAAAACACCTCACCTGTGTATTTGTACGTGTGTGTTTAGGTACTGGCCACGGGTCTGTCCGGTCTGTACTCGTCTCTTCCAGCCAAGCTGCAGGTTTACAGTGAAGACTGGCACTGCCTGGAACCAGCTGACTGGCAGCAGGTAACACTGTTCACACAGCAGGAGGTCCATCACTGGTATTCTGTGATGTTGTCTGATGGACCACTGAGGCTGATGGTCACAGAACCAAAGGTTCACCACAGTTACCTGGTGTGGTGCACCCAGTTTTAAAGTCATTCCATACTGAAGATGTTTGCATATGTATACATCCTATATGT
>JARVGS010000001.1:29608108-29620061 GCA_031762315.1 Hypsolebias antenori | reverse complement strand
AGACACCTGTCCATCTACTGCAGCTTGTTAGCTCCTCTCAGAGAGTCAGTCCTGTATCTGGTCCATGAAGGTGTTGAGGTGTCAGAGGCTCAGGATGAACAATTTGCAGGACGAGTCCAGAGGGACGGAGACATCCTCAGAGAAGGACGCATCAGACTCCACCTGTCCTCACTCAGGATGGACGACTCTGGGAGTGTAGGACACTATTGTTTTTATGATCGTTTCACTTCATCAAACTGAACTCCAGTTCATGTTCAGGTGAGAAGATCCTGAAGAAACTGAGTGAGATGATTGAATCTGAGGAGATTTCAGACCAACTTCACTTTATTAAATATTGTTCAGATGTTTGAACAATAAAACCTCAGAGCCTCCTCACCTACAGGACTGGACCCAACCAGGCCATGTGGAGCTCCACCTGTGTCCACCGGGCCTGTTCTCAGAACATCCCTCACAGCTGCAGCAGCTGGAAGGAGCTGGAACTGTGAGAAGTTTCAGCCCATGAGGAGAGAGCATGTTGAAGAGAACAAGCTGGACTGAAGGAACGTGGAGGCTGAAGGAACGAGACCTTTGCCTTGGTGTGAGTTCAAGAGTGTTTCCACAGTTCAGAACCAGGAGACGAGGAATCAAAAAACGTTCAATACAGAACCAACTGGACTTTATTTGTAACAGAAGACGTTTTGCTCTTCATCCAAGGAGCTTTCTCAATTCAAAGAGCAGAGTGTGGGGATCAGGTTTTAAAGGCTGCGATAACACACACACACACACACACACACACACACACACACCTATGTAAATTGACAAATCACACCTCACACCTTAACAGTAAGTGTTTCTTAAGGTCTTTGTTAGTCTAATTCACAGATGAAGCTCCTCTGTTCCCATCAGGTGTGAAAATCGTCTGGGAATCCGACCTAAAGCTGCATTATACATTTTTGAAAGTTGGAATCTGAAACCTCCTCCCCTTTTAAGAGAAGGCTTCTCCCTCTTGATATAAACAGCTTCCTTCACACCCCTCTCAAACCACCACATCTGTCATCCTTTAATGGAATTTACTTTTCTTACCAGTTTAAACTTTATCTTTACTCAACAATGAACTACATTCAGCTAGAAAATGTGTTTGTCTTGGTTTGCTCAAACAGTACAAGATCTGATTAGTTTTAGCTTATGCAAACTCAATAAAACATAATCAATAAATTTAAAACAGGAATCTCTTTTCTTGAAGAGACCTGGCCATTGTTTGATGTTTTTAATGGACTTGGTCTGGCTCAGTTTGACCAATATTTAAACTATTCATGCTTTTAGCTAACCTTACTTCATTTTTTTTATTAATGCTTAATAATTGCTTCGTAATGCAGCAATTCATAAACACTACCAGTACTCATGAGGATTACTTTTTTGCCTTTCTGGGCAGAGTTTGCATGTTCTCTCCGTGCATGCATGAGTTTCCTCCCACAGACCAAAAACATGCATGTTAGTCTAATATGGTAACTCTAAATTGTTTCTGGGTGTGAGTGAGAGTGAATTGTCGTTTGTCTCTGTGTCCCTGTGATGGACTTGGGAACTGTCAAGGGTGTACTCCGCCCCTCGCACAGTGATAACTGAACATGGGTACCGGAGACCCCCGTGACCCAAAATGGACGTTGTAGGTAAAGATAATGGATGGATAGACTTTTGTGCTACAACAATCAGATAAATCCTTTCAGTGTGACTGAGCAAAGCTCTATAGACATAAAATTGTGTTCACTGGTTAAGGCGAGTATATTTAGTTGAGATAAATCAGAAGCTTAAAAAGGTAAATTGACCAGTTATCTAAATCTGTAATAAGACATGTTCATTTCATATGTTCATTTTTAGGTTCTGAGGATGGGAAAATCCATGTGTGGAACGCAGAAAGTGGCATGAAGGTGGCACTTTTAGACGGTAAACACACGGGCCCAATCACCTGTCTGCAGTTTAACCCCAAGTTCATGACGTTCGCCAGCGCCTGCTCCAACATGGTGAGTGTGAAACCACGACACTCAGAACTAAATCACACCTGAAGGTAGTTATAGTCAGAAATCTATTAACCCAAGCTGTATTCAATAAATACATTGAGATGGTTGTGATGTTTTAAATATGAAAATGTAAAGATAAAATTAAACAAACCTGAATTTGAAACATGGAAAATGGGTACAAATTAGTGATGAATTAAGAGTTCACTTTAAAGTATGTGGGATGTTTAAGCAAACTCAATAAAACATAATCAATAAATTAAAACATGCTTTGTAACTTTTTTAATCACTCATGTAGATTCAAGTCTTACCAACAAGTTTGTTATAACTAAAGTGACTTTATAGTTGAATACGTTTAATTTTTCAGGCGTTCTGGCTCCCCACCATCGATGACTGAGGATAACATGAAGCTACTGTTGGAGACCAGCGAGGCTCAGCTGGATGTGGATGTCACCAAAATCATATTTTTGTTGTAAATAACGGGTTGTAGGAATGAATAACTTGTTTATAATTTTTCTTTTTTATTTGTATTTAACATTAAAATGTTTTTCTTTGTAAAGATGTGGGTTTGAACGTTGTCATTGTGTTTTAACGGTTCGTTTTTATAGGTCGTTTCTGGGCCGAATAGCACACCTGAGATTTATTTATTTCATTTATTTAAGTCAGGAAAACGTGGAGTTAAATATATTTTAGTCTGTTAGCTGCTGAGGAGGCTCGTTTAAATCTGTGCATTCACAGCACAGTTAATTATGACTCGTGTTTGGTAGCATGTAGGAAAATGAATAGTATTTATTTTTCAAACATTTGTGAAGACCTGGAGAAATTCGCTCAGTTTTTGTGTGTTTGTCAAAACGTCTTCACCTGAAGCTGAACTTGCTTTTAGTCCAGCTGAGTGGAAGATCAGCTCATCTGATGGAGTAAAATGTCTTCAGCACAGTCAGGTGTTTTATGACGGTGAAAACATCTTACTCAATGTGTTGATCGTCAAGAGTACGTTACGCTTCCTGTCGCTCATATTCAGATGAAAATAAATCTCAACACCTGCCATTTTAATCCATATTTAAACCAAACACGTACAACATCATATCATGTATGCTGGTCTGGAACGTGGATTCCTCCAGCAGTGCGTTCGTTCTTAGGAACAAGTTGGTGCAATCGTTTTGTGGGTCGGTCTGTTCAGATTTGTGCTGGGCTCTTCACGGGCCTCTCCCCCAGCCTGGACAGTCAGGGAGCTAAATTGGGGAGACAGGAGATCAGGGTCCATCTGTGCACGTGACTCGGTCTCATTTACTTGAGCAACATCTCAGTTCATACAGACGCGCCGTGAGCCCAGAACCTCAGTAATCTTCAGAACAGTCCCTGACCCTCACCTGAAGTGAAGGAACTCTGCTTTTTTTTTTTTTAATAAATCTGAATTGGACTGAATCTTTTAGAGCTTCTCTTCTGCCCGCTGCGTTGCTTCTGTGTGTACCGACACCCCCCGGCAGGAGAAGACGCCGCTGACCTGCCATGTTTCTCGCTCTGACGGTGACACCAGAGCTGAGGCAGTTCCTGGCCAAGGCAAGAGGTGGAGCGGTGCGCCTCATCAAAGTGTGCATCCGGGATGGTGAGTGACCCCCAGACTGGCCCCCCGGGGGGCAACTTTCTGTGCACAAAAAATGTCTGTGGATAATTTGATGCCGTGCTGAAAATAGAAACCGTTTAATTAAAAATCACACTTGTTCCAGCTGTTTGTAACAAGTTCTCCATACACACCGTTGTTAGTGGTGTTTGATAATGTAAGAGTCATTATACTTTTCACTAGATGTGCTCAATCACTAAAAATATTGCATTTAACTTGAAGTTTAGCAACTTCACTGGTTGAAGCTGAAATCACAATAAAATAAAAACTTGAGTGTTTTAGGCCCAAAAAAAAAAAAGATTTGGGGATAATTGCTCAGTTGTAAATGTCCATCTTTACTCATCCACTACTTTCTGTAAGTTTCATCAAAATCTGCCCGGTGGTTATTGAGATATTTTGCTAACAGTCAAACACTGAGGTAACAGTACCGTAGTTCAGAGCTCCAGAGAGTAGGAGGCCGTGCTGCGACAGAGTGAGTCCGAGCAGAGGAGGCTTTTGTCGGACACATGAGCTGGGAACGGTCGGTGGACCCTAGCGGCCGAAAGTGGTACTGCACCATTTTTTTTTTTTTTTTTTTGCCAAAATGAAAAACGGTCATATCTCAGCCAAAAATTGGTCTAAAAATATGGGGGGGAATCCATAAATGTGTCGCTTCGCCCACGGCACACCTGTAAACACTTTCTTGTGTAGATTGCAACACAACGTAACGGCATTTTCAAGTTTTACAAAAAAAAATAGGCAATCTTGAAGACAATTACACTGCGTTGTAATGACACCCGCTGACAGACGTTCTTGTCTCTACGTCACAGACGTCGCATGCGGAAGTACCCGGATTTCCCATGATGAAACACAGCGCCAAGTTTAAAATCACGTTTAAATCAAATTTTCATTGATTGATCTTTTTGCTTGTAAAAACGAACATAGTTGAATTATACAACACATATATGTTGTCACTTTATGCATAGTTCCAACATCACGTCACACACCCTTTAAAGGCTTGAATATTTGTACAGAAACAACATTTAAAAGTAGTTATATTGGATGTTTCATCATGTGACTGCAGCGGCCACAGTCCACTCCGGTTGATGAACAAGGGTCACAGCTGTTCTTCAAGAGGGCAAGCACCATAAAGAAGTTAGGAAATGTCTGAGCTCTTTGGCGTTGTTCAAGAAAACAAGGCTAATCTGGCTGCTGCGTCAGAGTAGGGGGCTCGGCGTGACAGCTGAGCAGCCTGACCCCCCACCCCCACGTGAAGCAATGGCTTTCTAGGCAAATGATTCTTCATGAGGCATTTTACTTCTTGTTTTTGAATCTGACCACCTGTAATATGACTCAGGCCAGGTGCATTCTGGGACAATTTGGGGGTCTGTCTTTGTGGACTGCTGTCATTATGGAGGGGGACGGAGCAGACTGTCAGGATCCTTGAACAGATGATCATCAAATCAAATGATGTTCCATAAATTTAAGTGTAAGAGTGCATTAAGAAACTTCTCAGGTTGTTCAATCTGCTCTTTTTTCAGTCCGTTTATCAAAGTAACACCATCTGGCTCCATCTTTAGATTTGATTTAAACAACTGTGCATTAAAATAACATTCTTACATGAGAAATAAGAGCACCTGTTTAACCAGTTTGGTTTTAATTCTTCAGGTTTGTCAGTTTTATTGTTGAGGAGTTGTTCTCAAGTCAAAGGAGAGGCTGGATGTTCGGAGCTGGTTCCCTCACCCCAACCAAACATTTTAAAATTAATAATAAGAGTTTACAACATCCGGGTGTCCCCAGCAGCAGCATGTGAAGAAGATGATTAACTTGGTTTCCTATCGACATAAAGACGGCAGAGAAAGGCGGATGGAAAGTGTGTGTGCAGAGCTGGAATGTGTCACAGCTCAAAATAGCAACAGGCCCCAAGAGACAGTGGAGCAAAGACCCCCGCTGAGGTCATCAGACTGCAGGTTTACGAGTGTTTTTACAAGAGTTTCAGTTAAACCAGTTTCAGTTCCTGATTTTAAATTGAACTTTTCCTTTTTTTCACAACAGTCCAGACGGACTTAACTCACGGTGCGTAATGGTGTTGTGAGAAAAATGGCCGCTTTTTACGAATAAAACAATGAATCTAAACTGTTTTAAACCATCCAAGAAGAGACGAATGCAAACAGATATTAAAAACAGGTTCATCTTACACAAGTTAAATAATCTTTGTATTTTATTTTATTAGTGATTCTTTTTTTGTAGTCCCGGTAATGTAGTTCAAGGAGTTAACCTCCTGAGACCCAAGCTTTTGTTCGGTGTGCACTTTTCTCTCCAAAGTACATACATGGGATTAGCAGGAACCTAAGTTAATAACTAGACTCTGTCATGGTACAGGAAGTGGTTTTAGAAAAACATTATGATGTCCTCCTATGAGGACAGGTTTGTTTTTGCATTTTATATTTTTCTTTGCCCATTGATGTCAGAACATTTCAGCTTTCTGTCATAAGCAGTTCTCTAAAAAAAATTCAATTTCCTCGAATGAGGATGCTGGGTCTCAGGAAGTGCAATTATTTTTTAAATAAAATGTATAAAAAGAGCAAAAAATGTGCCTTTTTTAACAATTTTCTAAACTTTTTTACTGTTTTCCTTTTCGGTACCACTTTACAATTAGGCTTCCCTTATAGATGGATAATAAATAGTTTATAGATATGTTAATTCCTCTATAAACACTTTATAAATCATTAACTGCATGTTTTGCATTAATTAAGGGTGACAGAGACAAAACTGACCAGTTTGTTGCCAAATACTGAGCCAAATTTGTTCACTTGTATATTTCATCTAGAGCTGTTATATTAAATATTTCCGACTAAGTCACTACCTTGTAAGCACAATAAACATTTGTAAACCTATTTCTTTAGCATATAATATTGTAACTTATCACTGCATTATAAGTTTCTACAACTAATATGCTAAAAATAAACTAGGTTTGCAAATGCTTGTGCTTACAAGGTAGTAACTTAGTCTGAAATGTTTAATATGACACTTGATGAAATGTATAGGTGAACAGATTTGACATTATTTGACAAACTGGTCAGTTTTGTCTCCGTCACCCTTAATTAATGCATAAGTTATTGATGATTTATAAAGTGTTTATAAAGGAATTAATAATGCATCTATAAACTAGTTATTATCCATATATAAGGGGAGTCTTATTGTAAAGTTGTGCCTCATTTTCATGTCCTCCATTTCACAGTTTGTGTTTTTCTGTTACATTGTGTAAGTAAATAAGGACATTTGCAGACAACAGTGTCTTAATGGTGAGCAGGAACATCTTCGCTGTGTGGGAGATGAAACATTTTTGTTGCTGAGGTATGTGATGGGTGCTGGTCTGGTTTTCAGAGCAGCTGGTGCTAGGGGCCTACACAGAACCAGAACACGACTGGGACCAGGACTATGACCACCACCTGCTTCCTCTGCTGGAAGACGAGGAGCCCTGCTACATCCTGTACCGCCTGGACTCCCAGAATGCACTGGGTTACGAGTGGATTTTCATCTCATGGTCTCCTGACCAGTCTCCAGTAAGACTCATTTATCAGCACCAAACATGTTTTTATGAACAAATGTTGACGTTCCTTAGCCTCTAATGCACAAACTGGGCTCTCCACGCTCCTTCAAATCCAAAGTCTGCCTTTTTATAACCCAGACAGTGCCTTTTTAAATCTGCAGGGTATTTCCCATGCAGGCTGCTGCCTAACTATTCATGGAGCGGTCATCCTCGCAACATAGAAGATGTTTAAGCCTTCTGCAATAAAAATAGACCTTAAAGTCATGATGTTTTCCTAACCCCATTCAGCTGATTGAAATGCCCGACGTGGCCGAGTTGTAAAAAGAGAAGGACAAAATGTAAAAACAGCTGGTTCTGAACTGAAGTCACCTGGTGCAGCTTATGCACGAGGAGCGTGTTTGCTGGGAACCAGTGCGACTAAAAGAGACGGTGGCTGCACTGCGTCGAAAACTGACTCAGTCAGCTGCTAACCCTGAGGTTTGCAATGAAGAGAAGCGTTTCTGCTGCTTTTTGTCCAGAGCTGCAAATCATGATCAAAATAAAGATGCAACTCCAAATAAATCTTTGTTGGGTGACTAAATTAACCATCTATAATGCATTGTTGCTTTTTAATAGGAAAGTTGGGTTTTGTGCAACAGTTAAAAAGCTTTCCATGTTTATGGTAAAGTAACAAAAGTTTTGGGACTAAAAATTGTGGAACAAATTGTCTTTGCACATTAGACAGCTGCTTCAAAGCCTCACTTTAAAACTCGCTTTTATTCTTTTATTTTTTATTTCTAGTGTCACTGAGTTAATTGTACATTTGTTTTATTGCACCTCGTTCCACTGAAGAGTTTCAAAGGGCTTTACAAATAAAACTGAATTGAATTTAATGTATTCAGCTTTAAAATAATAAAGCTTTTACTAGCATCCTAATTTCTTAGTACGAGCGTAATTGGACCAGTTTGTTGGATAATTAAATGTGACTTATTGACTTTTTTTTTTCTTTCAGTGGTAAAGACAAACCTTCATTTGTTTCAGTTTTTATTGATGTTTTTAATCAAAGATGTCTTCACTCCTAAATCGTGTTATTTGCCACATATTTTTGTAGAACGCCTTATTTTGACGACACGTGAAGTTTATCCGTTTCCCCCCTCAGCAACTTGCCACAAATGGGATAAAGATGTTAAAGTTTCATGTGAATTTCAGAGAAAGAACACGCTGTGACAGGAAGTTAAATTTATGAAGTGGCTAATGGGCTAAAAAACTTTTGATTGTAATGTTCGTATAATTCTCTCATTGACCCCGAAGAACTTTGCGCTCCACATTTTTATTCCTTAACGGAATGACATTACCCGGTAATATGTAGCACATTTGAAAACTCAACTAGAGCAATTACGTTTCCAGTGAAAATGCAGTGTGAATGCTTATTGCAGAAGAACTTGCTGAAAAACAGCTGAAATTAAACCTGCTGAAATGTGCCGGTAGCTGAAATCAAGGAACAAGCCTAAGTTAGCAACAGAAAGCAGAAATAACACACATTTGCTGAATTTGGTTTAAATAAAGAAATGAGCACAAAGATTTGTAAATTGGCTAAAAAGGCTGAAATTAACAAATAAAAGCTGAAAAGGCAGAAAGAAGTGGAGAGAGCACAATTTTGCCCATTTAGGCCTAAAGAAGCAGAAATTAGCACAAAAGTGGAAACTATCTTAAAAAAGCAGAGATTTGCAAAAATAAACAGCAAAGAAGAAGCTAAAAAGGCAAAAAGAAGCTTAAATTATCAGAAGGAAGTGGAGAGAGCACTTTTTTTGGCTGAATTAGGCTGAAAAATGTTTAAATGAGAGCAAAAAAATGTGGAAATAGCTTAAAAGGCTAAAATTAGCATAATCACAGCTAAATAGCAGTGGAAATAGCAGACATAGCTGAAACTTGCAGAAATAAGCTGAAAGGAGCATAACAAGCTGAAATTAGCAGAAAGAAGTTAGAAGAAGTCTTCACCAGCATAAGTTAGAAGAAGCACACAAATGTAGTTAGAAGAATAAAGCTGAAAGGAGCACAAAACAGCTGAAAAACAGTTGGGAGTAGCTGAATTATGTTATTTGCAGAAGGAAGCTGAAAGAAGCTGAACCGGAACAAAATATGAAAGGAGCAGTAAAAGGCTGTGTGAACAGATCTGAAGATTTGAAAGAGGTCCAATGAGCTCAATTTATTTTCTAAGAGGAAAAAAAAATTAAAAAAGGCTAAATATTTCAAAAAAGCTAAAATTGTACCACTACCAAAAGTCATAGCATCCTTCTCCAAAAGACCTAAATGTTTTGACATGATTTGTTGAAATAGCTCAAAAATGTGGAACCAGACAGATGCCAAAAATGTACAGAAGTATAGTAAATATAAGATAAAAACAGGATCATAATAGTGTGAATGCTTGATAAGGATTCACACAATAAAGATAATGTGTTTCTGAATATCTACCTAAATGTAACCCAATTCTTTGTCTTACCAAAATGATAAATTTGTAAAAAAAAATGCATAACATGTTTTCTATTAGTCTTTTATAAAAATCGTGTTTTTAAATTACCCGTACCCAAACTGTAGATTTGTAGAAATTTCATAAATTTGACAATTCGCAGGACTGTCACGTACATTTTCATGTTAGTCCTCGCTGGTCGCAGGTGAAACAGAAGATGCTGTACGCCGCCACGCGTGCCACAGTCAAGAAGGAGTTTGGTGGCGGCCACGTGAAGTACGAGATGTTTGGCACCACAGAGGTCAAACGTTCACCCTTACTTGACAAAATGCCCATAAACTGCCACGGTGACGAGCTTTTCACACTCTTCGTTTTGCTTGCACCTCTAGGAGGACATCTGTCTGCAGGGCTTCCAGCATCACGTGTCGTCCTGCTCGGGTCCGGCCCCGCTCACACTGGCCGAGCAGGAGCTCCAGCGGATCAAAATCACCGAGGTGAGAGGTCAGCATGTCCTCAGCGATGGCGTCACCATTGCACATCACTCTGTGCATGAGCTGGTTCCCTTTTTGAACCACGTGCTGCTCTCGTCCTGTATATAGCTCATGCCATGTAAGGTAACTTTCTTCTTCTTGTCTTTTCAGGGCCGGGTTAAACAGGTATGTTTGAAAATGACTACTGTGTAGATTCCAGGGAGATTTGGAGTTTTACACTGTAAAACCTGCCTGTTTGCTTCCCCCTGCAGGTGAAGACGGAGATCAACGTGGAGAGCAAGCACCAGACTCTTCAGGGCCTCGCTTTCCCCCTGCAAGAAGCAGCCAAAAGAGCCCTGCTGCTGCTGGCCCAGAAACGCATCAATTACATACAGCTGGTGAGCCGGAGGAGACGACGCCGGTCGAAAGACAAAACGACCATACGAAGAGCCGTTTAGCATCCGAAGAGCAACCATTTAAAGACCTCTCTGCATTTATTGTTGTGTTTTAGAGGCTGGATGTAGAAAAGGAAACGATCGAGCTGGTCCACTCAAACCCAACAGAAACTCAGGATTTGCCCCGCAGGGTTCCCAAAGACACTCCCCGATACCACTTCTTCCTTTACAAGCACTCCCACGAAGGGGACTACCTGGAATCTGTTGGTGAGATGCTGAATCCTTGATCCATCGCGATCCCGTTTGCACACTCCACACACCCACCTGTAGTCCAGGACAGCAAAGAGTTGGACCCATTTCACCAGGAACAGTGTCTCCAAACATTTTTTTTTTTTTGTCTCTTTGATAAATGCGGTAAAAGGTTGAATAAAGTTCAGCTCAGGTAAAGTCTGTATAACTAAAACACATCAAATATTGATTTAAAACATTTGTTCTTTTAAGAAAAATGTATTTCAGTTCAGTAGATGACAAGTGTGGGCGGAGCCACGTCCTACAGAGCATGCTTTGTTTTTGTAAAATATGCAAAACCTTTTCTGAGAAAGGCTTTCTAGGAAAGGCAAGTAGTTTCACAAAGTTCATATTTTGTTCGAGCTCGACGTTGCCTGAAATAAACTCCTGCCGCCTTAGACGTTTTGACGCCCTCAACACAAACACGTCCATTTTTAATCTAAAAGGCCGAAACGTTTGGTCAGTCTTTGTTTAATATTTTTAAATCCTACTTTAATATTTTCTACACCCGCCATTCGACACTACACTGAACCTTCTTTTTTTCCCTTTTGTTAAAACTTTTCTGGAATCAAGTCAAACTAGAGAAATTGCTTTTCCTGAAAAAAAAAATGCAGTGTGAATGCTTATTGCAGAAGAACTTGCTGAAAAACAGCTGAAATGGAAGAACAAGCCCAAGTTAGCAGAAGAAAGCTGAAGAACACATATTTGCTGAACTAGGTTTAAATAAGCAGAAAGCACAACATTTAGAAAATTGGCTAAAAAAGCTGAAATTAGCACCCCCCACCCCACCCCCAAAAAAGTAGCTGAACATACAGAAAGAAGTTTAAATTATCAGAAGAATGCAGAAAGAGCTGAAATAAGCTAAAAAAAAAAAAAAAAAAAAGTGGAATTAAATGAAAAAGCTATAATGAGCATAGACAGCTTAATGGTAGCTGAAATAACTGCAAATAGCCTAAATAAACAAAAATTAGCAAAAAGAAGCTAATAAGGCTGAAAGTAGAAATTACCACACAATTTTTTTTAATTAATCAAAAAACTGCTGCAATTAGCTAAACATGTTGCAAAGATAGCTGAAAAGGTTAAATTAGCCAAAGAAAGCAGAAAAACACTTTTGTCCAATTAGGCTGAAGGAAGTAGAAATGAGCACAAAAAAGTAAAAAAAAAAAAAAAAAAAAAAAAAAAAAAACAAAAAAAAAAAAAAAAAAATTTA
>JARVGS010000001.1:29597046-29608008 GCA_031762315.1 Hypsolebias antenori | reverse complement strand
GACTCTGGTCTGTACAGGTGTCAAGTGAAGACAGAAGATGGTTCTGGTTCTGGAGTCGTCATGTGAACGTCTCTGGTGAGAAGAATTTAAATTGTCTTCATGATTAAACTCTTGATAATTGTTGACATGAACAAAACTCATTAGATTCAAGTTGAAACAGACCAGATGTTAGAACCTGTCTTTTCCTTCACAGCAGCTGCTGAGCAGCTCCACAGACCATCCTGGACTCCAGAACCAGAGGAACAGACATCCATCATCTTCTGGATTATTCTGACTGCAGGGTTGTTATTCTGTAATATTATTATTATTTTAGCCCTACTTCTCATCATAAAGAAGAGTCCACCTGTACAGATATTGAATATCTCAGAGAAACAACATCTGGACTCTGAAGGTTTCTGTCTGCAGTGCCAGTAGAAAAATACTCACTGTGGTATCATCTACATCCATTGAAAGCCCTTTATCTAATGCCTATGTTGCCATTTCTGACTGATATACATTAAGTGTAGAACCACTAGACTGAGGAACAGCTTCTACCCTCAGGCTGTTGCTCATGAATATCTAACCAGGATAATCACTGTGACAAATCACCATGTTGCTGCTGATCTGTTTCATGCTGCTTTGTTCATTCGTGCTCATCTACTCACACACACTCATGTCTGTGCCGCTGTTTGATGTAATGTTTTTATGCTACTAATGCTTAAAATATATAAAACATTTTATTTATGACCTTTATAAGCTGTAAAATACGCATTGTTTTCAATTGTTAAAATGTGTATATATCCAGTTACATTTAACTGATGACTGCTATAATTTGTATTTTTTCTGCTTTTTAAAACTTTTATTTAGTTTATTTGTTCTGATATGAATGTTACAAAAAGTAGCAGGAGACTGATGATGTCGTGATGCATTCACTGACCTCAAGCTTTACAGGAAATCCTGCTTTTCGGTCCTGCTGAGCTTCTGTATTTATTCAAAGTGATGTGTCTGAATAAATGTGTCGACAAAGTGTAAATAAAAACTGGAGATGAGATTTAACTGAAACAGGAAGAGGCTCAGATCTGAAGATCGGAGACGGAGCGCAGAAATAAAAGTGACAGTTCGGTTCAGATCAGGTCTGCACAGAATGGACTGAAGAGACAAACAGGAAGTCAAATCACAACTATTAGTTAAATATTACAAACTGGTGGGATTAAAGGAACTCTTTTTGTTTATTTAGTTTTCATTAAATCTCTTTAACTTTACTGGCCTGCGTTCTTCTTTCCTCAGCACCCAAACCTCTCACCCTGAATCAAAACAACTTGTCGCCAAGTTTCACAAAAAGTTTTATTCCAACAACAACATGTAGAGTTAGTAGGTGACAAACAAATCAAAGAGCTTGAACTAAACCACGTGTTACCCATTTAACAAACAAAATGCATCTGTCAGGAACGTTGTGTCAAAGTAAACGCTGGAAGCACAAACTAAACTTAAAACAAGAAAAATAAAAAGTTTCTGGTTAAAGAACACAAACATTTTTATTATAATCATCTATATTTATTAAATCATCAGAAATATACAGCAGATTAACAATAAAAACAAACATGTCAATTTAAGATTCATCCCACCACACAAACATGATTAAACATGATAATAATCTTTAAAACTTAAAAGATGTTTCCATGAATTTTAACAAAAGTCTAAAAGTAAAAAAACAAAATTAGCCCATTTGAAGATAAAAAGTAAATATTTTACTGATTGTTTGATATAAAAACAAATCATAAAGATGCACAGAGTTATTTTATTTACAGCATTAAAATAGTTGATCTGACAGAAAGTTTAATCTTAAAGTCTCTATTTCAAACACTGGAACGTTTAAAACTACATTTGATCAGTTCTTTTCTGTGGAGCTGTGTAAATATAATTTATTTATAAAATTTATAAAATTTATTAATTGTAAAATACAATATAAAACAATCCCATAAACGATAAGAATACAAAATATAAAAAATGGAAGGCAGCAGAAAGAAGATTATATCTGCCCCTTTTTTCAAACAATTCGTTCGAACAATAATAATCTTCAGTAGAAGTTCATCTTGTTTTATTCAACATTTTCATCCAGGCAGATTTTTTATTTGACAAAAACGCACAGCTCAGTTTGTGGAAACTTTACGGCTGCAGGAAGTTCGACCCGCTTCACCTTTTTACATCAAAGACAAACGTTTAAGAACAAAACAACTCGTGTGAGAGCATCTAAGAAGCTCAGGTCTGAGGAGCAGTGTGCTTCTGGTCAGGGGTTCAATCCCCAGACCTCCTCCTGTCACCGGGGGTACCTGGTCTTTGCTGGACCGATAGTCCCACCGGCTGGATCAGACTCTAGTCTGGCTCCGACTACCAACAGAACCAGCCTCGGTCCCTCACACTAAAGCATCCTGCTCTACGAGCTCAGTGAGGTTTGAGGACGAGCCTCGTGCACGTTTAATACAAGACGATGTGCGACTCGTGGTTCTGGATCAATCCCTAGAAACCAGTCTCAGCTTGGTGGGACCATCTTGTCCTGGTCTTTGAGAATAAAATCTACAGAACCACCTCTGAGCTCCGACACTACGAACATGTAGCATCAGACCATCGTATGTTTGTAGAACATACAGACTTTGAACAGGTTCTTTACAGGGTTTAGTGCCTTGCCCAAAAGCACTCCAACACTTGTGGTGTCTGGAAATCTCACCACTGACCTCAGAGTCTGAGGATGAGCCACATTTGACCCACTGTCCTGCTTTACATGTGCAAACCTGTTCAGAGGCACAATAACACTCAGTTTCTTTAATAAAACAACTGATTATAACGAGTGTGAAATTAGTGTAAAGTGCATTAGTGCTTAGTTCACTTTGTAACGTAAGCAGAGAATGAGTTTGATTCCCGTCACTAAAACTCATTGTTGAGATGATCAGCAGCAGCCTGATTCTTGACAGAGCTGCTGATCAGTTACTGCTTCATCAGTCAGCACTGACCTTTGAACCTTCATTCAGGATCATTTAGCTGCACGAAACAGGAGAACAGAGCTTATTTGGGCGGTTCAGGGTTACAGTGCCTTGCCCAAAGGCACTTTGACCTTCCAGTTGAAGGATGAGTCGAGGTCGACCATTGTTTAATGCTTCACATTCATGTAAACGTAGTAAAAAAATGTCTTCTGAAATCTATAGCAGCAAAGTTTCTGAGGTAGCTTCATGAGGGTTTCAGCATCTTGCCTAAAGACTTATGATTTACAGAAGAGAGACGAGATCAGCTTTTTACTTCCTCACATTCATGTAAACTGGCTTATACGAGGTTAATACAAAGACCTTACACTGAAATCTTTCCGACCTACGAAGCCGTTCATAGCAGCATAAACGTTTTAACGTTTAAAGTGCGTTTTGTTCAAGTTCAGCTGTTGAACTTTCAGAATAAGTTTCGTTCCTTCATCAAAACTCATTCCAGGAACGACGGATCAGCACAGAACGGTACCAACAGGGCTGTACGCTACGCTGATGATGCGTTCATGTTCCTGAAGGACACCTGAAAACTGCTTTTAGGCATGAACTCTCCAACGTCTGATCCTGGGTCTGCTGGGCGGGTAGAACGTTTGGATTGTTGCAGCGAAGCAGCTTGATCCAACTAAGAAATGTTTGGTTTAGATTTGAACTAGGGCTGCATTGATTGCAGTTTTCTGGCCGATCACCTATTTCTAAAAAGTCTGACCTGCCGATTCCGATTTTGTTTTATAAGCAACACCATCAGGTGTTATAAGGTCACAATGCACTTTCAATTTTCCAATATTATTTTGTTGAAAAACATTCCCTTGAACAAAATCCTAGAAACAATACAAACTTGTTTTAACTGACCATGAGGTAGTTCTCTGAAGTATAAATGAAGTTCAGACAACTGTTGTTAAAACAAACAAACAAAAAAATCGGTTTCTCGTGCAAGTATCGACCGATTTCTGATTTCCCAAAATTAAGGAAATAGGCACCAATCGGTGCACCCCTAATTTGAACAATCACTGACTCACCATCGCTGCAGTCACACTTTGTTTTTTACCTCATGTTGGCAGTTTTTACTCGTCTTTATCAGGGTCAAAAGGTGAGGAGCTGAAGCACATGTTGTAAAACGTTAATGCAACATTTCTGATGTTGGTGTAACGTTCATCATGTCTTCCAGGTACGTATCAACAGCCGGTGCTGCTGGTGGTGGGAGCGCTGCGGCCCCCGGGCTGTTGAGAGCTGATTCTGCAGCCAACAGAAACAGAACTGGTGTTGGGAGCTTCCTTCTATGGTGATGGCTTCAAACAGCTCAGGGCCACAGAGTTGTCAGATCATAACCTGCTCCGTTTCGCTTTCTAACCTCCAGTACCAACGGCTGCTCTTTCTCACTGCTGGCCACACCAAGTGTTTCCAACAGGAGCTTGTCGCCGGTCACCTGCTCGATCGTGCTGCTAACAGAACCGCACTACTAACAGGACCATGCTGCAAACAAGACCACATTGCTAGCAGGACCATGTTGCTAATGGGACCTTGCTGCTAGCAGGATCATGCTGTAAAAAGACCAAACTGCTAACAGGACTATATTGCTAACAGGACCACGCTGCTGGAAGGGCCGCACACACACACTGGTGTAACAGTCTCATTGTTCCCTCTGCTGTGAAGTTATTTTACATAACGTTGCTGCAGCATAGCTCTGGTGCACTGTTCACAGGTGGGTTTTGTTGTTCTGCTCAAGGAAGTTAACACCCTGCTTGATGGCCAAACACTTCACCTCAGCTTCTCCTCCAAGGGGTTGTAATGGACTGTCTATATAACTTGAGTATTACCCAGAGTAGCTTAAAACAAGTCCAGCCTAGGCTGTGTGTGAAAGTGATTCGCCCAGACTGCTAATGACCTCCATTTGTGAGACAAACCCTGTTCTCAGAACAGAACATCACAACCACTGAGCATCGAGCACATGCCTGCAGAAACGTCACCGTCAGTACTCTTATAACGCCACATGTCACTCATAAAGGTGCCACAGAACCGTGGCAGTGCAGGATCACAGCTAGCATAGCATAGCATCAGACTGTGTTGTTCCTGCTGAGCCCCTGCTGTAACTTCATTTTACTGGCAGACATGCGAGGTATGTGGATGTTTTAAAGATGCTGCTTTCATGAATTTACCGGCATGATCCGTGAATTTGTGGTGGAATTTGTGGCTTGGCATTGATGGAGACCGAGCTATGCAACGTTAGCTGGAGCAGCAGAGAACGTAACGTTGTGACGTCATTTTCTTACAGCCATGTGTCTCAATATGCCACAGAAACATGAGGCAAATACAAAAAGTGTGACAACCTGACAGCAGAGCTACAGTGATTTACACTTTGGGTTCTGATTTAAAGGAGGAGTCATTTGTATGAAAGTTACTAAACGTAACTAATCTACCACAAAGTCCAAGTAAAAATATTGTAAACAAACACAAACTAACATAAAACCCGATTCTTTCCCGACCTGCTGGATTTGGCTTCTCCTCCTGAGTTTGATGTATAGATTCTGCAAAGAGATAAAACAAGAATAAAATCACTTTTTGTAGATTTTTACTAACATAAACAAAAAATTTAAACCAAAGATTAAATGGAGCAGATCTTAGCAAAGCACTTAAATGAAGAAATGTCTTTAAAGATGCTGGCTGGTTCTCAAACTGTCTCTCAGGTCGGAGGCAATGTGTTCGACATAACGATACTTCTGGCTACCTAACAGTCACAAATGGTGTGCCAAAAGGCTCAGCTTTAGGTCCCATTCTTTTTTACAATTTATATAAGTAATGTAGGTCAAACCATTCCTGATGCATCGCTGCATCTCTATGCCGATGACACTGTTGTTTATTGTCGAGCTAACACAGTTGCCAAGCTTTTTCAGCTTCTACAGTCTGCATTTGACATCATTCACTCAGACTTATTCCACCTCAAACTGGTGCTAAATGCTGACAAAACCAAAGGGATGCTCTTTTAAAACAGGAAGTCTGTGCCAGCAACTCTTCCTCCCATATCATCCATGCATGGTGTTCCTATTGAGTTTGTAGATTCTTACAAACATTTGGGAATTTTGGTTGATGCACATCTGTCTTTTAACCTTCTAGGACCTGGCATCCACATATGCAAGAGTCCAGGTCTTAGGAGGTTAAACCTCATATTGAAAACTTGATAAAGAAACTGAAATTAAAACTGGGTTTCTTTTTCAGAAATAGATCTTGTTTAACTCTGGATGCCAGAAAACACCTTGCAGCTGCCACTTTCCTACCAGCCACTGATGATGGTGACATTGTTTACATGAATGCACCTGCCAGATGCTTGCAGATGTTGGATGCTATCTACCATGCGCGCTAAGATTCATAACTGGTTTTAACTACTGTACCCATCACTGCACCCTGTACTCCTTGGTCAGATGGTCATCATTGTCTACAAGCAGACTCTCACACTGCTTCATCTTCATCTATAAATCCCTCCTTGGTCTTCTACCTTCTTATATCTCCTCCCACATGTCACGCCGTCAGTGCAGTTACAACATGTGCTCTCAGGACATCATTACCTGCAGCGTTCCCTCAGTGCGGACTGAATTAGGCAAAAAGGCCTTTTCTTACTCAGCTCCTGCACCTTGAACACCTGGCAACAGGAACTGAAGTTGTCCTCCTTGATTTATTTAAGGGGTTTTAAACATTTGATTATGTCAATAGAAAAATCAAAGCAGATATGTTCCTGTTTTTAGTATTTTACCCTGTTTTATAAACTACTCTTATTTTAACTGCTTTTTTACTGCAGTTTATTGTTACTGTTGTCTGTACTGTACTTATATGTTCTGTCTGGAACAGGTCTCTCTTGTGAATGAGTCCTTGTGGCTCAACCAGACTTGCCTGTATAAATAAAGGTTGAATGAAATAAAAAGAATTGATGCTGGATCACTGACTCTGAGTGGAAGCTCATGGTCCAGTCTCTACTTTAAGTCCATCCTGATCTCTGAGCTGTGTATGTTACTTCATGGCTGCCGGCAGCTGCTGAGCTTAGAGGAGCAACGAGCTCACATGCTAACAGCTAACATGTCTTAGTAAAATACAGGACAGAGAGGAGGTCTGATGGTAAAACACAGAACACTTTCAGTTGTTTCTTCTGGTTTCAATTGGTTTAGGATCTGAAAAGAAGACGTTACTGTTTTTAAACTCTCCCCACGTCTTGATTTCAAACTAACGACACAAAAACAGTTTTCTCTGAACGGCTGTAACTTTCAGCTGAGGTCTTGGCTGCTGGTTGTTTACACAAAAACAATTTTCTCTGAACGGCTGTAACTTTCAGCTGAGGTCTTGGCTGCTGGTTGTGTTCAGTCATTAAACTAATGAAAACCGTTCTTCTTCATTGAATGTGAGGCCTGGATGTGAACAGGTCAGTATTTTACGCTTACTTGTGACTCTGAGCTCACACTTTTTGTGGTGACTCTTTCCACTGGCGACGGCGACCCACTGAAATATTCCGGCGTCGCTGAGCCTCAGATCCTTCAGGAGACATTCAATCCGTCCTCTGGCGAGCTGGACATCACACTCCAGTCGACCTCTGTAGGAAACATCTGTGTACGGCTCAGCCTCCCTGCTGTCGTAAAGATAAATCCTCTTCAGTGGCTTCACAGTCAACAGATCTATCAGCAGGAAGTCGTGGGGCTGGTCAGTGGGGAGCATGAAGGTCCATGTCAGAGAGACGTTTGAGCGCTCCTTTGTCTTGTAGACGTCCTGAGCTCCACTTGCAGTGGACATGGGGTTTCCTGCAGGAGTAAGAGAGATAAACGACACAAGTCAGAACAGGAGATGGAGGGATCCCAGGTTGGGAACACTTGAGGTCTTTTTCTATGGGCTCGACTTGGAGCCGCTTCAGACTCTTTCCTCTGCCAAGGAGCCAAGGAGGCCTCGACCCAGCAGTTTTGGAAACAGTGTCAGAGGACGGTGAGTGTTTGGTGACTTTATTTCACTTATTTGTTCATTCCTGACTTGGACAGAAAATAATATTGAGGAAGTTTCATCAAGGAGGGACTCAGGTTCTATCATAGACCACAGAGACCACGTGGAGCCCAAACGAGTCGTGGCGAGACTGGACAGGACGAAACAGCTTCAGACAGGAGAGTTCTGTACATCACTGGCTGCTGATGTCCGTCCATCCATTCACTTTACCTGCTTCTTCCTCTTCTGGTCCTGGGGGTCACTGGTGTCCATTTCCAGCAGTCACTGCATGAGAGGTGGGGGACACTCTGTCTCCAGTCCATCACAGGGACACAGAGACAAACAACCATTGACTCTCACACCTAGAGACAATTTAGAGTCACCAATCAGTCTAGCATACAAGTTTTTGGTCTGTGGGAGGAAAATGGAGAAAACCCATGCAGCATGGAGAGAACATGCAAACTCCACCCAGAAAGGTCCCGGGCCGGGATTTGAACCGGCAACCCCCCTCGCTGAGCGGCAGCAGTTCTACCAACTGCTCCACCGTACCGCCCCAGGATGGAAGCCTCTTCTATAAATCACTTCAAGACAAGTCCGAGTCACTTTCTTCCTGTCTTATTGTGGCAGAGGAGAGAGAGGCTAAAGTCAACCTTCTGCTGTATCGCCTCTGAGCCTCCAGAGGAGGTAGAGGCGGAGCTTCAGCAGTCAGAATAATAAGGATGAAGGCAGCTCTCACTGTGGGACCTGAAACCAGAAAGAGCTTGTGCATGCCACACTGAGGGACCTCAGAGGAACCTGTCTGACATCAGATTTAACAGACCACATCAGAAGTGCCTCACCAACACCAAACTGAATATTAGTTGATGCAAGCGGAGCCTGTTGAGGCTCTTTTCACTTCATTCTGAACAGAGAGAGTGAGGAAGAGGAGGGAGGAGACAGCTGAGCATGGCTCAGTCACATGGACGTTTGTCTCAGATCATCTTGGCTCCAGTTAAATCAGTGATCCTCACTCTGAACAAACACCAAGTTTCCTCTTTTAATTCTTTCACACAATTTCTCACTTTCTTACTTTTACAGAACAAATGAGAGAAACTAACTTTAGCATCATTTGTGCACCAATACTTCACATTTAAGAACCAATTGATTAAAACAACTATTTGAAACATTTGTCTTTGAAGTTTGATGCTTGGAAACAAACCAGGAACTGACCTGCAGAAAGTCTCAGAGTCCCCATCAGCACCAGGACGGAGAGGACAGATGTCCCTCTGGACATTCTTCTCTCAGCTGCTGGAAACAGAGACAACACCATCAGACTGTTCTGTGTCTGATTCTCTGTCACTTCATGCACCTACAGATTTATTCACAGACTTTCTACAATTTTATGATCAAGGCAGAGGACAAAATGGAGGCTGGTCTCTGAATACTTTCACTTTCATGAAGGCTGCGGCTCTGCAAACATTAAACACATATTTGAACAAATAATTTCCACGAACTGGTAAAAAGAACCAGAACAGTCCAACAAACAGGTTCATATTTTTTAAACCAAGTTTGTTTAAAGTGACTGCTTCTGAAAATACTTTTAAAAAATTGTTATTTATTTATTTATTATTTGTCAAGTCTTCAGGCCCAGGCCTCCCGTGCAAGAGATCTGTGATCTCAATGAGATTTATCTGGTTAAATAAAGATAATAAATAAATTAAACAACACACTCAGACATTCATTAAGTATAGCTGAATTGGAAACAGCAGCTCATAAATATAAAGATATTTTAGAGAAGAAAGAGCTGCAGCGCCGAAAGAGCCGAAACTCACCGGAAAAAGCCGAAACCCGCCGATGATTAAAACTTGTTGCTTCTTTCCTCAACATGTGCCTCTCTGCTCCACTTCCAGATGTTTCTCATGAACAACGTTGTTCCTGAACAATCCAGAACCGAACTAACGTCAGTCTGTTCGGTTTGTGTCGGTTCCGAAGGACAAAGATTTACTTCCGTCCTCTGGGACCAGATTTGTTGTAATGGGCCGCCCCACATCCACCTCCACCTCCCTCTGAGACACAAAGCTCTAACAACCAAACATCTTTCCTTTTAGATCAGATGGAAAACGTTTGAAATGTTCTCCCTCCCTCAGAAACTAATTATCTTTACCTTGATGAAACATTTTCACTTGTTTTATTTAGATGTTGAGGAACACATGGTTACCACAGAAAGATGTCTTCATGCAGAGACAGCTGATGGACATTGTTACTGTGATCAAAGATCTTTATTGATTTATTCATCCTCTTTATAATGTTTTCATGTGGTAAATAAATCATGTCCTTCTTTGATGCAGCACCTCAGTGTGACCACATGGGGGCGCTGTAAGAGGACTGCAGCAGTCTGACTGCTTGGTCCTCATCAGTGATGTTCTCCTGCTGGACATGATGGAGGAAACTACCAACCAGACAGCAGCTTCTTTTCTTGATTCCAGGACAACAAACAGAATCAGCTCCTCCTGTCTCGACACTGAAACATGTTTTTAAAGAGAAGCTGCAGCTCAACACACGTGTCCTTTTTATAGATCTATGTGTATTAGAGCTGTTTCAGTTCACATGTTGTTTCAGAAGGATGTGAAATAAATAAATATATTTTAGTTTTGTGTCTCTGAAGTGAAGGTCAGAAAAGAACCAGAGGTCCATGAATCATGGAGGTGATGAAGACGAGGAGTCACCAGAAGACTTGAAGAAGCCAGTCCTGATTGTGACGTTTTACAAACCAGCTGAAGCTTATGAAGATTTTATTAACTAGAAACTGTTCAAACATCAGACTTCCTCTGAAGCTGAACACTTCTAGAGAACATTCATTTGAGGCACTGTTAGTTTCATCGTCAGCATTTTAATTTTTATAGTTCGGTGTTTGTGTTGTCCAGAAAGAACTCCATTGTGTGTTTGTGGAATTAGAAAAAGCATATGACAGGGTGCCAAGAGAGGAGGTGTGGTATTGCATGAGGAAATCTGGAGTGGCAGAAAAGTA
>JARVGS010000001.1:29526932-29538319 GCA_031762315.1 Hypsolebias antenori | reverse complement strand
AAATGTGAAAGGAGCAGTAAAAGGTTGTAAACAGATGTAAAGATTTGAAGGATGTAAAATGAGCTCAATTCATTTTCTGTGAGGAAAACAAAAATGACCGAAAAGGCTAAAAGCTAACGGTGCACCAATAACAGAAGTCATAGCAGGATTGTCCTGAAAGAGCCGAACATTTTGATTTATGATTTGTTGAAACAGCAAAAATTGTGGAACAATACAGAAAAACGTACGGAAGAAAAATGAACCACAACAGAGAGAATGATTCATAAACATTCAGACAATAAAAAGGGACCAGTCTTTTCCAGAGGAAAGTGAACGCCGGGTGGGGGGGGAACGGTGTTTCTGTTTTCACGTGCAGCTGGTTTGTGTGCGGAAGTGAATTCCCACCAGTTAAAGAAGCAAAAACAATCTTTTCATCCTGCTGATCCGAGTTACTGGATAAAACCCAACGGGACTCCACAGGACTCTGTGGTTGTGCTCGTGTGTTTATGTGATCAAAGTGAGTTCCATTAAGCTCCGTGAAGCATGTTCCCACTCGGTTCTTTCCAAACACAGACAGGAAGAGGAAGTAGCTGCACAGGAAATGCTGGTAAAAGATGGCAGTGGAGGCGTGTTTGTTTTCTGTCCCCCCACAATCTGTTTGATGATCGCCTGTCCTGGAACTGCTGGCCAGATGAAAGCAGCATGAAAACACGTTTTCATGTTTCTGCAGTTTTTAATTAAAGAAACTTTGGTGCCACAGCTATTTGAGTTCAGTCCTTCTTTAGCTTACGCAACTTCTAACTTGCTCTAAATTAGAGATTAATACGTTTGCGTCACCAGCGAGTAGGAACAAGTAACAAAACGGTTGGCTGAAACAATCAAACTCTTTTTTTTTAGATTATTCAGCAAATAACATCAGCTGAAAATGGATTAAACAAGCTTTTATTTTTAAATAATGTATTTTCTTTCATTATTTATTATGAATTAGGAAATTGTCAAAATAATCCCAGTTGATTTTATTTTTGCAACTTGATTTTATTTTAGTGCCAAAGATAAAAAATACCTTACATGAGAGGTTTTGATAAAACAATAAAAAAAATAAGGAGCCAAGCTTTGAAACAGCTGACTATAAACCAGAGGGTGAGATTACGTTTGCCTCATTTGTTGCTTTTAATCCGGTTACATTAGCACACTAACAATTGCTGCCTAATTAAAGGGATCCAACGGCTCTATGGAAAGGTTACGAACTATAAATATCTTACCTGTTTTAACTTTAAATTTATTTTAAACATGCCAGTTTTTGAGAAAATGGTCAATTCTCACCAAAATGATGAGCTCATGGCTAGTCTGAGCTTTGACCAAACCAATAATCTCTAAACAATGACTAAAGCATCCCATGAAAATGCGTTTGCATAAACCTTTTCACTGTTGTTAATATTCCACATGAAATGTGAGCTGCTACAGCTAGCTGCTGCAGTTGTAGCTGTAAACAGCTGTAGCAACATTAAGGAGCTCATGGGAACCTCTTCTTCTATTTTATTAATTTAAAGACACAATCAGCCGTCCTCATTAATCTGGTCACAACAAAAACCTCCAAACTAAAGTTTTCAAGGAAGTATCTGAAGCAGGTAAGATATCATTTGTTCATAATCAACAGAACCACATTGCAAAATATGGAAATGTCACTTCAAGATGTTTGCAGATTTTTGTGCAAACAATTTTTTTTTTTTTAGCTTTTGTTTCATGAAGACAGATGAGAAAATTATATTTTGGGGGAAAAACAGTTATACAAAATATGTGTTGTACTTTATGTTGGCAAAATAAACTAAACTAAAACTTAAAAAAATAGTATCAGTTGGAAGAAAACACCCAGAATTTATCAATTTTATCTCAGCTGGTTAGTTTTTATTCATTCATTTATTTATTTTGTTTGTTTGTTTTAAATAGGGGTCTGATTTATTGGCCCCGATTCCCTCAAGTTTGGGAGATCGGAGATCGTCCGATACACGAGAAACCAATTTTACCAAATTATTTTGTACTTTTAACAACGATTGTTTGAACTTCATTTATATTTCAGAGCACGACCTCATGGCCAGTTAAAACAAGTTTGTATTGTTTGTTAAAAGGCATGTGTTTCAATAAAATAAGATTGGAAAGTTGAAGGTGCATTGTGACCTTACAACACCTGACAGTGCTGCTTAGAAAACTACATCAGAATTGGCAGATTAGGCTTTTTTAGAGATTGGTGATCGTCCAGAAAACTGCAGTCGGTGCAGCCCTCGTTGTTTCGACCAGAATAAGTTCATTTGTAAATGACATCAATCTCTCAGAAATTTCGATTGGTAAAATAAAAAACTGATTAAAAAAAAAAAAAAAAAAAAAATTCCACAGTCATCTTTACTTGATTCTTTCTTTTCGGGTCACTGGTGCACATATCCAGCAGTCACTGTTGGAGAAGCAGGGGACACCCTGGACAGGTCTCCAGTTTCTCAGAGGGACACATAGAGAAACAAGACAAGCAACCACTCACTTATAGGGATAATTCAGAGTTACCAGTCTAACGTGCATGTTTTTGGTCTGTGGGAGGAAAGTGGAGGACCCAGAGAAAACCCACACATGCACAGAGAGAACATGCTAACTCCACCTAGAATGGCCCCAGGCTGGGATGTGATCCAGCGACCTTCTCACTGAGAGGTGGCAGCTCTTCCAGCTGAACCCCCGTGCTGCCGGTCTGACTGCAACAAAGCTGGACGAGCCTGGAATAAAGTTCAACATGAGAAGCAGCAACAGAGTTGATTCGGATGTTTGAGCTCCCTGCAGCTTCTAATTCATCAGTTTGAGCTCGTGGCACAAACGCAATAAAGATAAGTCCTTTTCCTGTGACTCGCTCGGGTTTCCGCCTGTGACCTTCGACCTGTGCAGGAAGCGGGCACAATAGATTTAAAATAACGCTTCCTTCTTCCTGCCCCCTGACTAAAATTACCACCGGGTCCAAGTGAGACGTTTAACGCTGTTCAGTTCCCCGATTAGCTGCAACGGCCCAGATGTTCTCATCGATGGACATTAGAGCAGTTTCCTTCTGATACAAACCCCCATGCACCAAAATTAAACATTTTTATATTCTGGATAAAACAGATAAATACATACGGTGGAAAAAGTAAGGGATTACGTGACCGGGGATTTGTAAAGTGAGAATAATTTGTTTCGGTGATAACAGACAAGAAGCTGATTTCATTTCAAATGTAACATTTTATGTTCTGAACCTAATTTCAAGGCTCAAATGGAGGAGTTTGAATAAATAATAAAATTGGGATGTACTTGAGGAGATTTGTGTAAAACATAATGTGGCAGTTAATTGATGGGGGCGGCTGTGGCTGATAGAGCTGTTGTTCTCCGATGGGAGAGTTGGGGGTTTGATTCCACCAGTAGTCACATGTTGAAGTGTCCTTTAGCAAGACAGTAAACCCCTCATTGCCTCTAGATAGAAAAGCTCTATATCAGTACAGTCCATTCACTGTGATGAATGAAAACACAGACGGCTGGGGGCGGTATCGTAAGGACGGCATGCACATGATAAAGTCGTCTTTCTCTTCGTATGACCTCAGCTGTGGTTGTCAAGGTTACAACACTTAACTCGTGTTTGTGTTTTTCTGCTGACGTTGCGTTTCCAAAACCTTCTGAATCTCTGGAGAGGCCCCCTGTCCCAAGGAGGTCCAGCTGAGAGCGATTAGTTTCTTATGTAACACACACACACACACACACACACACACACACACACATGCTGTACACACACACCCACACACATCTTTCAACAAAGCAGGGAGTGGAAGAGGCGTGCACTGCAGGAACTTTATCCAAATACTTTACTGAAACACGTGGACGCTGCTGCCGTTACAGCCCAGCACACAGGAGATGACAACTAAAACACACTGGACAGACTGACTGTGTGTGTTCACACACACACACACACAGGGTTGTACGCACTGTCATGAATAAAGCCGTCTGGATCTTGTCTTTGCTTTCTCGCGATGAGGAACATCTGACTGGTCTACAGTTGGTCAAGATACAAGCTGCAGCTTCTGTGCTGTTCTCGTTGTTCTTTCTTGTAAATGTGACGGCCTGCAGGTCTTTACTTTCATTTATCTTTTATTTCTGTTTTTTACTCATAAACGTCTGAGGAAGGAAAGCATCTGACGACAGAGGGGGAAGAGAAAGTACAATGAAAAGAAGGAATTACATTTTCTGTGAAAATGAATCTGAGAACTGAACAACAGCTGAAGTTTGCTAAAAAAATGATGAAACTTAGACAATAAAAGTGAGAGGCAGAATACAAGCTCAAAGTCAGAAGTGGGGAAAAAATGCTAGCAAGAAACTAAATGTAGCAAAAAGCTAACTAAATGTTCAGCGTGTTCGCTTGAAGTTAAAAGAAGCAAAAAGCTACTAAATAATAGTAACAAAAGGACAACTAAATGTTAAAACATAGTAAATAATAACTAAAACGCATGAGTAGAAAAGCCTACTTCAAAGCCAAAAACAGCAAAAGGCCAGCTAAATATAGCAAAGCACAAGCTCAGTGTAAAAAATAGCTAAAAGCTGACCAAATTTAACAAAATGTGAGCTAAAATCTAAAACGTTTAAAAAGCTAGGTTAAAAAAGACTTTCTAAAAGCCAAAGTTGCATAACATTAATAAAAGCTTAATGTTTCAAAAGCAGCAAAAGGTAAGCAATAAACTAGAAGTTGCAAAAATTACCCACAAATAGCAAAACACTAGCTAAAATCTTAAAAGTTGCTAAAAGCTGGAGAAAAGTTAAAAAGTCTTTAAAAGCCAAAGCTGCAAAATAATATTAACAGCTAAAAGTGTCTAAATGCTGGCTAAATGGTAAAAGTAGCAAAAGACTAGCCGAAAACTAAAAGTAACTAAAGGCAAGCGGTAAGCTAGAAGGTGCAAAAAACTATCCAAATATGGCAAGACACTAGCTAAAAATCTAAAAAATTTCAAAACGATAGATACGATTTAAAAAAACGTGTGCTAAAAGCCAAAGCTGAAGAAAACCATCACACAAACAAACAAAAAAACGTCTAAATGCTGGCTAAATTTGAAAAGTAGCAAAAGACTAGCCAAAAGCTAAACGTAGCAAAAGGCATGCGATAGCTAGCTGCAACAAACAACAAAAAACTAGCCCAGCAGAACACTAGCTAAAATCAAAAAAGCTACCAAAAGCTAAACAAAAGTTTAAAAGATGTGCTAAAAGCCAAAGTTGGAAATAAAAATAAATAAATAAATAAATAAAAGTTAAAAGTGTCTAAACGCTGGCTAAAATCTAAAAGTAGCTAAAGGCTAGCCAAAAGCTGAAGTTAGCAAAAATAACTAGCCAAATGTACAAAAAGGCTAGCTAATGGCTAAAAGTTGCAAAAGAATATAAAAATGTGGCCAGTTTGTTGATTCAGATTTTAAACAGATTTTTTCAAAGGAAATTAATACATTTATAAAAAAAATTGTGTTTTTGAAAAGTACAGAAGTTATAAAAAGTTTTGATTGGGTGGAATGTTTTAACATACAAACAGCTAAAATAGTCTGCAGAAGTTTTTAAGACTGGAGGAAAATGAAATGTTAAAAGCGGAAAACCCATAGATGAAATAAATAGTTCATGCCATGAGAGAGTTGGAGAATTAAATAAAAATAAAAATAAACTGTTTTAAAGGTTTTGTCTGCAAAAGGAAAAGATTGAGAGGAAATGTGGAACGGAAAGATGAGATTAGCTCAACTCACTGGGAAGGCATGTCAGAAATGTGGGGTGTGTTGGAGGGGGGTGGGGGGCGTATATGTGTGTGTGTGCACGTGTGCGCGCGCGTGTGTGTGCTGCTTTACTGGAAAGTGAGCTGGGCTGCCATACAACAAACAGCATGTCGTAGTTCGGCTTTTCTGCTTCAGCTGGAGCATTTTAAAAATGTTTTTCTCTTTCTAACAGAAAAAAAACAAAAGTAATAAAAATCTAAAAGATCCATTCCAGGGGCTTTGAATAAAATAAATAAAATCTGAAGTATCTTTTCAAGATTTTGCTAGTTTTTTACAACAGCTGATTCTTTAGCTGTTTTTTTTATATCCTGCTCTGTGAATAAATGGTCCAACATTTATTGATAGAAGAAGAATCAGCTGAAGTTTAGTGATCCTGTTTCATTTTATTTGGTTGATGATGACAGGTCAAAGTCTAATCCGCTACTTTTACTCCAGCAGCTGCACTTTATTGGAGGTTTTATTGTTTTATAATTATATCTTTAGGAAATTACTTTGCATGTGTCAACAGTGATAACATACAGATAATATTCTATTTTAATTAGAATAAACACCAAGGGGAGCATGTGCTCAGATGGTTCCTCCTCCTGGAGCCTCTTGGGTTCATTAGACCTTGACAGGAACAAGATGAAGCTGCAGTACTCACGTATCGACGTAGCTTCTTCTCAGGTGGAGACTTTCTCAGCCAGCCTTCACACACCACATCTCCTGCTCCACTCATGCTCCAGTCACTCCAAAAGAGCCAGTGGTCCAAGCAGCTGATGGGGAGGATGGCTCAGTGAGGAGTTACATCAGTCTGTGAGCAACCAGACCTCCAAAACGGCACAGTCCAGATGTGAGGCGTCTACAACCTCATGTGGATTCAGACAAATTCAGATGTCTCAGTGAGGTCTTCAGGCTTTACAGGCTCCGAGAAGTTGTTACCAGAAGAAGCTTCCAAAGAAATGTACACAAGCTGCACCTCAGCCTGGTTTCTCTTTGCACAGAAAACAAACAGAAGCAGAATCTGTTTTCAGATCCACACACGTCTGTGTCCGCCCACCTCCTCCTGACAGTTTGTCTTCCAGCACAGGCTCTCGTCCCGCCCTTCTCCCTGCTCTCTGTCAGAACCAAACACAAAGCTGGAACATTCCTCCTCTCCTGCGCCTCCTCATTCTCTTCCTCCTCCTCACTCCTCCCATTCGGGCCCTGCTCTGCTAATCAGGAAAGTACCCTGTGGACCTGCCTGCATGTCTGAGAGGTCATGCTGAAACAAACACACATCTTCAAAACAGAAAACAACTCGTTGTCTTTTCAGAATTGTCTTATAGATGTTTTACCAAAATGATTTTTTTAAATTATAAAATCATACTAAAACAAAAACAATCACCTGGATCCTTAAATAAACACATGGAACTTTGTGTGCACACTTTACTCAACTAATCTGAATATAAAAGAGAATACTCTGACAGTAAATCCTTTAAGACTCTTTATTCTTTCATTTCTCAGATGTTGAATATTATGTAATGCATAAACTGTTTATGGTGTCATTTAAAATACAGTACATGCAAAAATGTAATTGCACTTTATTGAAACGACAAAGTTGGTATATTTCATATGTCAACCTTTTGTTATTGGTGCAGCTTTAGCTTTTTTTTGGAAATATTTAGCCTTTTCTGCCATTTTTTTTTCTTCATAAAAACGAACTGGTTCATTTTACATCCTTCAAATCTTTAGATCAGTTTGCAACATTTTACTGCTCCTTTCACATTTTGTTCGGTTTCAACTTCATTCAGCTTCCTTGTACAAAATTAAACATTTTTTCAGCTAATTTCAGCAGTTTTTTTTTATTAATTTTTGATGTTTGTGTTCCTTTCAGGCTCTTTCTGCTAACTACAATGTTTTGTGCTTTTTCTAACTTCTTTCTGCTAATTTCAGCTTGATATGCTCCTTTCTGCAAGTTTCATCTTTTCCTGTTATTTCAGCATCTATTTAGCTGTTTTCGTGATGATTTAAGCTTTTTTAACCAATTCCAAATTTGTTGCAATCATTTCAAAATTTTCCAGCCTAATTGAGCAAAATTGTGCTCCTCCCACTCCCTTTTGTAATTTAAGCTTCTTTCTGCACTTAAAGTTACTTTTCAGCATTTTTTTTTGTAATTTTTCCAGACAATATCCCATTTTTGTGCTCATTTCTGCTTCTTTGAGTCTCATTGGGTAAAACTGTGGTCTCTCTACTTCCTTCTGCTTATTTAAGCTTCTTCTTTCTGCTTTTTCAGCTACATTTCAGCTGGGTTTTTTGTTGCTAATTTCTGCGTTTTCAGATACTTTCCATTTTTTGTGCTCGTTTCTGCTTCTTTAAGCTCAATTGGACAAACGTTATTTCTGCATTTTCTACTAATTTAAGACTCCGATCTTTTCAGCTAGCTTGCATTTTTAGCTAATTTCAGCTGTTTTCAGATAAATTCTAGTTTTTCATGGTAATTTCTGCTGTTTTCAGCCTAAATAATGCAGTTCTGCTTATTTCAGCTTGTTATGCTCTTTTAAGTTTATTTCTGTTAGTTTAAATTAATTTTATCTATTTAAACCAATTCCACATTTCTGTTTGTGATGTTTTGAAATACATGCAAATATATAATTGCACTTTATTTAAATAAAGTATGTCAATATTTTAAAATGTAAGTGAGGATTATCTATGTAAAATCTTTTAAAATATGAGTGAGAAACATCTGTGTAAAACATGTGGTTGTGATTATTCTTTGACATAGTTCTTCAGTATTCATTTTTTTCCGCATCTGAATCCTCAGGTGGAGGTAAGATCCTGAGTGATGGTAGGACAGAGCAGGAGGTAGCTCAATGGATCTGGGGCTTGTCTTCAGTAATGAGGGTGTTGTTTTGGTTGGTCTTAGTGAAGAAAGGGTGGAGTCAAAAGGCACAGGTCTCAATTTGTCTGTCTACATTTCAACCCTCACCTGAAATGTATGTTCCACATGGTCTGTTTGGATCTGCTTATTCAGACACTACACTAAATTGTTTTCCAAATCAGTAGAGACATGAGATATACCGGTAGTAAAAATTTACTTGATTTTTAAAGTTAAACATCATTAAAAAAAATTAATTCTAGTTTATTCTTTAATTAATCATTAAAAAAAATAAAATTTACTAAATACTTTATTTTGTTAAAAAAAAAATAACAACATATGATTAGTGTCCCGCATATGAATCTTTAGGGTGTGGGTCAAAGAATAATATTTTAGGCTCAACTCTACGTGATATAGAGAGACAGGTAGGAATGTAGTTGGTGTGTCATCTGGACAGAGAATGGATGAAGAAGAATGTCCTCCTTCCATTGTAGTTTATTTTGAAAGGGTTGAAAAGTGGTAGAGACACGTGGGAAGAAAATATTTTCAAACATGCTATAGCACCACCTGGTGCTCAAAGAGGCAAACTGCATGTAAATAACAAATACATACCATAAAGGAAATATGATAAAATAATACAATCAAATAATAAATTAAATATAAGTTTTTGTCACAATACCTGTACTTATATGAAGTTAAACTTTTGAACATTTGGTAGGGCATGTAACAACACTTTTAAACATTTAATCTTCCTGTTCATTTCCTATTTGAGAATTTACCAAGGTCAAAATCAAGGTTTCTGTATTTGTCATTTGCACCACATGTGGTAGAACTAAATTTTGTACACAGGATCCCAGTTACATCCAACTAAAGCATTACAATGTAAAAAGAAAAACACTAATAAGATCTTAGATATGAACTAAGAACTACGCTAAACTTAGAATACACTAAGCACTAGTACAAAACAAATGAACAAAAAACAATACACTGAACAGCAGCATGAACATGAGTCTGTGTGAGCAGATGAGCACGAATGAACACAGCAGCATGAAATAAATCAGCAGCATGAAATAAATCAGCAGCATGGATATTCAACAGCACATAACAATCAAGTGACATTACAGTGATTTTTGACAGTGATTATCCTGGTTAGCGACATATAAAATGCTCTAATAGGAAAGTATGGATCAATAAGATCTGTAATATAAGATGGAGCTAGCTTGTTGAGAGCTTTTGTAGGTTAGAAGTAAGATTTTGAATTCTGTTCTTGATTTGACAGGGAGCCAGTGAAGAGAAGCTAAAACTGGGAGAGATATGATCTCTCCCAGTAACTCCAGTTAAGACTCTGGCAGCAGCATTTTGGATCAACTGAAGACTTTTTAAAGAAGTATTTGGACACCCAGATAACAAACCATTGCAATAGTCCAGTCCAGATGTGATAAATATATGCAAATGTTTAAGTTATAATAAAAATAAGTTCAACAAAGGTTTGTGTATTTAGTATGTGGTAGAGTGTGTAGTAGGCCTACATTTAAATAAATCACCAGAAGTGACTGACTTGAGTTAACGTTGCTTCGTTGAGTTTACAGTCAGTGCTGGATGCAAATCTGTACTGGACAAATACAACCAACAATATTTGCATGCTTTAATGCTACTTGTAGGATTTAAAGGTGTACATTTTTATTAATGGTTAGAATTTCAGTTTAAAAACATTTGTAAAAGACAAATTAATGAAAAGAAACATAAAAAGGTGGTACCAGTTCTGCAAACATGTATGTTCTTTCTATTTAAAAGTTGTAGGAAAAATATGAACAGCAACAAAGGTGTTTTATGTATTTGTGTGTTTTTGTCTTTGTGGAAACATGACAAACTTTGCCTTTTTAAATGAAGCATTTGAAAGAGTGACACATTGTAAGTTTATTTACAAATGTATGCAAAATTATTCAAACACGACCAAGTTTTAAAGAATTGGAAGGCAGATGATGTAAAGCAGCAGTAGGAAGGTCGTAACAACTCTAGACAAGGTGGGTGTTTTATTATTATCATTATTATTATTATTATTATTATTATTATTATTATTATTTCCTGCTATGGGTACAAAAT
The DNA here is from genome assembly GCA_031762315.1 of Hypsolebias antenori. Lineage (NCBI taxonomy): Eukaryota > Metazoa > Chordata > Actinopteri > Cyprinodontiformes > Rivulidae > Hypsolebias > Hypsolebias antenori. Next base: position 29,527,603 of record JARVGS010000001.1, on the reverse strand, counting down.
TCAAAATGCGTTTATTTCTAAAAAGGTTTATGTCTTGTGGGAAGTTGAAAACAATGATGGTCTGCACATCTAAAAGTCTTTGTGGAGAAAAGAAGAAGTAATTTGTCACAAAATACATTTTTTAGTTATTATTATTAGTCTTTCACATTTATGATAGCTTAAATTCTTCTTTATCCCTGATATTAACAAGTTATGTTCATTAGGCAATCAAATAAATAAATACAAAAATAAATCTGTAATTTTAGGAGCTTTCAGACTGTGATTATCCAGATTATTTTGAGCTTAGTTTCTTGGGAATAGATTCTGTCATTAACTTTTATTGAGTTTTACAGCTGGAGGCTGATTACGTTCTGTTTACGAAACGCGGGTTGTTACTGAAGCTCAAATATAAAGAGAAAAATAATTAAAGTCATAAAGAAATATTGTTTTCTGTGTGTTCTCATGTCACAGTTACACAGTCTGCAGTGAGGACTCTTTATTTGAGCTGAATACCTGTGAACAAGTATTAACCACCCTTAAAGATTTTTTCTGCTTCAGACTATTTGTCTCACATAAATATTTCAGATCAACAAATAAATATTAATAATAATAATAATGATACTTTATTTATAAAGCCCTTTAAAACAACCAAAGCTGCAACAAAGTGCTGTACACATAAAATCAAGAACATT
>JARVGS010000001.1:29369122-29382201 GCA_031762315.1 Hypsolebias antenori | reverse complement strand
TGTGCAGTGGAGAGCATCCTGTGCTCCAGCATCAACGTGTGGCATGGAGGCTGCACAGCTGCAGAAAGAAAAGCTCTTCAGAGTCAGCCTCCCCACCATCACAAACATTTACACCTCAAGATGCAGGAAGAGAGCCACCTGCATCATGAAGGACCACACTCACCCAGCACATACACTTTTTGCCCTGGTCCCCTCAGGCAGGAGGTTGAGGAGCATTAAGTGTAGAACCACTAGACTGAGGAACAGCTTCTACCCTGATGTTGTTAGACTCATGAATCTCTAACCAGGAGAATCACTGTAATGACACTTTAATTGATTTGACACATTGTGCTGCTGATTTCATATCCATGAGCTTCTGTATTTATACCCATCTGCTCACAACAGACTCATGTTCAGGCTGCTGTTTAGCAAAACATATTATATTCCATTATTATTGTTCAGTGTATATCTTAGATCCTTGTATACTGTTTTGTTTTTATGGTTTATATTTTTGCTATTTTTGGATGTAACCGAGACCTTGAGTACACGGTTTAATTCCACCTCATGTACCACATGTGATGCGAATGACAATGAACCTTTTCATGTAGAGAATGCATTATGGTGGAATAATACAAGCTTCATATGTGTGTCCTGCTTTAGAACTTCCCACATCCACTCCAAACCAGACTTTCAGTGGGACAATGACAAAAAAAATGGTGTTTCACCTCAAATGAAGCTGCCATCTCAACATACAACAGCAATAATGACCTACAACCTTCTTCTTCTTTCAGCTGTTTCTTCTTCAGGGGTGATGCACTGAGTCCTCACTCCAACCACCTCCATGTCCTCTCTAACTGCATCCAGATAGTATCATCTCCGGCCTTTTGCTAACTTAATAGGACCAATACAATTGTTCCTTTTTTTTTTTGTATACACATTTTCAAGACGAGGTTAAACCCCCTCTATACCCCATAACATAAAACAGAACACAGCAGTTTATGATGTGATGCTAAAAGATGCTTCCAGGGCTGTTTGAGAATTGAACTGTTGACACCAGTCTGACAGACAGACTTCCCCTGTGTGTCAGTGAAAAAGAAGAAGTGGGAGCTCAGGACAAAAAGCCTGAATGACATCTGCATGTTGTGCCGTGTGAAAGTGATGAATGAATAAATAAATTAGGCATCTCAAGTCGCCATGCAGACAATACCGTGCTTGTTCATCTCTATCCTGTCAAATTCAATCCAAACATATTTAGTTTTTACTTTTACTTCTGGTACAGTTCAGTTCAGTAACAAAAAAAAATCATTGAAGGAATATCTGTCATTTGCCACCTCACATGCAATTTTACACAACTATCTCCTACAGTCTGTTAATGCTCAGACTCTGTGTTGAGAATGACTCACAGCTACTACCACACAAATGTTTAGCTCAATATCTGTACCCATGACCGTTCTCCACCCTCTCGGATTATCGACATCTGTCCATCCTTTTCAGTTCTACACATCTTGTACATCGCAAGGCTGGTGGATTCCAGTATTTGGTGGACTAGGAGCGTTACGGGCCTGAAGAGAGATCATGGATCCCTAGGTCTTTCATTCTCAACCCAAGCCTCATCACTTCTTTTTATTGGGCCTATCCTGAAAGACGGATCACAAAGAGGCAGTTCTTGCGAGGGGGGTACTGTAGGATTCCAGTGTTTTCCTGTAACCAACCATCTGCAGCTCCAGAGTGGCAGGGCAGAACCAAATCAGTACGAGCTGTCTGATCCAGACTGACAAACTCATGTAGTTAAGAACATTTGGTTCAGATCTTCACTGCTGGAACATTGCACTACCAGCCAGTAACCAGTGAAAGACATGAAGATACTATCTTCTTGTGTTTTCTAGTCCTGTCTCCATGGCTCCTCTCTGTGGAAATTTTGACTCTTTGTATCTGCAAAGCAGAACTTCTCTGTGGAACCGTATCCTGGATACCATGCAGTCAGCCCACAGGCACAACATGATTGGATCAGATTCTGGGTCTCCATCCTGCCACTCTCCAACTCTTCACACTCACCCATGTCTATTGACACATCTGGGATCCTTTGCCATCCTCTCCATATCTATCTAACTGTAAGGTTTAGCTCTAAACCCAGTTAGATAATGACCAAAAGGAGAAACTCCAAGACCAGAGGAAGTTTAACAACATTTATTTACAACAAATGAATTAATAAACAGTGTGATGTCAATCAGCAGGGAGGGACTGGAACACTGGAGACAAAGAACTTAGTTAGTAGGAGGCTTTAGATCCTTGGGGAACATTTGATGTCCAGTTAGTGTCACTGTTGAAGTCCACGTTTGTCACCAAGGCAAAGGTCCAAAGGGTTCCACTAGCGAGAAACAAGGAAGTCCCAGAGAGGTTCATACAACCCGTATGGCTGTAGAGATCACGAAGAGCCTTAGTGAGGTCCAAGGCACAGGAGTCAGTGCTACAACACACAGGAGACAGAGGTTAGTTTTCACAAGGGACTGCAGATGTGAACTACCTTTTGCTATAATCTGGTACAGCGCATCAAATGGTAACATTTATGTTTGAGTTGTACATTGTCCCTTTTTAAATAAAGTTAATTCATTCACAAATCACAAGGAGCAAATGTGAGGCCAGGAACACAAGCTGGTAGATAGATAATGCACCAGCGTCAGACAGATGTCATCTACTGCCGTTTATACACTTGTTGGTGCCGTCTGGTGAAGAAAAACTGCAGGAGAAAAAACAGAAAATCCTACATTCTAACAAAAAAAATAAATAAATAAAAACATGATCTATGGGCACTGTACATACCTTCATTTTTGTAAACGATTCAGTCTTTCCTTCTTGGTCTACAGTACACTACTCTGGGTACAAAAATGAATCAATCATGATAGACTCGAACTTTTTAGCCCACATGCTCATGGAAACTGAAACTTCTGTCATGTGGTACATTTACATTTTAAAACAGCAACAGGCAGGATGTTTGTAGTCCACTGGACACAGTCCACTTTTTACTGTCATTGTTTTAGAGAAGTTGCATCACATCTTCTGATGTACGTCAGCAGACTCTCGTTGGGAAACCATCAACACAAGTTCCTTTAAAGGGTTTTAGGTCTCAGCTTTTCTGTGTGTCACTTGAACTGCACACAATAATTTGCAAATAACGAGGCACAGTGAATAAAATGGTGCTGCTTTTTAGAAAAAGAGAGAAAAGTTCAAACGTAAATTGAAAATATTACAAGTTTTACAAAGTTAAAGAAGGAAAGATTTAAAAAAGTAGTAAAATGAATTAAAGAAGGAAGATCAAATAAATGATTTGATGTTACTTTTTTTTTTAGAAATTGTTACAAACTAAATAAACGAGGTTGAGGGGAACAGGGATGTCAGGTTCAACTGTCCATTTAGTCCGATTCAATAAGGACAGACTGTTCCAGCCATGGTCACTGTGAGACTGGGCTGATCTAATGTTATTTACAGTTGGTCATGGCTCATCCAAAAGAGATATAAAAACACATTAAAGCGTATTTTGTGTTCTGGTGCAACAAGCGAGCCATGGACCTCAGAACAGGACCAGCTCCAAACCTGGTTTCATGTCCCTGAATGTTGTCCGCCCACATCGTTCACTGCAACCTAAAAAAAAAAAAAAAAGCTTTTCAAGGTTTTTGTTCTCATCCAGCTATGAGTCAGTAAATGAGCTTTTCTGGCTCCGAGTATATTTAGACTTTTTTCCTGTGTATAGTTTTGTATCTGCTCATCTTCAGCCAGCTAGCTCTGGCTTTCACTTTGTTCTCTCACACATGAACAAACTAGCCATTTCTCTGGATTTCATCATCGTGCGGCCTCGCTCCTGCTGGGAAAAAAAAGGGGGGGGGGATTGAAAGAAACAGTATTCATCAGACGAAGATGTGCTGCCATCAGACTCCCAGATGGGATAACACAGATGCAAGGAGGTGGGACTGAAGGCGTGTCTTTTAACACTTTTAGTTTACAACACATCAGAATAAGCTTTATTGTCATTGTACCGCAATACAACGAGATTATGTTCGTACAATCGTCTGAAAGATGGGCAGAGTGCACGTTGCTGCTGCTCCTGAGAGCGCGGCCCCTTGTTCTTTTTAGATAGGAAAGGGGGGAAAAGGCCATGAGGATGGCTAGTGGTATGTCAAAAAAGATTTCTCCACACGTTGTCCTTGTCAGGACACGATTTAAGACATAAAAAACTCTACCGGCAGCACATTTATTGACACATTGCATATATATTTTATGACAAGGTGGTGAGATTCGTCCATGAAGCACTTCCAGATAGCACCATAGTCCTGTAAAGATGTTGGTTTCAGTTGGTACAGTTCTGATAAGCCTTCACAGAAGTTCTGGTGTGGGGGGTGGGGGGGTTGCAGTAGACATAGCTTTCTCAGTTTACGCATATCCCAGGAGAAATTTGATAAGTCGGCCTGCTTCTAGGTTAAATGGGGGTGTCAGATTCAGATAAGCCACAGTTATTGATTTTGTTCAGGCAGACTATTTCTGATCAGCCCCGAGTTCTGCTGGTACTTTTAATACAAAATGGCCAGATTTGTGGGCATCCCGTTGGTCCGTGCTTATCAGCTCCCTCCGAGGTCGTCCCCAACATGCTGGCGAGTCCCAGAAGCCGCAAGTGGCCTACGATTCTCACAAATCACTTCCATCTTACAGTTTAGCTCATAAATCAGCTGATTTTGAGTACTCAAAGCACGTACAAACCTGCAGACAGGATCGGCAGCTTTGCCATGGCCTAAACTGCTGCCGCTATCTTCTTTAATAGCCATTACCATAGGAAGGAATCAGCCGGTGCCCAAAAGCAGAAACCCTGCTGTTGTGATTCCAATTATATAAACGTCTTCGGCGTCCTCCTGAGACAAAACGGAAAGGCACATCAGATCCATGAAGTATCCTGCAGTGTGTGTCTCAGCGGGACATGAGGGTTCTCCAGGACCCAGCCGCTTTGTTGACTTCTTTTTTGTCCTATCAGTCTGACTCTAATCCCTCTTCCATTTCTTAACGTCTTTGTTTTTTACTTCTTCAGCTCAATAAAATACTTTTTAAAGTAATCAACCTGTCAACAAACTATTACAGAACAACTTATAGCAATGGCCTGGACAAGCAAAGACCTGGTACAACTTTTGACCTTGATTTGTGACCTTGACCTGGAGGAGGGGCGAAATGAGCATTATGAAACACACTGTCTAGTGGTGGTTCAAATGTGCATCGAGTTTGGTTCAAACATCTTGAGCAGATGAGAAGTTATGGTTCAGGCAAGCAATGACCATGTGTAAGATTTGACCTTGATCTTTGACCTTGGCCTTGGGACTGAGGTAATGGAGAGTGTATTTAAGATGCACAAGTGTTTGAAGTTGCACCAAATTATCCTGAGATTCTGAAGTTATGGGTGGGACAAAATAAACTATGTACAGGCAGAGACTATAAAACATTACTTTCAGCGGGTCTATAAAAACATCAAACGGATCATTAAAACGCTCTTTCTGGTGTTAAATTTTTTTTTTCAGGTTTAATTAATGTTTCTTGTAAGTAGTGAATTTTGGAGATGAATCCTTCAGTTTATCCAGAATCTTCCATCCGACACGCACTCATTAACTGTCAGCAGGAAGGTGATGTGACAAAGCAGCACATCAAGATGGAAGTTTTTAAGCTTTAGAGAGAGAAAGTAATAAAATTATACCTCCACAGATTAAAAGGAGGAATTCTAGGAGGGAACAAGAAGAAAAGCTAGAAGTGAATCAACAAAGAGTTAGAGGAGACATGACATAATCAGATTTATCTGTTGGGTTAAAATATAACCAAATTTATAATCCAGTATCCAGTTGCATGGGAACACATAACGATGTCAATCTCAAACTTCCCTTCAGTTCAATAGAGCTGATCAACTGTGTAATACTCAAACTGACCAGCAGGGGGCAGTGAGTGCAGCCCTGGTTGTTTTTTTCTCAGTAAATTGTTAAAATCAGATTTTATTTAAATATCAGATTCACGTAAAGTTTAAAGAACTTCATCTTAAGTATTTAAACTTAAACTGCTACTTTAAAAATGAAAAAAAAAAGACTAAAACTGCTTGTTTTGCTCCTACTGTTGAATCTGTGTTCATAAAAACATTAAATAAAGCTCAAACTAAAATGGGAATATATAAACCCTGCATGCTTCAAAATGTTTGATTTAATAAGGCTTGAAACAATATATAAATATTTTGAAATGACTAGTATTTCCTATTTTTGCTTTTTATAATGGCGTTAAAAACGCTGGATGTCTGTAGAAATCTGCAGAAACCGTCAGCAGAAGTAATTTATTGTGCTGCAGTGACCGACATGATCAAATATATTTTTTTAATAAATAACTCAAGCCATAAGACACAAAGTAGCCATCTTCTGATGAATAAAAAAAACTTTAGTTCTTGAACTAAAAATCTTAGATGCCTCATTGTTACACTGGTTTTTCATTTTAATTATAAGATACTAAAATAATACTAAAAATAAATGTGAAGAACAGAAGATCTTTTCAACTATTTTTTTAATCTGCTGTGAATAAAGTACTGACTGTTAAAACTGCACCACTCAACTTTCATTCCAGTTGAACTAATCTTTAAAGAAAGATTTTCAGTTTTCAGCATCACATTTTGAATTTTAACAAAAATAATTGTTGCTCTATGCAGACAGTTCAGTGTAAAACTCACGGTGTGACCAGTTCTGTTTAGAAGCTGATGGTCTGGAGAGACGTTGATGTGAATCTGTGACGTAGAAACACTCCAAGAGAAAAAGCACTTCTCGTCTTCTTAACTAACCGAGACAGCCATTCCTGCTGAGCATGTGTTTGGGTGTTCATGTGGGGAAGAGGCCGACAGAATCTGATCAGTCAGTCGGCTGATTCTTATCGCCAGCTAATCGATTCGTTCGTCTCCACCATCACACGCTCTGATCTAAAACCCTGTGGCTCCTCAGGTTCAGTTTGTCCAGTTCCATCTACTGCAGGCCCAACCCTTTCTGTTTGACATAAAATGCATCATTTCACAACATTAACTTTAGTCAAGTCCTTTAAAGGACAGAAAGTGAGCTGTTGTGATGTCATAAGTTAGCGCTGGATCACATTAAACATCCATTGTGTTATATTTTTATTATTTTCTGTCATCCATGATTTGTGCATTGTGAGCCTCTTGTATTTTTTAGTTCTTTTGTGTTTTTCGCTTGAGATTATTCTGCTCATGCCCCGCCAGTCCTCAGCTGACCCTTGCTGTCCCTTCACAGGTGTTTGGTGGTTTAGTTGGTGTGTACCACCTTGTGTTCCTCCTCAGTGGGCTGTTTTTTTGCTCTTGTGATTCCTGAGTTTGATTCCAGCGTCGCCTCGTCAGCCTTTTCTTTTGTTTGTTAAAATCTATTTACAGTTACTCCGGAGTTCCTCGTGTTGTCTGTCTGCACTTTCGGCTCAGTCCCGCCACCAATAATGGCACCGTGCAGTGGTACAAGAATGAAGTTCTGACGTTTTCATTGTTCTCATTGGAAATGTTCACAAAGCTGGCAGTTGTAGATGAACACTGGATGGTCGTCAGTGAAACCAAAATTAATCATTACATGCACCTCTATGACTAACTTGGAGCCACCAGTCAAAGATGGTTGTCACAGCTAACCAACATTAGCCTACAAAACAACAGCTACACCTCATAATGTGCTCAACTTTACTGTGACAGTAGCTGAGAGTCATCCCCAACATGTACTCCGAACACTAACAGATGGCACACGTTACATCTGAGGTTTGACCACAATAGTCTGAACTTCATTTTTGACGTAAGATGATCTTAAACACTGGCATGAAAGGTGGTGGTCTTTTTCTGTATCCATGAGCAAATACCCCCCTTCCTCAGCATCTGTTTCTTGTGGCGTACCTCAAGGATCTGTTTTTGGCCCTACTCTGTTTTATATATGCTGACTTTTGGATCAACATTCAGAAAATATAACCTTTGCATTTATTGTTATGCTGATGATATCCAAATATATTTCCCTTTGAAATTAGACATCTCTGCCTCTCTGCAGCCTCTGTTTAGCTGACTACAAGATGTTGAAGACTGATTCACTCAGAATTGTCTCATCCTGAACAAAACAAAAAAAAGAATTGAGCTCATCTCAATGAGACACCTGAGGCCCTCAGCCTGTCAAGAATTGTAGAACGTATTTGGCAGTTGTTTTAAATTTTAGAAGCAAGTGTCCGTAGTGGTCAAAAGCAGTCTTTCATTAGTTGCATCTACTTGCCAAGACGGAATTTTAAATTCCTTTAAAAGATCTAAAAACACTTATCCATCCATCATCGCCTCTAGATTTGATGATTGCAACTCTTTGTTGCTCTTGGACAATCGGCAATTCACTGCCTGCAGTTGGTCGAGGACGCTGCTGCACATTTTTAAACACAAAGCATGATTGCATCACTCCAATTTTAGCAGATTTACACTGCAAGTCTGTTCATTTTGTCAAAAAAGGCTGGTGCAGGCAGGCAAGGACTTCTATCTATCTATCTATCTATCTATCTATCTATCTATCTATCTATCTATCTATCTATCTATCTATCTATCTATCTATCGATCAATCAATATAATTTATTAACACCACAAAGAGCTGACATGGAAGCAAAACAAACAGCAGGATCAGGATGTACTCATAAAACAAACAGGTCCAATGGACAGAAAACAATGCCAGGACAAGGACTAACACAGAGACACAGACCTATATACAGGAAAAAACAATTAGACAAACTGAAGGCTCCTGTGAGTAATCACAGATGCCAATGAAAGAGACAGAGGATGCAAGACATAAACACGAAACAAGATGGAGCTAGATACTGAAGAAACATAAGGGGAACATGGACATAAACACGGCACAATTCCTACAAATTTGATTTCAAAATAATTTTTATTAATTTTAAAGTTTTAACTCAGCACCTAGTTATTTGGTGAAACTTCTGGACTTTTACAACCCTAACAGAGCTCTGAGATCCTCCAGCTAGATGCAGTTAGAGAAGCTGAGGGCTTTAAGACTCTTGACCAACCTGACTCAAACTGCAGAGTCTATACATTCCTGAAAACACACTTTGGCTTTTAGTTCAAGTCCAGTTTGAGTTCCATCAGATTACATATTTTGGGCCGTTTTTTTTTATTTTTTTTTTTATCTGTTTTAGCCTATTTATCTGTACATGTTTGTTTTTATGTGTGATTGTTTTTGTGTCCATGATTCTGCCTGTTTGGTTTTAACCTTTTTATGAAGCCCTTCGGTCAACATTATTTTCAAATGTGCTATATGCTTTAATTTGATGTTGACAATGGGTGAAAAATGTTTCTTTGAGGAATGCCAAGCCTTAAAGGTGAACTCTGGATTGAACTGAGTGCACGTCTGTAACGTCTCAGTCAGAGTAAGTACATGGATCTGGAAGCCATTAAAAAAAAGTCTCAAAGAAACGTTTCAGGTTACTGAAAAGTTGCAAAAATGTAAAGGCTGTGATACTGTCTTTTATCATTCAGACACATATTCTTCCAATTAATGTCAGAAGTTCAAATCCCAAAACAAGAATCTTTATTGGCATTTTGTAGACCACTGTAAGAAGTTATATCCGCTGTGCATCAGGCCCTGGAGCATTCCTGTAGATAAATATTTTATGACCTAAGACATATAAGGGACTGAGACGACTCGTGCAGATAGAGATCGGCAGCCTTGACGCCGAATGCACATATGACCTCATCCATTGTTAAAATGCACAATGTCGTCTTGGTTTCTGCTTATATGGTAGCATTTGTCAGAGACACACTGTGTGTGTGCACAGACACTGGATAAGCTCAAAATAATCCATTTTACATGTGCGTGCACACTCTTTTACTTGAACAAGCTGCTGTTCTGGAAAATGTCACACTCAGCTGAACAGCGCAGTCTCCTCATCGTCCTCTTTTCATTTCTTTCCTCTTTGCTTTGCTGCCATCCGTCCTCACATCATAACCGCTCATTTCTGCCCTCACTTCTTCCCTAACCTTATCTTTCCTTCCTTTGTTTCTTCCTCCTCCATCCTCCTCTCCGGTTATCTCGTCGTCATGATCCCAGTAATAGAATTAGGGGTCCCATGGATACAGACTCCCACGCAACGGGCCGAACAAAAAGACACGCTGTCCAGGCCCCAGCCGAGGCAACAAGCGAGGCTCCAGGTGTCTGTTTAGGATGGATCATAGCTGTTAGCTTGCATGTAGGAGCAGACATGCACACAAACACGCTCACGTTTCCTCAAACACACAGGTTTGTTGGTTTTGGTGCATTTAGGAGCAGATGACATTAGGGATGAGGACGTGCTGTCACTTCAGGACAACAGTTGTGGTGGGTATCTGTTCACTGATGGTAGCGCTGATGCTGCAGCTCTCTGCTGGAGTTGTACCACAAAATGCACAGCTGGAACCGACTCATTTAAAATCTTAGATGAAGGTTTTTATAATGATGTCAACTCAATTCCACTGCAGATAAAATCCATACAAGCTTGTCTGACACTTCTCAACCTCATAAACAGTTTCATTGTATTTACTGGGATTTATCCATCCATTCATTATATTTACCCACTTCTTTCTTTTTGGGTCACTGGTGCTCATGTCCAGCCATCACTGTGTGTTACAGATCTTATTGTTCCAAACGTTCCCAACAGAGCACGTCAGATTGCAGGTTTACTTGTGGTTCCTAGAGCAGCGCTCTTCAACTGAATTGCTCAGGGGTCGGACATCCAGCAGGTTCTGTCATTAAGTTTGTTTAATGGTTTAAAATCTCGTTTTATTTAAAAATGAACCCACTGGTGGGACGAACTGAGTTCATCCGTGGGCCTGTTTTACACATGGCCCTGATTCAGGTCTTTGAACCAGATGTGCTGAAGCATTGAAACACTCAAAACATGCAGTGGACCATGAGGAAGAGCTCAAATAACCCAGCAAGGTCTGCAGAACATCATCGCTGTAACTACGTCCAAATGTCTTGAGGACATTGAGGAGCCTGCTCATTCTCCTCTAACTTCTGACATCTTTGTTCATCCATGTGCCACGCTCTGGATATTTCTCTTTTTGGACCATCGATGCAGCACTGGCTGTGGAACAACCAGTAAGGAGATCTGCACGTTCTGAAATAAGACCAGTAAGCCATGCTCAAAGTCTTCTGAATCCCCTGTCTTCTCCATTCTGATGCCCAGTTTGAACTTCAGCCTGTCGTCTGCACGTCTGAAGACATCGAGTCGCTGCTGCTGTCATTGGCTCACTGGTTATATTAACAAACAATTCAACAGGTGCACCTGATGCAGTGACGTGTGTTAAACATGTTAAACATGTTAAATTATTGTTTCTTCACAGGTAGAATCATGATTCCTGTGGGCGTTCTTGTGGGGTTTTTTTTTCGTTATTAGCAGGTCCTACACTGGAGTTAATGAAGTACCCCCATCAGTTTACTGGTGTCCGTTCCAGTTTCCACAGGGGGGGGGGGGGGGGTGTTGTCCAAATACTGTGCATCTCTGCTCTGACACGTGAAGCAAACATAATGTTCCTAAACTGCTCATTGTTTCTGTTTATCTCTGATTTTCAGCTTCACATCAGAGATGAAGTAATAATCTCGTTGTTTGGTTTGTAAAAATATGACATCTGTGGTTCTTGTACTATAAGACTGAAGTATTCTGCCCTTGAATATATGTGACATTAGTTACTTAACATCAGCATTTACTGTATTCAGAACAGATTAGGGTTCAACCAACAATCCTTTAACCCATTAACTGTCAGATTTCTTTATTTGTTTCAACTGAAACTTAGTGAAGGGATCATTGATCCAACAGAAATCCAAGCGATCGCTGCACAGACGCTCAACGAACTCCACAGCAACAAATCCGTCTGATTTCACGATGGGGTGAGTAGAACGGGAAGTCTCAGGTTAGTGAAAATATAATGACGATTGTTTTTAATGGATTAAGATCACATCTGGATAGTTGGGACCAAAACATTCTCAGGAAGTTGTCCAGACTGAAAGCACCCCTGAAAATTAATGAAATCATCATCAGGATTGTGTTAGATTCACAGAAATTTTGAATACATTTGGAATAAATGATGACTCTTAAACAGACCAATAGAATCTATCATTTTCTTTGCACGAGCCCTTGATACCTCCTGTCAATCAATCCAGGAGGCTCATCAGCCACTGATCAATCAGTGACCTCGATTTGCCCCGAAGTGGACGCCCCTTACCTGCAGGAACATTCCCCTTTTCCTCCAACAACATTGTCTGGGTTTTGCTTGAACACTTGTCGGTCAGAGGGATTTCATGAAAAATCATCAGAAAAAAAATGGTCACATGTCGTCAGTGTTACGTGTTACCGCGAGCGTTTAGAGGGTGCAGTGCTGTTTATTCCATTTTAATAAATAAAGTTTGGGGAAATGTCAAAGATGGATGGCGACCCCATGAGCAGCTGATTACAACAGCTGTAAACAGAAAGTACCGTGTTCGTCTGCAGGTAAGTCCTTATAATGGTTAAATTAAAAGTTAATTGTGCTTTGTTTTGTGTGTTTTGTATATTGTTACATAAGTTTAGTCATTTGTTATGATCAGTTAACACTAAACTGATTTTGTACAGAGTTTATTATATTGTGTAACTTAAAGCGGTGCGACACGTTTGTAGCATCTTAGCTAGCTTGTATGTATTGCTCGCCGCTAACTTAGTGCTACTCCTTGTTCTGCCAAGCTCTCTACAATACTTACTGAATCAAGTGTTTACAACGCTAAAATACACCAGAATGCAGGAAATGGTCTCTGCTTCATTCAAATACAGGTAGTCCCTGACTTGTGAACGACTTCCGTTCCTACGCCCGTTCGTAAGTCGAAAATCGCTAGAAGTCGGAAAATACGTCCAAACGGCCCCTAATACATACAGTACTGGATTTTTACCAGCACTTAGCCTATCCTAACACATTACCCTACATAATTATCAAATACCACATACATTTAGGAGCCATAATGGAGGAAAAAAGAGTTAATTTCTTACTGGGAGCTGGTTTCTTCCTCCGTCTG
>JARVGS010000001.1:29318243-29332075 GCA_031762315.1 Hypsolebias antenori | reverse complement strand
CAATAAGAAAATTAGGCTGCAGTACCACAGTTCAACCCATAGGATTAGTGTAAACACGTTTTTAGACCAAATATTGCTGATTTAAACAAATATGCACAAAAACATGAAAATTAACACAGACATAGTGCTATACAACTTTTTACACACATTCTAGAGAGTTTATCAGCTAAAAAAAAAGTTAATTTTTGGGGTAAGTTCCTCTTTAAGTGCAACTTATAGTCCAAAAAAATACGGTAATCAATTTCAATAGGTAAGCTGTTTGTGACTTAGTTTACATCTACAAAAATTAGAAGTTTTTCCAGCTATGATATTTAAAAAAAAAAGTTCATATGTAATGTGGTTATGATGACAAATTTTATATTAAATCAAAGTTTGTATATTCGTCCCAAATAAAATAAAAAATTATCTTTTATCTATGGTCTTGAGGATTTTTGGGAACTTCTTTTACTTTTTTTCTTTTGGGGAAACTCAGTTCAGTTTTAACCATCTCTGCTCTCCTCCCCACCTCGCCACAGATTATGAGAGGCTATCACACAGCATCAGCGATCTCCAGAGAAAACCTCCCATCCTGCACCGCATCTGAACAGCCAGTATCTATCCTCAGCACCACATGTCCGCTACATTCAGTGTTAAACCGTAACAGAGTGACTACATCGTTTACGACATTGTGATGCAGTACTGTCACTTTGTATCTTGTTGCCTTTGTCCGTGTAGTCTTCTTAAGCACATGAATAATGCTGTGACATGTCGGTGCATTTATCAATGTCACTATCACCTGTTACGTAATGTAAAGCCGTAGATGTAGCCATCTCTCATCAAGCAGGACAAAGTGCACAGTGTAGCGTGACACAGCTCTTGCCAGCGCTTCTGAATGTTGTACAAACAGCTTGTCTTCTTCTCCATGTCAAGAGATCAGCGTGATTTATTTCAAATTACCACTGCTTCTGTTCTCTTTTCCTCCTCTTTTGCCCTCTGTCTGTCTCTCCCAATCACTCCCCATCTCTAGGTGCAGTCACGATGCAGCAGCAAAGAAAATATCCTAAGATCAAGTAAGTGCTAGCGTTATTCTCTTCCACATGCTCCTAAGCACATGAACAGATCTTAAATATATATATGAGGCGACGTGTGATTGTGATTAGTGTGTTTTGCATGTCATACATGTGTGTGGATATGTTTTGCCGGAGCTTGTTGAGCCTTGTGTTAAGCATCAGAACATGCTGTGGAAGTGTGCGTTTAAAGGAATGAATTTGGGTCAAGGCAAATCAAAGCATGCCAAATATTCTTTGCTGAGAGGCAGAGAAAAGGGGGAGGTGGGAAGAGAAAAAGAGATAGAAAGAAAGCAATTTTACACATTAGTTACACCTTGCTTTGTTCCGTTTACCTTTTGGAGCTATTAGAGATGTTTTATTAGACCATCAGGGCTGTGATGGAGCACCTGCACCAACCAGCTGTGTCCCACAGCCTCAGAAGACAAACTAGCCTGTACATCCTGCCAATCTCCTCTCACACACATTTATACCTGCAGACAAACACAAATCATGATCATCTTGGTTTCCTATTAGTGTGAAGGCTGTGCTATGCAGATCATACCAAACCATACCACTTTATTTATAAAGCACTTAAAACAGCAACAAGGTGCCGAAGTGCTGTACAGCCAAAACAAAACAAGCAAATGACAGGATAAAATACATAGATAAGAACTAAATGACTAACATTATAGAATACAGACAAGTTAAAATCGACTCACAGTGTCAAAAGCCTGGGAATAAGTGAGTTTTCAAATGAGACTTAAAAACAGTGAGAGAGGAAGCCTGCCTGACATGCAGTGGTAACTCAGTCCACAGGTTTGGACCTGCAACAGAGAAGGCCCTGTCACCTCTGAGCTTAAAACAAGTGCCTGGAACCAGTAAAGGCACTGGTCTGCTGACCTCAGAGAGCGCTGTGGGAGATATGGCTGCAGCAGATCAGTGAGATAGGAGAGGGCAGAGCTGTTCCGAGATTTAAAAACATACAGAAGTATTTTAAAAATGAATTTGTAAGTGAACTGGGAGCCAGTGAAGGGAGGCCAGAACTGGAGAAGTGTGCTCTCTTTTGCCTGTACCAGTTAAAAATTGGGCTGCACCATTTTGAACCAGCTGTATACGTGCAATGGAGGTCTGACTGATTCCAAAAATAAGTGCATTGTAGTAATCAAGCCTGGGTGTCAAAGCATGTATTACTGTCTCATGGTTGCTTTTAATACAAGTGCATAATATCAGGTTGCATCAATCAAAATAGTTCTTCTGTCACAAAAAAAAGTGAAAATCTTCCATTTTCTTACATGAATCATGCAAGAATTCCCTTTGTCGTACAAAATAAATCCTAAAATGTTCATCCTAGATGAAAAAGCAATGATTTGTATTTTTGATGTGCTTTTGTTCAGGTTCGTTTTAGGTTTGTTTGTGTTTCCGGGTACCATCAAGCACAGGTTTAACAATGTCTGATGTTGATAATTGTTTTAATATATTAATGCTCTTGTGTGAGTTTTTGAAAAACATGAACACATCTTGAATAAAGTCAACTCCAAAAGTTAATTACCGGTAGTTGTGGACAGTAGACTTAAACAGTAGGCAGTAAACTTGTTTTCTCATTTGAGCCATTTTGGCTCAAAAAAAGCTTCTTCTTTTCTTCTTTGGTAATTCACACACATTTGGCAATTTCTACAAATAGCCATCAGTGGTGAGCAGTAAAAACGAATCCGTCCTCCCTTGATTGTCGTTTGGAAAAAAAAGGAGTTAATGACCAACACAAGAAACAACATAAAATATTAATCTTTAGTTCTTTTAGTGTATTGTTGGATTTTGTGCCCCCCCCCTTTTAATTCCAGTCAATATAATCTTCATTTTTTTCAGGTCACAGTGCAGTGGACATCACAAAGGTGGCTCGGAGGCACCGCATGTCCCCTTTCCCCCTTACCTCCATGGACAAGGCCTTCATCACTGTGCTGGAGATGACCGCTGTCCTGGGCACTGAAATCATCAACTACAGAGGTGAGTGGGGGGCGTCCACTGCTGCTGGAACTCAAGCATCTCAAACCTGCACCAGTTTTCACATTCTGCGTTTTAACTTCTCCCTGAATAAATTTGCAGGCCTTTTTGTGACATCATCTTCTAAGGATGTTGGGTTTTTTAACTACTCATTTCAGATCAGTGCAGCAACTTGTTCCATCATAACGCTTCACTTAATCAGCAGTTTCTGCCAACTGAGGAGGAACGTCAGTCGCTCTGACAAAATGTATCAAATAAAGCTTGCCTGGAAATGTTTTTGGATGGTTTTTTTTCTGTTATGATAAAATCCTTATTTGGTTGTTGCTGCAGTTTTGTGTGAACTTGATAGAAGAGTTAAGTTTACACAGAGAATCAGGAGATCATCACCAAATAAGCTGAAAATCATTTGTGTCGCAAAAGGCTGGTGCTGGTGAACCAGTGGTGCAGACAAGGACTCAGGATAGTGTAAAATAAAGAATTTATTAACAAAGCAAAAGAGCTGACAGGGCAGCAAAAGAAACATTGATAAACAAGAGGTACTTACATAACAGACAGATCATCATCAGTGACAATGCCAGGACAAGGACTAATACAGAGACACAAACTTATATACAGGAAACACAAATTAGACCAAGTGAAGGTACCTGTGAATAATCACAGATGCCAGAGAAAGAGAGAGAGAACGCAATACAAGAACATGACACAAGATGGGCTAGATACTAAAGAAACACAAACCCTACTAAGAGAAACAGAGGGGAAACGTAGACAAACATGACACCAGGGACAAAACCACAACTCCTACACTCCGTCAGTGTTGTTTAGACTGATCATACCCAAACTGATGATAAATGACTTTTTTTTAACATAATTCACTTCTGGTTTTCAGGTTTTCTGTTTTTTTTGTTTTGTTTTGTTTGTTTTGTTTTGTTTGTTTGTTTGTTTGTTTGTTTTTGTTTGTTTTTGTTTGTTTTTTTTACTTTAAAGTTTGGCTCAAAGAAAATCCGTCATGTACTCGTTCATGAAATAGGTCTGTTTTAACTGTGTAGCTTGCATTGTGTGATGTTTGTGGTTTGTTTTATCAACTGTTGTATTTATTTTTGTTTGTTTTATGAGCTGTTGTGATCTGCTTAGGACAATGGATGAAATTTAGCTGTTGTGCTAACTCTTGCACACTTATATTCGTGTAACATTGATTAATGTGCACTGTTTTTTTAAATAACTAAATGAAATAAATGAAATTAATTTTTATTTGTTCATTTGTAAAATTGAGCAAGTCTGGAATATGTTATCTTTTCGGTTTTACATTTACAATGAGTGCCTTAGCGTTACATCTTGGCAAACTTTAAGCAGGTTTAATCACTGAAACTATTTTTTAAATTGAAATATTGATTTCAAACATCTATCCATTTTCTTTACCTACCTTTCAATTCACTACCGGTATATTACATTGTATGTATTTGTATATTATTTGTATACATATTTTGCTCCATCCTGCTGATTTAGTTTACATGTTAGAAAAAGAGTGGGAAGAAGTTTAAACTTAAATAAACTCATCACTTCTCTAAAATTCATCATTTATCAGCTTCCTTATTAATGTAAACCATACTTCATTGCAACAAACAACATATTTCTACGTACACAGAATATACCTGTATACAAAGCATTAAACACTATCACATTTGCTCCTTAAAACAAGTTAACTGTTAAGTTACAGGTTTTTTGTTAGGTTTTGTACATTTTCTTGAAGCTTAGGTTGTAATTGTCACTAAATCAATGTGCATGTGATTTGTTTCTATTGTTTTCTTGTGCTTTCTTTGGGTCATAATACCACATAACAGTAAAATTACATTCAGAATTTTACCACAAGCACAAACCTTTTATCATGAAACTATACACACTTCCAAAGAATTTGAAATATCCAGTCCAACAAAGACTGTTTTTTGTTATTTTTAGCTTACTGTAATGTGATTTTTTTGTCTATTTTTTTTAATTACTCCCTCTAAACATATATTGGATGTATAAATAAATATAAAATATGGCAGTTTGCTCATCTGTGCCGTGAAGACAGTCAAAAGCAACAAAACCAGTAGTAAAAACAGTTAAATGTGTTTACAGCTTATTTCTGCTTGGCCCAAACTGCTGAACAAGATTTGATACAATCACAAATATGTAACTAAATTTAACAGATTTTATGTTTTTCATTTGTTGCAGTCATTTTAGTTGTGTTCTGTATTTTTGTTTTACTGAATGGGCATGCATAGAATTTGTACAAATAAGTGGATTTAGCCTCTGCTGAGCAGTGTAAGCACTGGAGGGAGGTGACACAGAACCAAACTGAAGGCCAAGGGGTAAAACACACACTCAACCTTCAAAATCCTGTGGTAGCGAAGAGGAAAGGGGGCAATATTGACCTGCAGCACACATAACTTCTAGATCAAATGAAACGCTTACTGTAAGGAGCAGCTGAGAGGCTGGGTTAGGAAAAAATAGAAATATTAAGATTTTTCGACAGACAACAGCTGGATCAGCATCCCTCTTGGGTTTAAAGCAGTGTTTTTGAAGTGTCAGCCATATACTGTGTTTTTATCTTGAATTTATAAAAACAAGTATTCATAGGTTAGAATTACCGGTAGCTAAATTAAAAAAAATAGTATGCTCTCTTTTTAACCACAAACATTTTTCAGCTTTACTTACTGAATACTTTTTTCCTACTTTTATATTCTGATTTATCTTATTTTCCTTTTTGCTAAAGGTCCATGAACAGATGCTATAAAGCAATGGTTCCCAACGCTGGTCCTTGAGGAACACCATTCTGTATGTTTTACTTGTTTCCCGGCTTTGACACACCTGATTTGAATGAATGGGCGATTAACAGACTTCTGCAGAACTTGAGGAAGTAACTAAATCACTGAATCAGGTGTGAAGGAGCAGGGAAACCACTAAAACGTGCAGGATGGTGTTCCTCAAGGACCTGGGTTGGGAACCACTAGTCTAGACGAAGACGTCTGTTCTTCAAATTTGTGTCATGTCTCGACTGAAAACCTACTAGCTGTTGAAAACTGCAGGATTTGACCTATCCCTCTAAATAAAGCGGGGAATTGGCGGCCTGTGGTTATAGCTGCCAGCTTCCTGTTGCAGAAGGTGCACCAGTTACAAGGTTCGGCTACTTCCTGTCTTGCCCAGCTCATTTAACACCAGCTCACTGTGTGTTAGCCTTGTCTGTTCCAGTTCACCCCCGGCTGGCTGAGGGTCGTCCCGGCTGTGAAATAATTCAGGGCAAATAAATTAAAGATGGGAAATTGACGTTGTCGTTACACAAAGGGCAGATGTTTACAAGATGCTCAGGTCAGCGTGTTCTTCCTGCTCGGTCCCTGCGTGGAGGACAGCGTCTAACCCGCCGTATTGTTGGAGTAAAGAGAACTTTTCAATCTGCACCTGAAGCCGAGCAAATAAAAGCACTTTCAGGCTTTGAGGCGAGTGTTGCTGTTTCTAACCAGTCATCATTTCAGTGCTTCAAAGGAAACCGCTTTTAGCAGTAAGTCCGTCATTTTGTGATAACGGTGGAAACTGGAGGCAACAATTTGTCTGTCAGCTGTTGATACAGGGAGAGCTGACAGCGGGGACTTTATTTCTTTCTTCTTCTTAACAAACTTGATGCTCTGATGAATACATCTCTGATTTGTAACGGCGAGAGCCGCCCGCTCCGTCTGCGCAGATGACCTGACAGCTGCTCGCCCGGGGGGAGTTCTCTGCGGTCGGATTTGGGATTCAGGACACTTGTCTCTGGCTGGCAGTGATTTGTCACTCCGCTTCAAAGAGGCAAACTGTGCTTGAACCTGACAGAATGAAGAGCTACAAGTGTCTGGAGCAGCCGAGTGGGTGTGTGATTGTGTTTGCAGCCTCCGTGGGGTTTAAGCGTTTGGGAGCAGGAAGTAAACGCTGAAGGATTTTTTCTTTTTACATGTTTTTTTGGCTTCATTAAGCTCCCATAACGCTAGAAAAGAAACCAACATGAATTTGTTGTATGACTGGTGAAATTAAGGCCTTATTTACACTGGTCTGAATGTTTTTTGCTGTTTGTTAAGAAGATCTCTGTTTATGTGACTTAACTAGGTGGTAAATTTAGTTTAGTCAGTTTATTTGACAAGAACAGCACAAAAAAATGTTATTTGTTGAAACAACGTTACTATTTACTGCAAACACTGGTTGTCTAGTCCAGGGGTTCCCAACTTTTCCATGCCATGGCCCCTCCAAACAGCATTAGCTTCTGGACGAGACCCACCCCCTCGCAAACCCACAAACAATGCTACGAAATATGTAAAGAAACAACAACTTTTAGAATGTTATAACTTTTATTCACTATATTCAATTGACTATTACAGCTGCTGCTGAGTAGAAAAATGTTACTAACCAACATGTTTTAAACAATGTTTTATATTCACACTGAAAAAAACAACTTTTCAACAAACTGTTGACCAGAAGAACAAAATTTAAAGAAATCTAACCTCTCTCAAGTGTGTTTATCTGGAAATGGCCCTAGTGTGCAATTTTTATTCTTATTATGAATATTTTTTATTTTTTTAATCTTCTTCTCTCCAGCTTTCTGAGACCCCTGTTTCTGTATTTTTTTATTTATTTTTTTATTTTTTTTAACTAAAATCAAAAATAAATGGAACATTAAGTGAATGCACTCCATCTTACAGTGGTTCTAACAAGGAAAGGAGAATTATCGCCTGTTTTCAGCTGAATGGACTCGTGTCCATCAGAGTCTGGTTTTAGCCACTGCCTCGGCTGAGGGTTGCATTGCTTAAGTTTTATGGCTGCAGGGAAACTGTTCCACATCCGGGGAGCTCTGGATGCAAACGTGAACAGCTCAAAAGGACGAACTTCCATGTGATTGACATCCGAGATATTCGTAAATGGGCACTTTGCTGTGACTGCTGGAGACGAACTGTGAACAAAACTCACATAAAGGTTTTTAAAACATCTCAAAATGTTTGGACAGTCCTCAAGTTCTCTGGTTTAAATCAGGGGCTTTGTCTAGTAAATGGTAAATGGACCGTACTTATATAGCTTCTGTGTGTTGTCTCTGGACTGCTCACGTCCTTGCCCCGTGCGAGATTTATTTTCATTATCACGCCGTTGACCTTAAACCAAAGATTAAGAGCGTCGTAGGATTTTTTAATTATTATTATTTTTTTGTCTCCAAACCTTTTGTGCCATTTTTCAACACTTTTTATCGTCTGTCCAAACAGATTTCACTTGTAAACGAGTCTTCGAGGCTCAGTGTGACTTATCTGTTTAAATAAAGGTTGAATTGAATTTAATACTGTAGCACCTTTCTATCTTACTGAGCCCTTGACAACAATCTGTGTCCTCATTTACCCATTCATACAGCACTCTACTAGACCTATACAAAGACTAATCAGAGTTTTAGATCACAGTCATACACCAATGGGACACTCATCAGAGGCAATAAGGGGTCCAGTGTCTTGCCCAGGGACACTTTGGCCTGTGAAGCTGGTGGAATCGAACCCCCAACTCTTCCACTGGAGGACAACGTCTCTAACCGCTCAACCTCAGCTGCCCCTAGTCTTGTCTTGAAGAAACTTTGAACATGTTCCAACGTTTTGGACAAATGTCTCAAAATGGTCAACGGTGGTCTTCTTAAGTCGGGTTCTGTATTATTTTGACCACGAGTGCAAACTCCCTTCAACGTTTGCCCAAATTATTACCAGAAGTTTGTACAAATAAATCATTCAGTGCGATTTCAAGTGAAAATTAGTGGGGTTTTTTTGTTTTTTTTCTTGCTTGATCCCAAACAGCTCTTTCAGTGTCGACCGATTCTCCGTCACTTCGGCTGTTTTCGTAGGTAAACAAACACCGGTGGCGGCTGGCAGCTGCTCACAGTGTTTGACGTTTTTAGCTCCGGGACTTTTTCCTGAATGCGTGATTCAGACGAAGCAAACCATTGATGATGTATCGAAATGTGTACGGAACCTGCGACAGAGCAGAGACGCACAACGGAGCTCATCAACGTGATTTTATGTTTTAATCAGAGAAAGAGTGGAGCTCGTCTGTAGCTGTGTCTTCTTCAACCCAGCTGGTGTTGCAGCATTTTGGCCGTGGTCCTAAAGAGGTCACTGCCCGTCCACTTGAATCTAAATGATTAATTATCTGTTGCACCACATTCTGACCTTTTGAAGCAACAAGATACTGAAAAAAAACTTTATTCAACGCATTTGTTACACAAAAACATGTTGCTTTCTGTTAAAACGAGGCCTGAAGAGGACTTTTTTTTATTTACAGAACCAGGTTGGAACAGAATGGGGTCAGTTCTGAATGATGTTCTTGGTTGAACAACAACCTGTTGAAGTCTTTTTATTGGACGTTTGCACATTATAAGTTGTACAATGTTGTTAAAAATATCAACAAAACAGCTTTTTTGTTATTTACGGGCTTCACGCATGTTGAATTAACTCAAACTGTATCAAACAGTTTCATCCTGGAGTCTGATTTTGTGGATATGTTGGTCCTGGTTCTGTCCTCACGACTCTGCTAACTGGAAAAGATAAATATTTTAGCTGTTTCAGGAGTAATTATTACGGCTGTTAGGAGACGGCTCATAAAAACGAGCAGCGAGGAGCAATACAAACGGCTGTTGAAAAAGGTTTTAGCTGTCAGGAATGATCAGAACCAAACGAGTCCGTTCTGAGACTCCACACGTTTCTGAAAGCTGTCCTTCAGTTTTTGTCTTCGGCTGTTTTGTTTAGCTGGGAGAACAGCTGGAAACGAGCACGGGCTGCACTTTGTGTTTAATGAGTGTGACAAACGATAATCAGATAAAAAGCCTCGTTTTCCATAATTTTGTGAAAGCTGATGTGTTGTTGTTCGTGTTGCAGTGGAACGACTTCTGCACACGTTGCACTTTTTTTAAATTTATGTCAAAACGTTCGGCTCAATCAGTTCAGCTTTTAGTTTCTTTGAGCTATTTAACTTGTTAAAGATATAAATTTACAGACAAATCCTAACTTTGTCCTTTAAATTCTACTTCAGCAAACTTTCTTTGTTTTTGTTTTACTATACTCATTTTAGCTTTTAGCTGCTGCATGCTAATTCAAACTTTCAGCTGCTGGTTTGCCACATTTGGTTTTTAGCTACTATTTTTAGCTTTTAGTTGTGTTGTTAATGTTAATGTTTAGCTGCAGATTTGGTAAGCTTAATTTGTAGCTACTGTTGTGCCAGTTTTAACTTCTAGCTGATACTTTTAGGATTTAGTTTCTGTCTTGGTAATTTTAGCTTTTAGATATTGTTCTCTGCTTTAAGCTTCAGCTAGTGCTTCGCTACTTTTAGCTTTGTTGTTGTTTTGTCTATCAGCTACTGCTAGGCTAATTTAAGCTTTTAACTAAGGTTTTGCTGATTTTAGCTTTTAACCCCATTCATGTCAAATTTAGCAAGTTTTAGCTTGTATTTTTTTGTTTGGCTAATTTTAGCTTGTAGCTACTGCTTTGTTAACTTTTGCTTTTAGCTGCTGTCACTAATTTTAGCTTTTAGGTGCTGTTCCTCTACTTTAAGCTTCAGCTAGTGCTTTGCTGCTTTTAGCTTTGTTGTTGTTTTGTTGATTTTAGCTAATGCTTGGAAAATTTAGGCTTTTAAGGTTTAGCTGATTTTAGCTTTGAACTACATTTATGTTAAATTTAACAATCTAGTGACTTTAAACTTGAACTTTTGGTTAATTTTAGCTTTTAGCTACTGCTTTGTTAACTTTTACTTTTAGATGTTATTGCTAATTTTAGCTTTTAGGTACTGTTTCTCTACTTTAAGCTTTAGTTAGAGATTTGCTACTTTTAGCTTTGTTGTTGTTTTGTTGATTTTTAGCTACTGCCTAGCTAATTAAAGCTTTTTTAACTAACGTTTAGCTGATTTTAGCTTGAAACCACATTTATCTAGTGATAGTGACTTTTAGCTTAATCCCTTTGGTTTGGTTAATTTGAGCTTTTAGCTGCTGTTGCTAATGTTAGCTCATAGGTATGGTTGTGCTCATTTTAGCTACTGTTTTATTATTTGCTTGGTTTTCTTTTTAGTTTCTTCCAGAGTTTTCAGTGACGTCACTCAACACCACATTTTTTGCAGAAAATGCTTTTTTCTCCAGTTTTCACTGTTGTCCCACTGCAGTCCTTCAGCACGTGTCCAGTCTGTTCTTTGGTTATTAATTATTATTATTATTATTATTATTAATCCAAGCATTCACAACAACAACAACAGCCTCTAATTAGCTCTTTTTTCCCCTCTGAAACGCACAGATTTTTATTTGTCGCCCTCGTTGTGACAGTTTCCTGCTGCAGATAAATGAATGCCGAGCTGCGTCGGAAAATGTAAACGTGCAGCGTCTGTCTCGAGCGCAGAAGTAAATAAATGTGGATTAATTATGGTGCAAAAAGTCAACGTGGTGAAGACTCAAACAAATAAACTGGAGCGCGCACAAACGTGAAAGCGAGCGGAGCTAAACGCTTCGTGTCAGGCCGGGCTTTCTGAGGATTACGTGTAATAACGAGAGCGGAGCCAGGACTGATGAGGCTCTAAATGTTCGTAAAGTCAATTATTCAGAGAAAAACATCTTGCTTTATTAACACATGCACGGAATCTGCTAAATGTTTCCCAGACAAGTTCCAGGATCAAAACTCGTTGGTTGAACATTGTTCAAGTATGTTTGTTTGTGACGGCCTTCCTTTATTTACTTGTACTGTATTGAATTTTGTTTTTCTTTCTCTTTTGTTCCCAGTCTGGCCAAATGAATCCCATGACGCAGCTGTACTACAAGAAGGTGAGTCAGATACTATGTCTGTACTAGTACGTGTGTGTTTTGAAGGAGTGCGTGTGGCGGCCATCTTTCACACCAGTGCTTTTAAACATTGCCGTATCAGTTTCGATCAAACCTTGTAAAAGAATCTATTCAGAATCTCGTGTGAGATCCGAGTTCCTTGAGGTTTCACCATAACTGCGTTTAGGTTCGATCAACTGGCAGCCATGTTGGATCAGAGAGAACGAGTTGTACGTCGTACTGTTACTTTTTGAAAGTGTCATTAAAATTCACGCAGTGGTTCGTGAGATCCTTTAACAAACAGCTGGCTTCAGTCATTAATGGCAGAGTTTTAAAACAGATGTTGTGCGACCAGTTAGAGCTCAGAACAAGTGTTGGGGATGACTCTAATCTACTACCATGCCAAATTTTAGGACAAACCTGTAAAACTGCTTGAGGTAATATCGTTTAATAAGGTCAATTAGTGGTGGCCGCTTGCTTGAATCTGGATGAATCCAAATTTTAGTTGTAGATCTATGTTCAAAGTTTTTTTTTTTAGATTTATTCAATGGTTCATGAGATATTTTGCTTACAGAAACAGGAAAACACACTCGAGACGCATGAAGTTGCGTAAATGTCCGCACTTCATTGCAGCAGGTGATAAAACGCCTTCACTGAGACTGGAAACTCCCATAAAGAGTTTTGGATGATCTAAACTAGTCCAAGCCCAGAAAACCTTCCTGTAATTTTAATCTTAGTTCCATCAGATAATCTTTACTTTTCTAACTTTATCAGTTAGTTTCAGAAAATCATAAATGATTTGCACGTTCACTTTAAGTCTGCACCAAGGTGATGTAACAGTCCATCGGTCCAGATGGCTGTTAGGAACACTGAACAATGGTAATTAGCCACAATATTCAGATCAAATCTAAATGTATTTATAAAGCATCTTTTTTCATGAAGCAACCAAATGTAGAGATAAATTCACACAGAGAGAACTGTTAAAGTGCTAATGCACCACATTATAACAATGAGTCATCAACACCGCTCAGGTCTGAGACAGATACGTCAAGTTTTCCCAGCAGGTACTTTTTTTTGAGCTTTGAGAACATTTCCCCTCTCATGCAAGTTTTCTGTTCAAAACTGGAAGGAGCAAAGCTTGTGACCAGTTGCCTTTGAGAACCTCCCAGTTAACAGTAGGCGTATTTCACAAGGCAGTAATGGCTGGACACCAGTTAGAGACGAACAA
The DNA here is from genome assembly GCA_031762315.1 of Hypsolebias antenori. Taxonomy (NCBI): domain Eukaryota; kingdom Metazoa; phylum Chordata; class Actinopteri; order Cyprinodontiformes; family Rivulidae; genus Hypsolebias; species Hypsolebias antenori. Next base: position 29,319,000 of record JARVGS010000001.1, on the reverse strand, counting down.
ACTGGCCAGATTTTCTTTACAATCTGATGGTTTGTAACCAGAGAGCCACGCTGCCACTTTCAGTGCACAGTTTATAAAAAGTCGGTCTAAAACTGTTCTTTTTCTGTTCTGTATTCCGTCTATCGTGTATCATTTTGTCTTCTCAGCACAGTTTGCACCACTTAGGCAGCCACCCCCTACATTTAGGATTTAATGGATACTTTATAAATGAAAAAAATCAGTGTTTCTTTTAAATTACTGAACGTTTTGAGACATTTTGGACATCTCTCTCAAATGTTCTTCAACATCGTCAACTGTTGTTGGATAAAAATATCATCCTTAGTTTGCAGGTTCAAATCCAGCTCAAAAGCCCAAAATGTTGGATACCAAAAGGTTGCTGGTTTGTATCCGGCTCGAAGGACCAAAATGTTGGATAAATACATCATCCTTAGGTTGCTGGTTCGAATCCGGCTTAAAAGCCAAAAATGTTGGATAAATATATCATCCTTAGGTTGCTGGTTCGTATCCGGTTCAAAGGGCCAAAATGTTGGATAAATATATCATCCTTGGGTTGCTGGTTCGAATCCGGCTTAAAAGCCAAAAATGTTGGATAAATATATCATCCTTAGGTTGCTGGTTCGAATCCGGCTCGAAGGACCAAAATGTTGGATAAATACATCATCCTTAGGTTGGTGGTTCGAATCCGGCTCGAAGGACCAAAATGTTGGATAAATACATCATCCTTAGGTTGCTGGTTCGAATCCGGCTTAAAAGCCAA
>JARVGS010000001.1:29254022-29265373 GCA_031762315.1 Hypsolebias antenori | reverse complement strand
GGGGGGGGGGGGGGGGGGGTTCACCTGTGTGAGACAGGAATATTTGCAAACAGAAAAGGAGTCAGGGTTGGTCGACTCAGAGGTTGAGTTGGAGTTGGGGTTGGTTAAGGGTTCTGCGAGCGACGGGTCCAGGTTGTTGCTGAGGAGGGCAGAGCAGCCGCCAAGCAGAGTGTAAATCAGGCGAGCCGTTTGTTTTGGATAAACGCTGTATTGATCTGTGATCGATCCCATTACAGCCCAGCTTTTGGCTCAACGACCGTGAACGGATGTTAAAGCAAAAGGTCGCTCTCAACCGTCAGTTGTTCTGTGCCGACTTGTATTTTAAAGAAACGTGATCGCCATCGTCAGTCAATACCTGCACCCTCTTTTGTTCCACTCTGGACCCTTGAGCAAGGCCCTTAACCCCCACCATCTGCTCCCCCGGGTGCCCTACATATCAGCTCTCTGCTCCACACAAAGGGCTGTGGTAGCTCGGTGGTCTGCAGTTGGTCAGGGAGGGCATCGGGCGTAAATATAATTGCCAATTCTTCATATGAGTTAGTTCACTGTGGTGACCCCTGAAGAAGGAGCAGAAGAAGAAAAAAATCATCAACAGACTATCATGCGAGTTCGACGTTTCCTGGGACGCTAAATGCACGAGGTGAACCGTCTTTTTCTTGTTTTGTTTTACGGAGGAACGTACTGAACAGAAATAAAGTCAAGTTCTTATCATGTCAGTGTCGACACGATCCAACGTCACTGGTTCACCACCGTTAGCATCACATGTTGTCCTGAACCATCCAGAACATGGCAAATCTAAAACATCAATACATAAATGTATTTTTTTTTAAAGAAGAAGCAACAGGACTTCAGTTCTGTAGCTGAAGAGCTTTAAACAATATTGATATCATCATTATTTGGAAAGATATTCATACTTCTTCTTTAATGGCTTGAAAGTCAGATGAAATGGGACATGACAGATTTGAAACACATCATATTCATCATGTTCAGACTGCCGCTGGGATGTCCTGGGACAGAAGAGGGTGGTCTTTTTCAGGTCATATGTTCAGATGGTTTGTCTCTGTGGGTTTTAATGTTTAGTGGTGTTCATGTTCAGGTTTTTGTAAGAAACACAACTTCAGTTTTTATTCATCCCAAAGGGAAATCAATTGTTGTTGTAGCTCATCCTCCTGGTTTCATTAGAGTTGTTATAGATGCTGATGGGTTTGGGCAGGAAGGATTTCTTGTAGGGGTCTGTCCCACAGCGGCTCCGAAAAAACTGGCTGCAGATGCCGATCCATCCACCCAGACCCAGCAGACCTCTCGGTCCTCTTGGGCAGCAGGACCGCCTGAATGCCGTGCAGAACTCCTCCCCGAATGATGGCCATTTCTCCTTCTCATTGCTGGGGAATGATCTCGGTCCTCCTGCTGTCGCGAGCCACGTTTCCCGCTACCTCCAAGATCTAAGCAATCAGTCACTCGGAACACCGCCTCCAGGTAGACGGGAATGCGTCCATGGCACCTCCTTTTCAACTCATTTGGGATTTGAGGCTGTAGTTGAGGTATTAGTTGAGCTTTTGAGATGTTTATCAGCTCTCCCCAGTTGTAGAAAACCACCTTGTTGTCATGGTTACGCATCGTAACAAATGTCCAAAAGTAAAAAAAGGTTTCAGTAAAAATCCTTCTAGCAGCACAGCGTCTGATACCAGAGGAAGTGATCATCCGAAAAAAGTGATTTAAATCCAGAAAAAAAAAGAGTAATTAAAGTTTTCAAAAGCAAAATCTCAGAATGAACGAGCTGCTCCAACATGCAGCCACCTTGAGCGGCGCAGTTCTAGAATCTAAAACGTCCACTTGGCGTATGAAGGTGGGGTGGCACTTCCTGTTCAGAGAGTCTGGGTTGTGAAAGTGAAAGTAAAGTAACATGATCACATTTTATCTGCTTAGTGTCATGAATGTTAACATTTCTCCAACTGCTTTAACGTTACATTAAAAGTGAAGGCCTAGCTCTTGTAGTCACGGTACGCTCACGCCATAAAATCCACTCAGATGTCCCGCCTAAAATAAAACCCCTGAGGGAGAGCAGACGACCTCCGTGAAACCCCTCGCAGCTTCTCTGTGGATTTACCACCTGTTCTTCGGCTCTGATACGCCGCTGATGGATCACAAGCCGAGGGAAAGACATCAGCGTCGCACCGAAGCTAAATGAGCATGCAGAGCGGCGAGGAGACGGATGAGATGACGCATTCTGTAAACGGAGTGATTGCAGCCCCACAGGCAGCGCAGCCGGCATCGTTATTCATGAGTTTACAATACGGGGATTATTTCCTTTCTGTGTGTGTGTGTGTGTGTGTGTGTGCTCTCCAACTCTGTTATTCACACACACTCATCGAGATTCAGGAGTTATTTTCACGAGATCGTTTCCTGTTTCAGCCCGGGTGTCTCCCCTCCTCCCCCTCATCACACTCATCTGTACTTCGCACACTTATCACCGATAATGTGTCGAATCGTTTCGCACCAGAACGCGATGCGCGCGCGCGCGTCTGCCTCCCCTTTTTCTTTGCCTTCGCACACGTCCTGTAAATACTCCCCTCATGTTTCACACTCTGCACCTCCATGTCTGTTTTCTTTCACGCGCAGCTCCTTCTCGGGGATTTGCACATTTGTCCACGTCTCTCTCCTGCAGCTCGAGTCCTTCTTGTTTTTCTGAGTCACTGAACGTAACAATGGAAGGCTCTCGTTGAAGGAACGCTTGTCACCCACCACCATGCATGTCAGAGTTTTACACCAAAATCTTTTGGACGATGGAGTCACGATGGATTCAAGCTAATGTTACAATATTGGCCTGGTTGGACTCGGAGTGTGCTGTAAAAGACTCTCAGCGACTACCACGTCCATTTTAGCTTAGTATGTCATGTTTAACTGTGGTGGACCCAAGAAAACAGACTGACACACAAAAAAAAACAAGTAAAAGGAACTGAAAGCTTTATTAAAGGATGGCAAGTTATACATCTCAGTGATGTCCCCCATCACTGGGAGGTTTGAAAAAAGATTGTTTGTAATTTTCAAGGTGAGGGTTGTCCTGGACTGGAACCATTGGTGCTTTGAATAAAGTAAAAATCATTTCCTGCATTCTGGTGTATTTCAACAAGTTGTTAACCGTTATGTTTACCTATAAGTAAAGACTAAAGAGCAACAAGAAGTAGCCTGACCAACAGCACTCCCTGTGTGACTAGAGCATGCTACACTTCTCTTAAGCACCGCCCCCATACCACTTTGAAAACTGCCAGAACTAACATAGCGCTAAGCGTTAGCTAAGATGCTACAGACGTAGCACTGCTCTCACACATCCTAACACCCCACCCCCATGAGCAACTGCCAGCACTAATGTGGCGCTAAGCTAGCACGCAAAACAGAGGTGTCTCCCCCTCCTCCCCCCCATGAGCTGGTCTCCTCGGTCGTCTGACGAGAAACACTGCATGCGGTGTGGTGTGTTGTTGTAGGTAACCAGGAAAACCTGGAGTGGACTTTTAGTGGTTTGAGTATTCTTCTGTTAATCAAGTGGAATGGATTCATTCATGAAGAAATGGAAACAGTTCTGGGTGAACTAATATTTTATGGTAAATGTTGGGGGTTCAGAATGGATTTTATTTTATGTGTGTGTGTAGCGGGGGGGGGACACGTCCCCTTCCCATATAATTGATGCAACACCTATGAATGGAACTGAACATGTAATGCAAGTAAACCTTAATGTTTTTGATGCAAGGTATTCACTTGGGGAGGAGTTACACTGTGGAGAAGAGGGGTGGTTAGTTTTTAGTTTCTTTGAGGCAGCACAGAGTGATGGGATCTGGTGAGTGGAGGGAGCAGTTTTATCCACCACCAGAGTCAGTGGAGGAGCAAGGTGGTGGACAATGGTGGCCTTGGCCCCTATAGATTAATTGTCAGCCACCCCAAACATTTAAGGGAACTATATGTTACATAAAAAAACAGAAAGCATAGCTTTCTCAAATGATAGGGGTGGTCAGTTTACACAGGCCTGTATTTGGCAACCTTCTAGGATTTTGATCTGGCAACGCAGTTTTCAACGTTGACTTTTCTTGCACCTAAATGCAGCCACACGCCAAAATGGAAGCTAGCTTGTTGCTTGTTTTTCAAGTCATCCAAGTCACGAGATTTACATGTATGGAGGCGGCCATTTTGGATTGTGACGTGGCAACCAGATTTTAAAAAGGAAATTTTCTATTTTTTTAGAGGTAGCCACGCACCGAAATGGAAGTCGGCAACTAACTTTTTTCTTCGTGCTCACAACATGCACGCACAAACAGATGGACGATCGGACGGATGAAGGGTATTTCAAATAACCCGTCTTGGCTCCACGACCGGGGACATTAAAAAGCTGGCGTGGCAGTAACACTTCAAAAAGACAAAGACATGGAGGAAACCACCTGAACAAGTCAGAGAATCCGAACCTCTGAATGGTGGATGAGAGGCTACACGGCCTGGGGGTGATGAGAAGAGTGGCTGCACCTGTGAGTAATGTTACAGGGAACAGGTGCAAATGGGCGGGGCAGACTGTGGAAAATGACTGACTTGATGGGGAAAGGCTGATGGCATTAAGGAGAATACAAGTTGGAAAAGGATGTAAATAAAGCTTTGTTTGTGTTTTCTAAAGTCACTTGGCCATGGCAGCCACGTCAAACTGGGTGGACTCCAAACGTCACCCAGTTGTAGATCCACGTTCAGTGAATGATTTCTGCTTGTTTCGTTAAAATCCATTCAGTGGTGCTTAATGGTTGGTACACTGAAACATGCTTCAGGTCTTTGTGGTCAAATCTCTTTGTCATTTGATCGTAAAGCTTTTCTCCAGTTGTTGCAAACATCTACTGATGCACTTCCTGCTTCCTTCCTTTCTTGATGGGCGTACATCGGTCTGAGGCTGGTCTCTGTCGTGTTCTCTAGAAATCTGAGCCCTTCATCCAGGTCCACCCTCATTGTTCAGTCAAATACTGCTCCCTGGTGACCTTCTCAAACCTTTGATTGACAATGATACTGTTCTCCTGCTTGAATCACTGTGATCTGACGTGCTGATGATTGGAGGTGAATCCTTTGGTCATTGGTAGTGCTGCCGCCTTTAACAGAAGATAGCTGGCTTGTCCACACGGGCAGCTGCTGGATGTGCACGAGCCTCACGTGTTACTGATCCTCATTCTGCTGGTCCTGGTTTGTTTCAGTTCTTCTTATTTTTGTTGCAGTCATTAGTGGCTATTTGCATCCGGAACCTGCATTTTGTAGACTTTTTAATTTTTTCTTCATATTAAAAAAAACTCAGTTAATCAGTTTAGTTTAAGACCATGTGGAATAAAACGCAATAATTACTTCTAGCTTTCAGAAACGTGAAGAAAGCAGCTGTTGCTGCTTTGAGCTGAGTTCATTAAATCCTTGTTCAGGTGTTCTTCGTTGTCTCTCACAGAAACGCAACATTTAAACATTTAGTGTTACAGTAAAAATACAAACAAAGAAAGTTGTGTGCAGCTGGGACTGCGTGAACATTTAGTTACATAATATCCACAAAAACCTGTCCGGCTGCAAATGTATGGACCGTCGACTCGTCGTCACGTGTCGTGTTGCTGCTGCTCGCATAAACAGCGACTGTATTTCCACTTTTGACTCGTCATCTGTGAGAAAAACTCTTCATGACATCAAAAACGGTCACGTCCGGTCCAGGACCGGACTTAATCATCCAGGTGGAAGAATCCAAAATGTTGAGCAGCATCAGGAGACTTCATGACATCATCTGTCGGCTGAGGGCTGCAGAGTCGTGACCTCCGAGGCTCGTCGCAGGTTCCTCACGTCCGCAGACCGTCGGCTTGATGAACCTTCACCCAGTTGCTTTTTAAACTTTCATCTTTGAGCTTTCCGAAGCAAGAATCGTTTAATGTGTGTGTTCACCTGTTTGATGCCTGTGAAAAGCATGCACACACACACAAACGCCTCCACACACACCCCCACACACTGCGTCTCCTCCTCGGTTCACCTCCCACAGAGCAGCAGGAGTACAACGGTGAAATGACTGAGTGGCTGTGAGGATCAGCTGGAGCAGTTTGTGACTCGGTTTAGTGGAGTGTGAGATGAGACGAGCGGAGGAAGAGGAGGGACAGAGGAGGAGGAAGGACGCACAGCCGGCTGGACAAAGAAAACCGCCGAAGACTCAACGTTAGTCCAGCGATGGCGTCTTAGAAATGATCGAGGCGGAGCGACAAAAGCTCACAGCGCAGCCGCCGATTACTTCCTGAACCCGTCCAGTGGTGCACGAGATATTTTACTAACAGAGTTCATCCTAATGGTTAACGCTAATGTTTTAATCGAAGGTCATGTGCGGTGAGTGGTACGTGGAGTATGTGTTGTGAATGAATCTCGGCTACTGCTGCGCCACATTTTAGCTCGTAGTCTGCAACGTCAGCTGAATTATTTAATTCTGTTTCCTGAGGTCAGTTGGTTCAGAATAGCGGCGACATTTTAATTTTGGTTCAGTGCACAGATTGAGCTGAAGATTAGTCGCAGCTACTGTTGTTGTTTCGGCTGCTCCCACGGTGATCAAACTCGCGTGAAACATTCTGTTTTATGCCGGATGCCCTTCCTGGCGCCACCTGGGCTCGGACTAAGACTGCTGAGCTACTACCATACGATTTTAGGTCTGCTGATCTGAGATGAAGATTTTGAAGGAGGTCATCCTGCTTTGTTTTTCTGTTAGTACCACAGTATGATGCTACCACCACCGTGCTTGGCATTGTTAGGTTTGAAAGCCTCTGGTTAATTCCTGAACATTCAAATTCCCTTACATCTGAGGACTGATCCAGGACAAATTTCCCAAAACAACCTTTTTATTTGTCAGTTTTGTAAACACGCAATCATTATTAGAAAAGTCTTCATCCTCACAGAAACACTGAAAATTACCTACACGCTGTAGTGGCTATTCCAGGCCTGTAGGTGGTGCTGTCATGCTGCCAACAAAAACAAGAAACAAGCAGTGCGCCATAAATCTTGCACAGTGGGTGCAAGTGTAAACACTGAAGGAAACACAAGACTTCCTCTGGTTGTCAGGTTAGAGGTCTGTGACAAATGCTGTGCGAGCTGAGCCGTAAGCTGGACGCGAGTCCTGCTCGACCTCGCAGGGAGGAAGGAATTGACCGTAGAGAAGTTACAAGCTCGGCCCAGTGGTACTGATCACAAAATTTGGCTGTTTGGAGTCGCCATTGACGTGAACCAGTGGAACTATAAGGCAGAAAGAAATTACCGGAGTCGATCTGACCCAAAACAACTGTTGTTACCTGATTCTGGCTCCCCCGTGTCACCTTGGAAGGCCGACTATCTCAAATTCTCCTGGATGTTATGTGAACAAGATGTTCTGCTCCTACTACCAGTTCCCTTCTCTGAGGACGTCTGTGGACCTGTCTCAGAGCTCAGCCGAAGCTGGCTGATAAACGTACTATCACTTTACAAGGACTATGGCTGGGGGTGGCATCTGGAACGGTGTTCACAGACTTACTTCACAGATGCATATACTCATACACTCATTCAAACACACACCCCTAAACCCACCACCAGGCGCCATTGCAACTCTCTCTTGGGTGCCCTGTTCTGGGAGCCTTCACCCTCACCTACTCCACATGCATCTTATCATGTCATCTTTATGTTGCTTTTTTTTTTGTGCTGAGATTTTTTGCAACCTCAAACTGTGTCCTGTTAGAGACACATTGTGAGGTATGATTATTTTTACCTCTTCTTTCCTTCGTCTTCCCTTTTCCTTATCTAACAAAAAAAAAGGCAGCGCCTCTCGTGAGGCTGCAGCCTCAGGCACCTCCGTCTTCCCATGCGTGTTGTTTGGTTGTTTGTTTCTTTGGACGGGCTGCACTGAAATGTAGTTTCATTGTGCTTCGGTGCAATGACAGTAAAGGCTGATTCTGATTCTCATGACATCACTGTTTTATAAAGTGTTCTATTTTTGTTGTCTACACGAAGACTGAAGTGTTGTTTTAAAATTTATTTAAACAAAAAAAAAAAAAAAAGCTTTTAGTGGTTCCTAACATGCCGTTTCCAGTAGACTCAAGGCTGAAACAAGAAGCTTGTGATCCAACTGACCCAGTGAGTTCTGTCAAACTGGGTTTTTTTTTTTTTCATCCTAGTGAAGATAAACTACCGGCTGCGATCGATCATGATCACAAACTAGAAGTTAGTCCTTTCATATCCAACAAACTGGGAGTTAGATTAAAAAAAGGTGGAAAATAAGATAATAAGGAACAAAAGCAGAGTTTTGTCCCGTCCTCCTTTGTCTTTGTTTTCCTCGTCGTCCTGGTTTCATAACTGACACAATGTCACGCTTGGTTGCTTCATTCATCTTTGATTTAATTCACTATCACCCCCGGTCTCTCTCCTCGCTTCCACAACACCGAGTGCACCCCCACCCCCCCACAACCCCTACCTCGACTTCCGCTGCCTCTCACAGAAACACGTTTCACCTCGGCCCACACCTGCACACCATCGCTCACCTGATGTCTGTGCTGACTGATGCGATGATCACTCGGTTCTGCTGGGAGAAGAAACGCTGCAGCCCCGAATGTTTCGTGCGACACAAACGTCACCTCCGTCTGCGTTGCTCGCTCGCCGCAGCGTCGAGCGCTGACGATCGCTGCTTCATCAAAAATTCAATAAACGGCCCAGAACAGGGACTGTCGCAGAGAGAGAGCACGAAGAGACACAAGGAGACAAATGGAGGACGGAGACGGGCGAGGGGGGAGACGCAGAGACACTGAAGATGAAATAATAAACTGTGAACGATGTTAAAGGAGGTGTTACGTGACAGCGTAGTGGAAGGAGAGACGATGAGGAGGTGCAGAGCATCGACGTGTCCCACAAAATGATGCAACGTTCACAAAGTTGTTAGTTGAATCGACTCCTGAAGACCGAATGAAACAAGTTTATTGGGTTTAGAAAATAAATTTTCACTCGACACTGTCTTCACCACGAACGACCAAAACAGCGGCCTCATTACTGAAGTTGGAGCTCCGTGGATCCATGTTGATGAATGGAGAATGTTTAAAAATCCTTCTCACTGTTGATGTCTGGTTTTCTTCTGTACGGTTTTCAACATGTAACACACTGCGCAGTTTTTTTTTTTTAATTTAAACAGGTCATGTCTCAAAACGTTCGGCTCGTTCAGGACGTTCCGGCTACAACTTTTGGTGTTTGTGCACTTTTCACTTTTTGAAATATTTAGCTTTTTCTATTTTTTTTTTTATTATTATTAAATATGAATGGAGCTCTCCATATCTTTCAAAGCATTCGTGATGTTTGAACATTTGGCTTGTTTCAGTGTCTTTGTGCTAATTTGAGCTTTTAGCTGCTTTTTTAGCTGCATTTTCATGTATTTTATAGTCATTTTAATGTTTTTCTGCAATTTTTTTAATTCAGTTTTAATTTTTCTTTGCTTATTTCTGCTTTTTGTGGGGTTTTGTTCTAATTATTTCACCTTTTTATGCTCTTTTCAGTTTTTGTCTGCTAATTTCAGCTTTTCTTCCCATTTTTTTCCTGCTAACTTCAGCTTTTTCAGGACATTTTCAGCTAATTTTAGATTTTTTTTCCTGCTTCTTTCAGGGTTTTTTTATTTTTTTTATTTTTTGCTAAGTTTGGATTTTTTTTTAATCTCATCTGCCTCTTTTCTGTTTATTTCAGCTTATTCTGTTAATTTCTGCTTCATTTCTGCATGTTTTTTTCTTCTTTCAGCTTTCATCCCCCCCCCCCCAAGCAAATGTCAGCTAGTTGCTAATGCTAAACTTGCATCAATGGTTTAGAAGTGAAATATTTTCAGCAGGTTTCAGCAAAAATCCTTCAGCGACAAGCGTTCACACCAAATTTTCACAGGGAGCGACGTTTCGCCAATGTTCTAATCAAGTCTCGTCTCCTCGGGTTTCGTTTTGCTGGTTGCTCATAAACGCTGCGTCTGTTTGCCTTCAGGCTGTTCGAGACTCTCCAGTCCCTCTTCTGGTCCATCTTCGGGCTGCTGAACCTCTACGTGACCAACGTGAAGGCTCGGCACGAGTTCACAGAGTTCGTCGGGGCGACGATGTTCGGGACGTACAACGTGATCTCTCTGGTGGTCCTGCTCAACATGCTGATCGCCATGATGAACAACTCGTACCAGCTCATCGCCGTGAGTCACCACCAGATCCCAATCTGAAACTGAGTGGATCGCAGCGCGTCTGGCTGTTTTAGGTGGATCGTGCTGATTAGGGTCTCTTACGTGGACCTCAATGTTTGATGCTCCTCTGGTTTGGGCTGTCGGCTCCAGTCAGCAGCTGGGGTTGAACGGGTTTGGACCTTTGATCAGTTGAAAACTTACAAAGTGTTGAAATAGTTTAGCAGACGGACTGAGAAGTTTATATTTGCTTGGAGCCACGTGATTCGTGCACACTTGAAGCTACAAGCCAATCGGCTTTCAGGAAGGGCTCATGATTGTAGCGTGCACAAATCAATCAACTAACACGGGCTTTACGAGCCGAGTTCGCTCGATTAGACAAGAGAAGAACCAGAAAAAATGGCTTTACGATTTAGTTATGAAAATGTAACATTTCTGTCTGTAGCCATGACACTCCTCCACATGTCCCTTTCATGACATAATATGTAAAGATACAATGTGATCCCACATCAAAAGTTATCATTTTAGACTCTGTAACTCCACTCTGGTCAGTTTTGACCAAGAACTCACACAAAAAAATAAAAACCGTCTTCTGGGCCTTATTTAAAACGTTAAATTATTTACAAACACTTCCTTTATAAACGCTGATCTGTGGTGAACATGAAGTATATTTTTAGCAGAATTATACATTATCTTACTGAAATGTATGGTTATATGTATTTATGTTTTTGCAGTATCTTATTCACGTGTTAAAACAAGGCAGATCTGATTTCCAGTTTTCTTTCCGGTAGAAAATGTAGTTTTAGTTACGCCTACAAATCCCAAGGTGCCACATTCATCCGCCATTTTGAAACGGAAGATGGCGAGGTTTCATTGGTTGAGAGCTGGTCACATGAAGTAGAACAGGGCTTCCCATTGGTCGATGGAGGTGACTCCTGGGAGGTGTGGCTAAGCTCTGAAAAAAAAAATGTGTTCGACTGATGCTCGCTAGCGGTGTTCGATACCACGGTTTCTGATTCTGATGCTGAGTAAAATTCGGGCTAGTATCGACAATACCGATCTGATATGATACTTTGTGCAAATACAACTAATGTGTCTGGTAAATCTTTTAAAAATACAGTTTATTTCAAATCAAAGCTTCATAAAGAATACAAGACATCAAAGTAATTTATTTATT
>JARVGS010000001.1:29233342-29247371 GCA_031762315.1 Hypsolebias antenori | reverse complement strand
CCTCTAAAATGTATTTTAAAGCTGCTAGCTTGCTAACAGACAAAAAAAAACCCTCAGAAAACAATGAAAAAAAGTGCTGTATGCAGCGGGATGACGTCATATGGTGCGTTCAGGTGCGGTCGTAAGTCCGACTTGCCAGAGGTCGGGGGTGACGTAGGTCGAGGATTGCCTGTATATATATATATATATATATATATGATGGTGACAATCTTGGAGTCTGATGTGGCAACCCATTTTTTCATCGGGACCTTTTTTTTTTTTTTACTCCTAGCTGCAGCCACACACCAACATGGAAGTCGACACCTTGTTTGTTTATTTTTCAAGTTGTCGTGCTCAGAACGTGCACGGACAGACGGAGGGTCGTTCCATTTCCCTCTTGGCTACACGACGAGGGACAGAAAGCTGCAGCTGAATGCAGTTGTCAGCGTGAACTCCAGGAGCGTTCGATTCTCTCAGATGTCCCTAATCTTTAGTTCCAGCTGCAGCAAAATTAAAACGGAAAGGAAAATGTGTGTTTCTCTCAGCCTGGACTCCTTCTCTTCCTTCCAAGTTTTGTTCTCTTCACCTCAGCTGTGCAGAAAATTTAGTTTTTTATCCATTAATTGTTTATTTTAAGTGTTTTATTCTCATCTCTGAAAGTAAAGCCATCAGCCAGTTAGTCAGCTGGATTAGACACCTCCAGTTGAGGCAATCACACGTTGTTTTGTTGGAAAGAAACGCTTGGTGGTAAATTAATTTCTCTTCAGGTGGCCACGTGCTGTGATTTCACTCCAGGACAAATCGACACGCCTCAGCCGACCAGCAGCTAACAACGCTAAGAAGAAGCTTGATGAAGCTTCTGGATGCTGCACCGTAACCGTTCTTACATCCTGGAGCGAAACAGAACATGTTACAGCCATGACCACAAACTTTCAGATTTAAAATGATTTAAAGTTTTTTTCACCAGATATAAATTTACAGGTGAAGCCTGACTGAAAGTGGGTGGGCCACGAAATTTAAAATAGCTTTTAAAATGCATGAAAAATGTTTGTTTGCATGTCGTTTGTAGAGATGAACTGTTCCTCTGCAGACCACTGAATCAAACCAACCTACTGCTGCATCACCTGCAGAGCAAACTGTTCAGAGACAGATCCCAGAGAAACAACTGGAACACAACAATGACTAAGATTAAACTCTAAATCTGAAATCTAAATTAAATTAGATTGCATTTCCTGTGAAAATGCTGTGTGAATGCTTAATGCTGAAGAACCTGCTGAAACACAGCTGACATTAGCTAAAAACATGCTGAAATATAACTGAAATGGAAGAACGAGCCTGTTAGCAGAAAGAAGCAGAAAGAACACATAATTGCCGAATTAGGTTTAAATCATCAGAAATGATCACAAAAGCTGTGAAATCAGCTTTAAAAAAGGCTAAAATTATCTAAGGAAATAGCTGAAAAGGCAGAAAGAAGTGGAAGGAGTTGAAATGAGCTAAAAAATGTAGAATTAGCTCAAAAAGCTAAAATTAGCACAAAAACAGCTCAAAAGTAGCTGAAATACCAGAGAAAGCTTAAACTAACACAATTAAGCTGAAAGGAGCTTAACAAGCTGAAATTAGCAGAAACAAGTTAATTAGGCTGAAAGTAACAAAAATTACATAAATAATCTAAAAACCGCTGAAATAAGCTAAAATAAGAACTGAAAGGTTAGAAAAGCTTAAATTAGCAGAAGACAGCAGAAAGAACACGTGTTAGCTGAAAGAAGCAGACATTAGCATAAAAAGTGGAAATTATCTGAAAAATGCTGAAATTAGCACACAAAAAAAAAGCCAGCTTTAGTAAAAAGCAGAAAGAAGCTTAAATTACAAGAAGTGGAGAGAACACATTTTAGATAAATTAGGATAAAAAGAGTGAAATGAGTGCAAAAGCTGTGGAATTAGCTAAAAAAAAAAAAAAAGCTTAAATTTGCATAAAAAGCTAAATAGTAGCTGAAATAGCAGAAACACAGAAATAAACTAAAAGTAGCACAAAACAGCTGAAAAAAGTTTAAAGTTGTACAAGGAAGCTGAAGCAGAACAAAATGTGAAAGGAGCAGTAAAAGGTTGTAAACATCTAAAGATTTGAAGGATGTAAAATGAGCTCAACTCATTTTCTATGAGGAAAAAGTGGCAGAAAAGGCTAAATATTTCAAAAAGCTAAAGTTGCACCAACACCAAAAGTCAGAGCAGGATCGTCCTGAAAGAGCCGAATGTTTGGATGATTTCTTGAAACAGTTTGAAAACTGTGGAAAGAAAAAGATGCTGAAAAACGTACAGAAGAGAAATGGATCACAATAGATGAATATTTCATAAACTTTCACACAGAAACATATATTTTTCTTAAAGAAAAGTCATAAAATGAGTCTCACGCACTTTTGACCGCGATGAACTGTTGGTTCAGGTAGATAAATTGGAGTCTGGCACTTTCCGTCAGGTGTGAATGGAGTGAGAGTTCTGTTCCAGAGCAGTTTTTTCAGAATATGGATCACTCCTGTAACAGATCTGACCCAATTCCTCCGATTTACTCATCTTTACTTTCAACTGATTTCAAGATATTTGTATAACCAAGATTATTCCAGCAGGACTCATTAAGACTAGTTACAGAATCCAACCGTTTTCAAATCCGCTGCCGTTCATGAACTCCGGTACTTTCTCTGTTCTGGTGTTATCATCTTTCAGATTGAACAAAATAAAATCACAGAACACAGGAGTATTTTTGGCTGCTGTTTCTATGTCCAGTTCCGTCGTCTCTTTCACAGAATTCAATATAACGCCAGTTCTTTGTAATTGGCAGCTCTGATTGTTCCGTTTGATCAGGCGTCCATGTTTTTAAGGGTTGTTGTTGAATCTGCGCAGCAAATTACCGGAGTGTGTGGTGCGTGTTTGGCAGAGGAGCTGAGGGACAGCACGCCAGGCCGGCCCGTTTGGCCGTCACAAGTGTTGACTGTAGGATGGAGCTGTGCGTTAGCGTGCGCACCGGGTCTTGAGTAACCGCCCACTCTGCACCGAGCGCCTCTGAATGTTTTTTTTTTCCCCTTTGGTCTGTAAATCAATGAGGCTGACCCACTTCGTTGGCTGACTGACTAATCAGTCAGAATCATTAAAAAAAATAACTCTGCTGAGCAACAACTGCTCTAAAACTTCAGTTTGTAGAAAGTAATTGATGTTAGGGCTGAACAAAATGTCCAGAATTTTATTTAGTTGCTGTGATAATGTTTAATTGAACACTTTAACCTAAAGAAGTTGTGAACTGCAACTGGCAAACCTCATTCCTCAGATCCTACATACTGTGATGCTTGAGAAGCGCCTGGGAAAAGCTAAATGTCTTTATTGCAGATGCTAAAACAACTCTTGCTAAAAAAAATTACTTTATATATGCAATGAAAATATACCATATTTTCTGGCCTATAAGTCACACCTTTTTGCCTAATTTCCATACCCTGAGTGACTTATTTATGAATTTTTCCCTTATTTATAAACCGATTTTTTGCTGAGATATGACCGTTTTCATTCATTCCATTAAAAACATTGAACACTACCATTTCCATCCACTAGATGGCACTCAAGTAGTATGGCATGCCATTGTGTTATGTAAAAGGTAAAAGTGGCTATTAATGATGCAGTCGGCTTGCCATAGAATGCCACCTTCATCCAGCTTGCCTGGAGCAAACATCAAATCAGCTTCATTTAGTTGCATCACCCCGGTGAAATGCAGCTAATTTGACCATTGAAGTGCATTTATTAAGTAAAAGTTCAACTGAGACACAAATTTACTATAATGCTGAGGTAACAAATAATTGTTTTTAAGTGTCACTCTCATTAAATTATTGTTAAAGTCCTCCCATGCACGCTCCCGTGGCCGCCATTTGACAGACAATCGATTTTTGGCACAATATTGGCCCACATTTCCGGGTTCTTGACGTGTAACAAACATGACATGTCAGCGGTGACACATAATAGATGTGACTTGTACAGCAAAGGAACTTATTTATGGATTTTTCAAACTTATTAGCCATTTTTCTGATAGATGCGACATGTACTCCGGTGCGACTTATAACCCGGAAAATATGGTAATTGTTTTGTATTTGTTTTCCTTAATATCGTTAAGGAAAACATCCTATTATCACTCGTGAACAAGATGCCCTGATACCTAAAGTCCTCCACCTTTACTGGTCTATCTACGTTTCAACCCTCACCTGTGGTCATGAGGTTTAGATCATGATGGAAAGAACAACACCCTGAACCCAAGCTGCTGAAATGAGCCTCCTTTGTACAGTGGCCGGGATCAGCCATAGGGATACAGTGAGGACCTCCGTCATCTGGAGGGAGTTTGGAGTACAGCGCTGCTCCTCCATATTGAAAGGAGTCAGTTGAGGTGGTTTGGATATGAGGTTAGGACACCTTCTGAACACCTCACTATGTAGGTTTTCCGGACCCATTCCACTGATAAGAGGCCTTGGAGAAGACCAAGAGCTCGCTGGTGGGATTGTGCATCTTGTCTGGCCTGGGAATGCCGTTAGCTTCCCTAGGAAGAGCTGGAATGTCTCTGGGGAGAGGGAGGTCTGGGTTTCTCTACAGGCCCAGTTGTCTCTGCAACCTACTATGAATTAGACATAGAGGATGGATGGATGGATGGATGGATGGATGGATGGATGGATGGATGGATGGATAGTTAAAGAAAACAGCTAAAAATGTAGGGGTCACCAAAACGAGCAAACTTTCACAAAATGTTTGGCTAGTGTTGAACCCATGAATCTCCTCCTGACACAACCGGGGTTTGAACCTACAGCCACAGGATTTCAGACGGCAGCAGTGACCACCAAGCTACTGCAGTCTCCTATATTTTTATATGAAATTAGCTTTCCTTAAATAAATGCTTGTCCCTCGCGTACTTGAATACAAAAATTTTAACACAGATGTACAGAAATGTGTTAGTGCTCTGAGATTGAGCTCGGGTGGCTGTCAGCCACGACCCCACCAAACTTTAGCTCAATATCTGTAAAAAGGACCGAAATAGACATGTTTGTGTTTCCATCTTCTTCTTTCCTGGGTCACAGAAAAGAAGCGTACATATCCAGCAGTCACTGTGCGAGAGGCGGGGGACACCCTGGACAGGTCTCCAGTCCATCACAGGGACACATAAAGACAAACAACCATTCACACCTAGGGACAATTTAGAGTTGCCAATGAACCTAATGTGCATTTTGGTCTGTGGGAGGAACTCGGAGTACCCAAAGAAAACCCATGCATGCACTTAAAGAGCATACAAACTGTACCCAAAAAGGTCCATGCCTGGAATTTGATCTGGCAACCTTCTTGTTGAGAGGTGGCAGCTCCACCAACTGCACCACCACAATAATTGCATACCTGCAAACTCAGAAGCGATGAAAGAGGTGACAAACCTGTAGTGTGTATGCAGGGGGTGGGGCATCTGACATTATAGGCTAATGTTAACGCACAATTCACTGCTGTTAGCTGACATCCTAGCTAGCGCTATATGCTGACAAGCTTAAATTTATCTTACAAATAGCGTTATGTTGGAAAAGGTAATTGATTACGACACGCATAACGTTGCTAAAGTATGATAAATTTTTTGCCAAATCAATTTTAAATTACAGCATATTATATCATTGACAGATGACGAGACTTACCTCAGAACTAACGGTGTCCAATATTAGAAGTGTGTAGTTATAACTTAGACCAGTTTCCTTCATCCATAGGAAAGATTTCCTAATCATCTATCTTGATGGTGATTGGCCACATGACTCGTGTTCCACCAAAGATGTTCTATTGTGAAGATAGAAACCTTGTTGTTGCTTAAGGTCCAGTCCATGGGAAATTATGCCATTATACCTCTGGACAATCTTCGGATATAGATGATTCACGTAAATGACATATTTTGTTTGAAATTGGCAAATTTCGCCGAAAAGCGACAAGTTTGCAGGTATGTCATTGAGTTTTTGTGTTTGCTAAAGTCAATTCTCAGTGACGGCCATCTTGTTTTGGCCTGTAATGATTTGTAGATGTATGTTCAATACTTATTGAGTGTTTCATTAAAAACCTTTCACTGGTTTGTGAGGTATATTCACACATGGAAGGGATGCATAATTATCTGACTTTTGTAGCAGCAGGCAACAGATAATGAAAGTTGGATGGGGATAGTTTGGTATGTGTATATCCAGGTTTATTATCAGTAACCACAGGACCTGTCTTCAACAGGAAGTGATCCGAAACCTGGTGAAGAGGTATGTGGCCGCCATGATACGCAGCGCAAAAACGGACGAAGGGCTGACGGAAGAAAACTTTAAGGTGAGTGGCCAACGAGATGCTGTTGTCATGGTGACGGGCTCCAAATAAACAAGCAGAAAGGAGAGGGGCCTTTTCTCAAACCACGTCTTTCGGCTGTTCTGTATCTCGACACTCTGCAGAGCTGCTTCTGAACAAACATCGGGTTCAGAGCAACCGTTTATTTCTGTCAGCCCTCCTATAAACTCTGCAGCTTTTATTGGTACCAGACAGTACAGTTTTTTACTGCGGCAAAGATTTATTAAAAGGCGTTAAATAACAAACCAGCCATACTCATCTTCTCCCTTTTCTTTCCAAAAATCTGCTCTTCCAGTAGGAACACTGCCAAGGGGTTTTCGCCTTTTCCCAATCTTCCTGAGCCGTAATTTATTTTAACGCTCAGAGTAGGTTTCCCATGATGCCCTTGGACGTTGGCTTTGAAGTGAACATTCCTTTGGGCTTTTTCCAAAGCAACAACAACATCAGGTGCAGAGCGGACTCAATCACTTCTCCCTCCTGGTGTGTTTACTTATGTCTGAAGTGCGCTCAGGTTATGGGTTGTTGTGTGCTGAAGTGTGCGACCAACATCAGCGTTTTCTTCTCCGAGGAATAAAAACGACACGAGGCGTGCAAAATCCCAGATGGCATGTGGGAAAATAAGTCTATGAGGTGGCTGCAAGCTGATTTATGGGGTTTATATCTTTGTAGTTGTGTGTTTTTACTGGGTGGGCAAAGACAGAAGGAAGAAAGGTAAACAGTGACTGTCTACGCAGGTGTTTATGGAAATTTTGTTTTAAACCTGTTGGTTAAATGAGGGATTTAAAGGGAAGTGAAAATCGGTTTTGTTGTCTCCAGATGGGTTTACTGCCGTTTCTCGGAACAAACACCACATTTCCTGTTTTCCCCATGCGACACGGTAAAATGTCCTCTAAGCATTTGTATTTGATATGAGTTTGGTTATTTCTGAAGAGATGTTCTGTCATTATTGTAGTAGTTACTTCCTCATCAGCTGTGACATCGGCCACAGAACATTGAGACTGGAGATAGGGCAGAAGTCTTCCTCCAAGCTAGGCTAAAGGCTAGCCAATATATTAATATTAAACTTCAACCAATTTGGTGGTGGCCTTTGTTTAGTTTGTTGCTACTCTCTCAACTGAACAATATTTGTGTTGCTATGCTAACGTATGTATGTCAAGCACAGACAGGGTTACCATATTGTTGTAGGGATGCACGATATTATCGGCATGGTATTGGTATCGGCTGATATTAGCGTTAAAAGTTTAATATCGGACACTGGCCATTCCATCAAAATAACTCACCGATATAAAAGACACTGTTTTCGAATGACAACCCAATGACAAGGATGTTTGCAGCGGCAGCACAACGTGATGACATCACGCGTACCTATCTGATCTCACAGCTGAGAAAATTTTTCAAAATGTCGACTGTGTGGAAGTTTTTTTTGTTGTTGTTGTTGTTGGTGAGGATGTCAGATTCCAAATAATTTTGGACTAGTTGAGCTTCGCTACATCATCCCCAGTCAGAGATTTTTTTCCAACGTAGCCTTACCCAAGTTAAAAGCCATCATTTCCGACGTCATTGAGAAGCTAATAGCCGATAGCACTTGGGTGAGTTTTACCACAGACATTTGGACGTTGTGTTAGCCCAGTTAGCATGATCAGTCTTACAGCACAATGGTTATACAAAAACTTTGAAATTAAAAAGACTGTCCTTCATGCACAGGAGTACAGACGATCCCACACTGCAGCTAGGAACCTGGAACAAGCCCCCACAAGTGAAACAGCATTGCAGGTGACCAATGCTAATAAATAACATTCAACACTTTTCATTTAATATAAGCTAAAGTGCTATATAAAGTGCATATCATATGGCTGTTACTGAATATATGTCACCAGCCGTTACAGCTGTTGCACAATTTTTGTAGAAATAACCCTAAAGAAGAGGGCTATGCTCTGACAAAGGAAAGTATATTAAACATATATAGGTATCAGTTATTGGTCAAATACTTTTAGCATAATGGCATATTGGCCAAAAATCCAGTATTGTGCATCCCTTTTTTAAATCATGTGAACAAATAAAAAAACAAACACAAATAAATATGTAGCTGCTTTTTCCTTTTGAGACATCCAAAGGATTAAAACATTTTTTTTTATGAAAAATTTAGGTTTTCCTAAATCGCTGTTATTCTGTGGACACGAGGATGAACCGATTTTAAAAATAACATTTGTGTGTCCACAAAATGCTTTTCCACTGTGGATGGGTTTTCACATAGAGATTTTGTAGAAATAAAAAAACTGTGTTTGTGAATATCTATTTGAACCAATAAAAGTTTAAGAAATTGTCATAGGAAGAAAAAAAAGTGACAGAGGTCCCATCCTTGGTTAGGGTGTGGCAGGCAGTTAAATAATCCTTTTCCTCAAGGAAAACTCAGTGCTCTCCTCTCCTTACCTCTCTGCCTTTGTTCTTGTCTCTCCTTATCTGATGTGGCATCATCTCACTGATATTTGCAATTCTAATGAAAACCAGACACCTGCCTTGCCAATCTGTGCTGTCTCTGCAGATTCCTTCCACAACAGCAAGAAGAAAGCAGCTGAGAAGAAAGGATGTGGAGAGAAAAGCAAATGAGGTGACGAGACATTTAGAGGGACCCTTTCAGAAAAGGGAATATTATGTTACTGCTTGCCTGATATAATGACTTGTTGGACGGTTCAATAAAGGATGGAGAAAAACAGTCTCTTTCATTCAGAGTTGCAACAACAGAGGTCTTCTCACAGATGAAGAATCATGATATGAAGCTGGCTGTCAGACTGTTGAGGGACTTAATCAGCCTCATGGGAGGTCCAACATTATTGTGATCTGGGCTCCTTCCAATCATTTGCTGAGGAAACACATGGTGATATTGAGGTTCATCCGAGGGGAGCATTGCTTTGAAGCTTTAAAGAACTAAAGTCAATATAACAGATATACGTAGACAATCTTTAAAATACCTTGTAATCTTTGGGATGGCAGTTTCATGTTCTGTCATTTCAGCAGTGTCCCCTTTAAATATTTATTTATAATCTTGCATCAGTGAGACTAAATGAAAATCCTGCAAAGGCAGACCCTCACCTGGAACAAGTCTTTACTGTGTTTCCCAATATGATCTATCACAGCATATGATCTGCTCCCCTGCTTGGCCTTTAATTGCTGATAACCAAAGGTTGAGAGTAACAGCAGCCCTAAAGAGGCCTTTAACAGCTAGCAGGCTGACAAGAGGAAAAAGAAGCAGGTGGAGAAGGAGGGAGGTCAGCATGATGTTATCAGTCCATTACAGACCCCCAAGTACAAAAGCAGCTTCTCTCCTTTTCAGTCTGGCCTAGTTGTGACCAATGGTGAGACACTTTCTTGTGCACCAGAAGTAAGTATGCGTACAAAGCTACCTTGATGCAGGTGTCAGAAGGTGCCGCTTACACTTACTGGTCTTTGTGCTGAGTTCCACCTCATTTTTGGTCACTTTTAATAAACAGATAAAGCAGCAGAGACCCCAAAGACCTACCATGGAATAAAGATTGCTGTCTTGGATTAATTAAGTGATAGAATTAAAAAAATATGAACATTTAGATCAAGTATATCCTGTGACATTTTTAGCCTAAACTATAGCCAACTCCTTCATTTGTTCCATTGCCAGTAGCCCTAAGTTTACTTTCCTGGGACAGAGTCAAGGGGACTGCTAAGAAAAACCAACTCACACCTGTTCCCCCCTCTATGAATGCCTTCTCAGCTCTACCCTCCCCTTGGAGCTGCCACTGGATTGTACTGGTGCTTAATGTAGACGGGGTGAGGACAGTGGTATTGTCACCCATTTAGAGGGCTCTGAGGACACGTGGCTCACACTTTTGCATTCTTGAGAGGGTATGGGTGAATGCAGGCTGTGGGCGCAGTGGCAGGTGCTGTGACGGATTTTCTATGGAGTGCCAAACCAAACACAGGGAAGCGAGGTGGGGTTAGGGTGGGGCAGGGACATTGGTAAAGGGAGTATGGAAAGATTAGAGTGCCGTGGCCCTTCTCGTTTAAAAAAGGAAGGAGGAGAGAGAGGTGTAACCGGAAAGGTGTTAGGACAGGGTCACATTCTGCTGCATCATGCCTTGGTGCTTTCAATTAACAAACCAAATGAATGAGCTCAGAAAGAAATTTGTTGTAAAATAAAGAACAATGATAACTGAAATGTCAAAAAAGACAGTGTTTAAACTGCAACTTCTTTTTATCCACCTGTAGGACAACTTTGAAGTAGTGCTCCAACTTGAAATTTTAATAGCAAGAGGACATGTGAATCAGGTAGCATGTCTCTTGTATCATGTCCTCTAATGGCCCACCCAGTCACCGGGAAATTAACATTACACAAAACCTGTCCACAGGAAAGCTGGAGGTATAGCTATTGCAAAACAGAAATAGGATATACCTTGTTTGCTAACACTAGGTCTCTGCCTTGCCCTTAAGATCCCCCTTTACACCATTATGATGGTGATGAAAGAAACGGAAGACAAGCACAGAGAACGTGTGAGGTCAAACCCAAACTGCACTGAACTGCACTGCTCTACCAGCTGCTGTTGTTCTTTTCCTTACTGCCTTCTGCAGAGATCACCACAGTGAGCAAACTTGCATGAAAGACAACTTCCTGACTGGACACCATGCCTGACCCAACTTGGGTTTGAACCTGCAGCCTCATAGTGACAAGACAGAAGCAATGAATGGCTACTAAGTGGTTCTAGCAATTTTACACTGATTTGTGTTGTACAAGATTAATAATGAAGAATTGGAGAGGTTTAACGTCCCTTGAGACAATTTTTTTTTTAAATAATATTAAAACTGCTTGCTCTATTCTTTCACTTGGGCCGATGCACATAACTTCAAACTCGGGTCCTCAGTCAGAGGCCTGGGAGCTTGAGGGCTGTGCTAAGTCTCAGATGTTCCTGAGACTGTTCTCTTCTGGACAGAGATCTCTGATATTGTACCTGGAATCTGTTGGTGCCACTGGGACTATTGACACCATGACTCTACAACTTATTGATATTTCTCAAGTTCTTGTGCACCTTCTTTGCGCTCCTGCACATTATATTGTTTTGGCCTATGTCATACTGTACTTGCAGAAGTAGCCAAACTATGTTAAAATAAAATAAATGTTAGCGAGTGATGACAGTATCAATTTATGAAATAATCTCGGGAGTCAGTACCATGATCTTGTAATCCTGAGGCTGCAGGTTTGAGCCCTACAGTAGTCCTTCGCTACTTCACGGTTCAACTTTCGTGGACTCGCTCTATTGCGTTTTGTGGATGTACAATCCATAATATTGTACAAAAAAAATTGTACAGGACACTTGACTGTCAACTTTAATATTACCACATGATTGGGATAGTACTGGATGCAGTACTGTACAGTAAAAAGTTTACGAAAAAAGAAAATACTTCAGACAGGCGCCACCATTGTCTAGTTTCCTCTCAGTAAGCCTCCATCGTATTCCCTGTGGTTACCCAATCTGTTGTGGAAGCACGATCTGTAGCGTCAGCTTATTTGCATATGCACTAAAAACAATACTTCCGGGTCACATGGGTGGTGTAGCGCTGCTTCACTTCACCATGAAGCAGCACTGTTTCAATTTGGAAATAATTACAATATTGGTTTATAATCATTGTGCATTATTCCAGTGGTAATGAAGAGTTGTGTAAATAAAATCAACCTCTTTATGCTAGTTTGATTAAGTAATCATTTGATTGATTTTATTAATTATTATTTAATAATTTAGCGTCCAATATACAGTATATGAAATTTGGGGGTTTTGTTACCAGCCATCAAGTGGTAGTTTGTATTTACACAACTCCTCATTACCTCTGAAATAAAGCATGCACTTAAATTAGTGGTAATTTCTTAATGATTATAAAACAATAGTATAATTATTTCCATGGTGAAACAGTGCCGCTTCGTGAAGATTAAACCTCTGCTGACCAAAAGTAAGACTGTTTCTTATTTTACTTTTTTAACAAGTAATCCATTAAAGCAAAACAATTTTTTGTGTACTGTATACAGTATTGAACACAAAATAATTAATTAATAATTACTAAAATCAATCAAATGATTACTTAATCAAAGCCAGCATAAAGTGGTTGTTTTTATCTAAACAACTCTTCATTACCGCTATAATTATTTCCATGATGAAACAACGCCACTTTATGGTGAAGTAAAGCAGTGCTACATCACCCGTGTGACCCGGAAGTATTGTTTGACACTACGGGTCGTGCTTCTTTTTTTCTGCCCCTTGTCCTGTTCAGCATTGATGGCACTCAGAATTATTGTCTGAGTGTCGAGGTGATGCCCAACAGATTTGCTTTCACAAACAGAGCATTATGGCTGGCCCTAATGCTCCACTTGATACATAAATAAAACTTTATTAGAATTTGCTTTGGGTTTGTTTCAGATGTAATGGACACAGGGATGAAAAGACAAAGAAGAAAACAAAGGTAGAAAAGTGAGAGAAGGGTTAAAAGGGAAAGAAGGAGATAGGATTAGAGGAGAGAGAGATACAGTATAAAGAGAACACAAATCAACATCATTGAAATCTGCCTCTAGACCTGTGTAAAGAAAAAAAAAGACAAAACCAAGAAACCACAACAACAAACAACATATACAGTCTAATGATACTTATAACATCATTAGAAAGCATTTTATAAGGTACATGGTAATAAAAATTGTATTTCGTGGCCACTGTAACCCAACTAAGTGTGTATCTGATAAACACCTGAATCTAAACACCTGTGTGAGCAGCTTGTCACCATAAGCGTGCAGGGGTTTTGGTGAAACTGAGGCACCATGTGGATTATTCTGCCAAGAGTGATGGTGTTCGCTCTGGATCTGATCACCCCTCTGACCCGTGGTGCTCCAGGGGCCCAGCTGCTGGCCAGCTACCTGCACACGCAGTCCATGTAAACAACTGGAGTTGTTTACCTGTGCGCCGCGTGAACCGACATGAAGGAGCTGTTCTTCAAAATCTGCGCCCGCTGGCGCGCGCTCCCCTCACCACGGCTGTGTCTGCGTCTGACCTTATCAGGATGTGTTTGATGAACGCAAAGTCTGTTTCCAACAAGACTTTCATCCTCGATGACTTTTTTTAAAGACCAGGAGGTGGATTTTCTTCACATCACGGAATCTTGGATATCAGATGGTGAGTCTAGCGCCTTGGTGGAATTATTACCTTCAGACTGTCTGTGCTTTAATGCCCTGCGGCCATCAGGCCAGCACGGGGGTGGATTATTAACAGTTTTTAAACAAATCTTTGCTTGTAAACAGTTGGCCATCCCTGTTTCTCGCTCCAGCTTTGAGCTGAGTGTCTTTGAACTTGGACACTCCCCTCCGGTTCTGTGCGCTCTCGTCTACCGCCCCCCGAGATCCAAGGACTTCATAAGTGAGTTCTCTGACTTTTTGGCGGATATCTCACCGAAATACACACACTTGCTGATTATTGGAGACTTTAATATCCATATGTGTTGTCAGAAGAAGCCCTTAGTGAAGGACTTCCTAGATTTATTGGACTCTTTTAATTTAACTCAGCAGGTAAACGGTCCCACCCGCTCGGGCCCCGGCGGGGACGTGCATGCCAAACCGCTGTGAGCATGCGTGTCCGGCGTAGGGAGATGGATCATGGACATCCACCCCCCAAAAGGAGCCGGGGCCGAG
>JARVGS010000001.1:29211064-29232624 GCA_031762315.1 Hypsolebias antenori | reverse complement strand
CAATGTTGGTACTCAAAACACTTCTATTGTCCAGATTGTTCTTTTTATTTTATTTTATTTTTGTCACAAGGCAAAGCGTGCTGAACAGTTGGATGCATGAACTTGAACTTTTTTAATTCACACTTACTTTATAGTTTTAGTTTTACTAGAACTACACAAACGTAAAACTTCTCAAAATAAGTTCCTTCGTGAAGTGAGAGGGGACGTTGCACCTCGAGGTGAGAGTGAAAAGATAAGCTGATTTATTTGGGGGGGGAACCGTCGCTCTAATTTCTTTCTGTGGCAGCTTCAGCCTTTGAGTCTCAAATTGATGGGAGCAGATTTGCATTGTTGGCTCCAACCTGACATTTACTTCAAAAGCACAAGTCTGATGAATTTCTGCTCTTCTGTGATTCCGTCCCAAAGATGTTCCACACTGACAGCCGTGCTCAACATAGACATGGACTCGCAAAACAAAGCCACACGCAAAAAAAAAAGTAAGGATCAGAAAAAAACAGAATAAGTTAGGATAAAAGTGATGCTGGAGCAGGTTTTACATTAACAACTTTACTTTTCCTCGTTGCCTTTTCTTTGAAGCAATACTTTCTCGTGATGAAATCTCCAGAAATCTATTTGTTCACCTCATTTTAATCAACAACGAGCACGCGGTTAATTAAACGATTATCATTAGAAAATATAAAGCTGCTCCTGCGTCGTCTCGTTTTGATGAAACTCTCCCCGAACACACAACTGAGACATCAAAGCAGAGCTAGTGATGTATTAGCGCGTGATGAATGAAGCTATTGACAGCCTCCATTTCTTTCTGTGTCCTGTTGCAAGTTAGCTGATGTGGGCAGCTGGGATAATTCTCCAGAGTCCTGCATGGCATGAGCAATGAGCCAACACGGGCCTTACAGAATGCCGTCCAGAATATTTTAAATGAACACATATAAGTTCCTGAGCTCTTTTTAATTAATCCAAAGTTGACCTAAAATTAACTTAATGCATAATATGCATGTAATCTCCTCACCGGAGCTCAGGGGAATAAAATCAATTGATCACTTGAAGCCGTTTCTAACTTAATGAGAAACACTTACAGATAGCTCGCTTGTTGTTCCAACCATAGATCATTTGAATACTCTCCTCCTTTTTTTGTAGTTTTTTTTTTTTTTCTGCTTGTCTGATTTTACTGTTTTTCTTCATTTGCAAGGACGTTCATGCACTAGTAGCCTTTTTGATCGGTCTCTTGCACATATTTGACTAGCAAACAACTTGTGCATCAAGAAAGTTGAAATGAAGTGCACCTGTCTGTGTGAGTGGACGCTCTGTGTACAATTACACAAATATATGTTTTGTTTCCAAGGTGCTGCTAATAAAGCACTCAATGGGGATACAAAACACTTATTTGAATAATTGTGCACACACACACACACACACACACACACACACACACAAAGCCCATACATAACACATTCTGGCAGAGCTGCGTTCAACAACGTGCACACCGGTCCAGTCTTTGCCTCCCCTCCAGCTCCACTCCAGGGAGCAGATGTTTGGGGACAGCTTACAGCCTCAGCGAATTTCTGTGTACACAGCAAACAGCAGCACTCAGCACTTCTGGCTGCAGAGGGAAATTTGCTCTCGTGGGTGGGGAGGGATGGGGAGGGATGCTGGGGTGGGTCCTTTGAGTCAGAGGAAGGTGTCATGAGGATGGGAGAGGAGGGAATAGGGTGAGGAGGAGGGTGCAAACAGAGGTGAAATTGTGTCAAGGTTGTAAGTGCCTCACGTTGGAAGGAAATCTACATTTCCTGAGAGACTCGGTTGTTGTTTGTGGCACGACAGAGCGCCACGTCCATCGGCGTGACATTACGACGCTCCAGGAAGCTCATATGTTACATATCTGTGTCTACATGACCTCTGCTGTGGAGCTTTGTCTTCTCGCTTGTTTGAATTGACCTTTTGAAATGTTGCAGACAAACATCATGTGGATAGAGAAAAAAAAATACCAATGCAATAAGCCCCTGTCTCAGAGTGCTGATGTTGCAGCTAAAATACCAAAACCGGGCAACAGCTTAATGGCATTGGCCGTGCTACTCTTTAATTGTGCACACTGTACAGAAAAAAACGACAATCATTCCGTACAGAACCATCCATCTTTTCTGTTCACAGTGCAGCTTTTGCACATTTGCTTGACAATATGCTTCACACAGAGCTATGTAAATAGGCTGAAACATGCACATACGGTCTTATTTCCTACATGTGTGCAAGAACACACATTTGACCCCTCATCAGTGTGTTACGAGCCCTAAACAAACTGGCATAAATGAGCCCTGCGATGCTTATTTGTCTGAAAGAAGGCAACCCCCTACGCCTCTGCCCCTGGGGTGAGGTTGCCATAGTGACAGATTCACAGACATATGGAGGGAAAAGGAGAAGGGGAGCCGCTCTGAAGGGGTGGGGCTATAGAGGTGATGCGGGGATGCAGAGGAGAATGGTACCTGTGTGAGGGCGCCAGTGGATTGTTCAGATGCAACTTTTTGTTTTGTCAGTCAGTCATACGTCCCTGACAGTCGGGGAGGTGACAGTTTGTAAACTTTTCTCAGTCGAGTCTTCATGGAGCAACCATCTCAGCTCCATTTTATGAGGAAAATAATTATTTTCTAACAGGCTTCACGGCTCAAAAATCAAATGTACGTTAGACGAAATATTTGATTCGCGTGTTGGTATTTTATTTCTTTGTTTTATGCGGTAATTACTGATCAGGGTTAAGACATCAAGTGCTTCTTCATCAAGTTTTTCTAACTTTCTTATTGTCAACTTTTCAGCCAAACTGAGGACAAGCTCACTCGATCGGGCAAAGTTGTGAGGAGAAAACAGACAATGGAAGGATTTTTTTTTTTTTTTTTTTTAAAAGAAGCGTGCTGGACTTAGGTCATCAAGATTGAAAAACACTTTTTCTCATGATCCTTTTTGCAAAGACCAGGTGCTCAATAAAACCTCACGCCTACCGTTTTACTTTTTTCATCTCCACCCCTCCCATTGCTGTCTGCTCAAACCCTCTATGTGCCTTCCATCCACCATTCAACCACCTTTCTCCTTCTCTTCCCCTCTCCCTGTGTCATCCGTCTTCTGCTCTGTCTCTGCCTGCTCTCCAACTGATATGAGAGGGTGACCCATGGGCCCTCAGGGGTCAAGTGATACAAGGTCATTGGCGGGTCATCTCTGCTGAATGGTCCACCTCAAAAAGGAACTTCTGGAAGTGGCCAATCAGGTCTTGCTCTCCTCCACCCACCCTAAGGCGGATTCCCTCCCCCCCCCCCAGCTCATCAGCAGCCTGTATCACATGACCAGTGTGAGACGTCAGAGGGAGGATGATTAATGATGCTTTTAGTACCTGTTTAGAATGAAGCTGTCCACACCACACTGTAATTACCCGCTCCCAGGCGGCAGCTGCCCAACATAATTGCTTTTTGTTTGTTGACCTGGTTTATTGAGGAGAAGATGGCGTTGGTTAGCTAGTGCCATGTACAGTATACAGAGGTGAGGCTGTACGTACATGTCAGGAGTTTAGGTGGCTGAGTGAACTAAAGATTTAAGGAATTTACAAAAAAAAAAAATGCAAGGGTGAACACACAAAAAAAAGAACAAAAAACAAGGAAGCTCCAACTGTACACTGCAACAGAAAGGGCTGCCATGTGAGGCTGAAACATAACGTCTCATGCAACCCTCCAGCAAAAGGTCAAATACAGCCACAGGCTTCTTGTGCAAGGTTATGCTAAAGTGCACAAGTGTTTGACATGCACGAGGCGGTATGTTCTGTCAGGCACGTTTCATGTCAACAGCATGAAAGCAGGAGCTCTGTGTTGCTAGGAAAATTCAAAACAAAGTTCAGAAGGTCAGCACCAGACATCCCACACCCCCTCTCACCCCTCTTTGGCTACATGCCTAAAGCAAATATGAAAATTTCAGTACCTGTGGCTCAGCGCCACGAGGACGGTGACAATGAAACTCAGATAAACAACCCCTCGTTTGACCTATGGAGAGCATAAATTCGCTGCCCATAAATTCTGGAGCGTTTTAGCTCTGTTTGGCGCATTCGTCGTGCCTCTCTACCAAGACTGAGAGGGGCGAGTGTCGGATATCAGTGCTTCTGTATGAGCAGCTTTCATCCTGCTCCTGGTTCTCACATAACTCAGTCCTGCAGCCTTTATCACGCCTCATAAATAACTAGGCTATCGCCTGATAATGTCCGCTTAATGCTTAGTCAATAAAGCCCACAGTAAGAGGGGCCTTTTTTTAGCCTCTCTCCTGTACATAAATATAAACATTGGAATAGATTGATGTGATGGGCAAGCTCCTTTTACATTGGGACAAAAAGAGCAGAGTGTGGACCCAGGAGCTGAAGGTGGGCTGGAAGGCTGCAGGTGTTTAGACGAGATAGTGGGCCGTAATGACGGGGTTGTGAGAGAAAGGCTGAGTGGATAGCCTTGACTGATCACCTGTGAAAGACACATGCACTCGTATACACACAAACGATAGCACACAGACGCACACGGGCATAATCATTCACACACCAACACACACACTAATGCCATCATTAGTTAACCCATTGGAGTCGATGTCTGGTGCACAAAAGCTCATCCTCCCTATTTGAAGGGCATTAGATCCACAAGATGAAGAGCTAGTGATCTGCTTTTGTATCTTGTTACGTATGCAAAACCAGTCGTGTGCTGCCACCACAAAATTAAAAACACGGTTGTGAGTTTCATTGTCTTCGCAGGGGACAGTTATCGACCATTCGCAGCCGTCGTCAGCCCATTCGATTCCTGCGCGGCACCGAGGGACAGCTGTAGTCACAGTGATGGGATCAGAGTGAGCCTGGAGAGACGGAGGCTGACAGAGATGTTGCTGGGCTGAACAAGGGCTCTGATTGTGATCCATGGGTTAGTCAGTGCGGTGGCACCTGGGCTTTGAGAACAGCTGGGGCAGAGAGGCAGCAACACTGAAGGGGTTCAAACTAAGAAGGATGTGCTCATCAGTTCAGATTGACATGCACGGCGGGGCGATGTTGGCGGTTTGCTTGTTACGTGCTGAAAACTATTTCTGTGGAGCAAAAGTCAGACACAAGATTACAAAACAAAGGATGATCAAAAAGCAGGAAAAACAATCCTGATAATCAGAATATGCTTCTTTTTTTTTTTATTCAAATACAGGTAGTCCCCGATTTACGAACGGGTTCAGTTCCTACGCCCGTTCGTAGGTCGAAAAACGCCGTAAGTCGAAACATACATAAGACCTGTACAGCACTGAATACCGTAATCATTTTATTTAAAAGCGCCTTTTAGGACACCCAAGGACACTTCACAACAAGAAAGATATAGAAATGCCCAGGCAAGGATCCATGTAAAACAGCAGAAAGGACTGAATAAATAAACCAAAAACAAGGAAAAAAGTACCACGTGCAGCTAGCTGCAGCATGGCAGCCATGCGCCACGCCATCGTTTACTCACCGGAAGTTTTAACTGTACAGTTAACAAGCACTTAGCATATCCTAACACAGTACCTTACATAATTATCAAAAAAATCATATGTTTTAGAGCCATAATAAAGGAAAAAAAAGAGAATTTCCTACCGGGAGCTGGTGAGGCCTTCATCCGCCTGTTAGCATGTTTGTTAGGTGTCTCTCCAACATCTGAGGCTCCCTGTAGTTCGTGCGGTCCAGTTTGTTTATAGTAAGGCCTGTTAGCATGTTAGCTCCATACATTTGGAGCCATAATGAAGGGAAAAAGAGTTAATAACCTACTCGTATGCTGGTGAAGCCTTCCTCCACTTGTTAGCATGTTAGCTCTCCAGCTACGCTGTTCCTGCCGTCTCTCCTGTAGTAAGTTTCCACTGAGTCAAGCTACTCTTCCCCCCCTCCCTCCGGTAAACCTCCTGTAAATTTCCGCTGTTTCTGCTGTCAAGCTACTGCTTCTTACAGACAAACAGGAAGTACAACCGGAACTTGGTTTTTCAAAATAAAATTTTTCAAAAAATATATATATTTTTATGAGATGTGTGACGTAACCCCGAAACGTCGTAAGTCGAGACCGCCGTAAGTCGGGGACTACCTGTACCATGCTCCATGACAATCTACAGGAAAGACACATGTCTTGACATCTTGGACACCTAACAAAAGAAACTTCCGAGACACTTTCTGCCCCCCGGGTGATTTCTGAATTAACCGAGGGGGCCAGTGGGGGTCAAAGCCACCCCACCCCCGGTGCACCTCTGTTCCTCTGAACGAGCTGATATGGATACACCTATATGTGAAAAAGTAAGCTATGGTGCTGCAGCTTAGTAATGTGATGAACTGATGGCAATAGAGTGCGACTGCCCGCTCGTAAAATTAAACAAAAACTTGTTTATTACCGTGAGAATATTGATGACATACAGCAACTTTTTAGTTGGTTTAGAAACTAGTTTACCACAAAAAGGTTCAATAAAATGAGTTAATTTATTGTGTTTAGCAGTTGACATTAGGAAGTTGTCCGTCACACGTCTAACGTGTTGCACTCCATGTCAAACCAGCTGAGTTCTGTTCCACGTCTCGTTTGGTTCCGCTTCGTTTCTGGAAGCCACGTCCGTGCAGGTCGTGGATGGTTTCATCTGTAGTTTATGAATGAGCAGAGGAGGCGTAAAGATGAACTAACTGGTCTGTGCGCTCATTCCTATGACTACGTTCTATTGATATTTGACCAAAACATGAATTAAAAAATGACACTATCTCTTTATTATTTCTCCACTTTTGCTCGTCTACTTTTTAGTTTTTGTTGGAATAAAAAGGCATAAATTTAACTTTATTAGTAATATTTTTTACAATTTTTATAATTTTTTATTGGCTTTTGTTTTCACCATAACCATCTCTTTGAATTATGTGATTCAGCAACACTAAAATTTATTATTTTCATTATTTTATTTTATTTTTTAAGATTTTTTTTTTTTTTCGTTTTACAAAGTACAAAATATGAGGGAGGAGGGAAATGTTGACAGTTTTCTTCTGTTTAACCAAATCAAGTTATGTTTGGTTGAAGTACTGGAGTAACTTCCCCCTGAATGACCCCACTCTCGTGTCTGACACACATCCCTTCACCTTCACTGTTTATTCCCTCTTTCTTTCTCTGTTGTCGCTCTTCGCTGCTTGTCCTCCTCTTCACTCTTGGCCTCTACAAAGTGATGGTTCAGCTCCCCTCTCTCAGGCAGCCATCAGCCTCATCTCTCCCACTTACCCTCCTCACCCTCTTCTTTCCAGTTTGGGCTTTTCCATTCATGTTTATTGCAGCGTGTAAGACTTAGAAAAAAGAAATAACTTCAGATTGTGTGGAAAAAAGAAAAAAGAAATAACTTCAGATTGTGTGGAAAAAAGAAAATCCCAGACATGGTCCAGAAGTAGGTCTACGCTCCTTCAATTTAAGGGTTTTATGCATCGAGACAAACAAAAAGATGTGGTTTTCATCCGTTTCTAAAACATATTGACCTCAAGCGAACAAAAACAACATCTTCCACTAGGCCTGTGACAATAAACAATAAATCAATTAATCGTTTGATGAAAATTATCAACTTCGTTTTCATTTATCGGCTTTATCGTTTCTTTGTGTCTTTTTTTTTTTTTTACTGAATACACTGACCCCTCCCTTTCTCTTTAAAATATGTTTTAGCAAACCAAAATCGTGTTTTTGGATTGTTAAAAGCAGCTACGCTACGAGCTAAGCTACAAGCTAAGCTAACAGGCCCACCTCAGGACAAAAGTCTGTTTTGTCGAAGCTCCACAATTCACGGTTGAAACTTGTGCCTTTGTGTAAAAAGTTGTTTTTCTCTGTAAAAGAAGCTGAGAACTTAACTGATTGTTTATTAAAAGCTTTGTGTGGAAAAATGCTAAAGAGTTTAAACCACACCGAGCGGCCGCCATTTTGAGAACAGCCCATGTCACATCAAGTGGCCTCCCTCTTTTTTTTCTTAGAGACACGCTGCTTGCTCCCTCACTATCCATCCTTCAGTTCAGTCTTAAAGGTACTACATGCAAAACAAATTGACCAACATTTCTTCTTAAATTTTAATTACCAATTATTGTCAAATTTCAAGCAATATTATCATTTATCGCAATAATTTCTGAGACAATTAATCGCCCAGCAAAATTTGTTATCGTGACAGGCCTACATTCCACCACGTTACAAAGCTGGGAGTGAAACGGCGATCTTGAGGTTTAAAATCTAAACATTTTATGTTGCTTGAATTAAAAAAAGTGAATATTCTTTTTCCTGTGATCGTTTCACACCGAACATTCTTCAACATTGCTGGTTTTCTGTCTCCCTGCAGGAGTTGAAACAGGATATCTCCAGTTTCCGCTACGAGGTGCTGGATCTCCTCGGCAACCGGCGTCCTCCGCGGCGACACTACTCTTCGTCCAGCGAGACTACGAAAGACGACACTGCCGTGGCATCAGAGGATGACAGCGAATCAGGCGACGGCAGCGGAGGAGGAGGAGGCCAGAAGTCTAAAAGTGTCACCTTCTCGAACACGGTGGAAGACGACAGTAGGCCCGGTCCGACGCTTGGCGTGTCGGCGCTGGTGCGCTCCATTTCAGGAATGACACGGATAGACAAGGGGCAGGAGGGTCAGCTGGAGGAGGTGATGGGGTGGGGGGAAGAGGAGGAGGAAGAGGAGGGGAAACCAAAGAGCAACGGGTTGAAGACGACTGTCATCCCCCCTTCCTCCACGACAATCCTCCCCTCGTCGTCTTCGTCGTTGTCCTCGACGTTCTCCTCGTCGCTCGTTCGCACAAAGAACCGCCTGCAGCGCCTCTCAGCCCCGAGCGCAAAGACAGACTCCTTCAAACGCCTCTCCTACCTGTTCTCGCGCTCCAAACGCAAAGCCCCGCCCATGCCGCTCGCCCTCCAGTCCCCGCCTTCCTTCACCATCTCTGACGGGTTGCTCCGGCCGCTGGGGGGCCACAGCCACTCCGACTTCGGACTCAGCGACGTCACAAGGAGCGACAGCCACCTGAACGAGGTGGGCCGCTCGGTGGACAACCCGTCGTTCTCGCCACGGAGGTCGAACGGGCGGGACTCGCTCCTGGCGCTGCCCCTCCCTCCCCCGTGCCCCTGCCAATCCCTGCACTGTGCTTCCAACATGTCCGAGTCCAGCGCGCGCCTCCTGGACTCCAGCGAGGACGTTTTTCAGAGCGACGGCGTGGAAAGGGCGGGCGAGGGCAGCGTGCAGGGGGGAGGGGGGCTGAGGATGATGATGGGCGGGTGGGTGGGACCCTGTGAGGATGTCTTAGGGGACAACTGTGACGTCATAGAGGACTCCGTCACCACGCAGCTATAGAAAAGAGCAAAACCCGCCTTTTGTTTTGTTCTTTTCTGTTCACGGGATGGCGCGATGCAGAGAGAGAGGAGCAAGAATCTAACATTTTTATGGCTTTAACAGGATAAATCTGGGATTTGTCTGGACTACAACAGAGGATGTTAACACCTGGAGGACTGGATCGTGTCGGGATGTGTTTATGGAGACAGTTTGACGCCCACTGTGGACTCTCAGACCACATGAAGCTCATGTTTGCACACTCTTATTGGTTTCAAAACTTCTCAAGGGCTTGTTCAAGTTGTTGTGTGGGACGCCTCGCTGCAGAGCAACGAGTCTTAGTTCAGCTCAGGATTAACCGGATTATAAAGTGTCCCCAGTGGTCGGTCGTACGCAAATCGATCGTGTAAGAGTGAGCAAACAAGAAGCAAGTTTCACTCTTGAAGGACATTACATGATGTCACTCATTTTACTTTCAAACACAAACGCAGACAGAAATCTATCATTTAAGTCCCGCTTCTGTTTAATTTAGTTTTTTTTTTTTTTTTACGATCCATAAATTTAATCTGTATGGCTCCCAGTATTCCTAACTGGAAAGAAAACTTTAAAAGAAGTTTATGAAAACCTGCATTTTATAAAACATATATTGGATTAAGATGTCTCACTGACACTGATATAAAGTTTGTATTTATACAAACTCAGTTGTAACTATACAAGAACCTTCAATATACAAAATAAATTATTGTTATTTACAGAATATTTCTGCACAGAACACCTGATTTGAAAGATGTCATATGCTGAAATACAGCTCATTTTCTATTGTGAACATGTCTTTAAGTTTTAGGCTTAAATGTTTTATATAAAGGATACATTTTTATTTAATTACTCAGCCCCTCAGTAAAACAAGAGGAGACATGTTATTAAAGGACTTTTATATTTTTAACAAGATTTTTTATTTTTTTTTAAATCCCAATAAAGAGCTGCGGACGTTAGCATTAGCCTCAATTAGCTCGCTGTGATGCTGTTTCCGTGGGGATTCTGTAAAAATACTACATTTAACATCTTAATATCCACTAGTGGTTATAAAATGTGTAGGGAATGTTAAAATGAAATATGTATTTGTCTGTTCACCAATATGCCAGCATTTCTGAGTCAAAAAATGCACTTATTTTTAGGAAAATAGTAACACTAAGATCAAAAAAATCTGTTTAGGTAGCTCAAATTATTGATTTTGGTGCACTGACTTTTGTGTTAAGGCAAAAACTACTAATATGAGCTTC
The DNA here is from genome assembly GCA_031762315.1 of Hypsolebias antenori. Classification (NCBI taxonomy): domain Eukaryota; kingdom Metazoa; phylum Chordata; class Actinopteri; order Cyprinodontiformes; family Rivulidae; genus Hypsolebias; species Hypsolebias antenori. The sequence continues at coordinate 29,222,023 of JARVGS010000001.1, read as the reverse complement.
ATCAGTTCTTTGTTCCATCGCCGCAGGATGTTTACAGTTCAAAATCAATTCCGAACAGTCCAAAAAATGTGTTGAAATTATAAGATAATTGTAAAAAAATTAAGGTAATATTCAAATAATAGCTCAAACTTTCTTTTAAGATTCCTTTCTGAACCATTCAGTGTGATGCCTTTTCCAGAATTAGACACGTTTTCATATCTACATCTTGGTTTTAACTGTCCCTATAACCTCTCAAATAAAAGCATCACATTTAATCTAAGATTAAGTTATCTTAATACTACATGTGTATGGTGATGATTTTAAAAAGATATTTAAGAATCTTGGGTAACACTTTATTTGACGGGGCGTTCATAAACATGACATAACACCTGTCATGAACATGAACAAGTCTTTGTGAATGTTTGACTGTTATTAAATGTCATAAAGTAAATTATGACACCTTTAATGCAAAGTTGACATCGTTCAAAATGTCTTTGTCATGTCTTCACATTAACCAAGAAATCATAACCTGTCATAAATGTTATAACAGGCATTAAATCAAACTTTAAAAAGTTACATTATCGTACCCTGACATTTGTTGTTAGCCAACTTTGGTGGCCATGACACCATTAGAATTGTGTCATTAATATTGTCCCTTACCTCAAGTAAAGTGGAACACGTTAGACTAGTTATAATTCAATTCAATAACACTTTATTAATCCCAAAGGGAAATTAAATGTTATTGTAACTCGTTATCCTCGTTTCATTAAGAGATGTTTAGATACTGATGGCTGTAGGCAGGAAGGATCTCTTGTAAAGGTCCGTCCCATTGCGGATCCAAAGAAATTGGCTGCAGATACCATTCGATCCATCCACCCAGACTTAGTTGGCCTCTCAGTTCCCCTCGGCTGCAGGACCACCTGAATGCCAGCCAGAACTCCTCCCAGAATGCTGGCCACTCCTCCCAGCAGCCCGCCGAGCTCCTCGTTGCTACAGACGGACAGCTGCAGGTGCCGGGGCATGATTCTGGTCCTTCTGCTGTCACAAGCCACGTTTCTAGCCAGTTTCAGGATCTCCTTAGGAAATCTTAGGATTTCAGTGGTCAGGCACTTGAGCACAGCCGGCAGGTAGACGGTAATGCATCCATGGAGCCTCCTTTTCGACTCATTTGAGATTTGGCACTTTAGCTGAGATATTATTTGACACGGCATCTGATACCAGAGGAAACAAATCATCCAAAAAAGTGATTTACATCCAGAAAAACAGGAATTAAAGTTTCCAAAAACATCTCAGAATGAATGTAACAGAGCTACTCCAAGATGCAGCCACCCTGTTTCATTACACTGACAAGTGCTTATAAATACCCTAACCAAAGATATGGACTAACAACAAATGTCAGGGTACTGTAATGTAACTTTTCACAGTTTGATAATTAACACCTTACCATTAATAACATTTATGACATGTTATGATTTCTTGGTTAATGAGAAGTCATGACAAAGACATTTTAAATGATGTCAGCTTTGCATTAAAGGTGTCATAATCTAACCAAATGACACTTAATGTCAACAGTCATAAACATTCATAAAGACTTGTTCGTGTTCCAAGTGTTACCGAATCTTGATTGAATTTCTGCGCTGCGGTCTGACCTTTAACCTTCCTACGAGCTGAGGGTTTGAAAGTGTGACAGCTTCATCGTCGTGCTCTGCGCCTTGTTTCCTGTTTTTGGTGTATTTTCATGTCAGTCGAGTCAAACTGTCCTCATAAACATTTTCCACAGGAAACTTCAAGGAAACCAAAGGGCAGCAATTCGTCAAAAACTGGAAACGTTTTCTTCTTTTCCTCTGGAACAACCAAACAAACTGGATTTTGATGGAGTTACAAGATCAGAGGTGGAGTTTTGGAGCAGAAAGAGCATTGAGTTTCTGTTCGGGTTCGACTCCCGATCCTCTCTTTCCAATTAACCGAACATCAAATCTGCGATGGAATAAAAAAAATAAATGGCAAAGCTTCCTAAAACCAGTTAAATTGGAATGGAACTACCCTTTTACCAAATGGAATATTCAAAACAACCATGAATTTTAAAGTGGAATATCCTTTACCTCTGGAATAATGGATTTAACGCAGACTGGATTAAATGGGATTATAAAGAAATGGCATGGAACTGTTGCTCAGCTGTCTGCACCCTCTCTCTCTGCATCAACAAGGGCCAAGGAATTTTATCCTCATACCACTTATACTAGTAATAATAATAATAAAGATAATAATAAGAGACTTCTATTAATAACACAGAGGACTATTCTGGTTTCTAAAGACTGTCTTTGCTTCTGTTTGAGTTGCTGGCACTAACCCTGGCTTCTCGCTCGGCTCTTCCTAAACACGTACACTTTAATCTGGTGGACAGAGTTACGGGGTGGGCTTCAGGGTAAAGGTAAAGGAAGAAAAAGGCAACAAAGGAGGAAGAACCTAAAGTTGAGAGGAGATGAAGATCATGACGAATGTGGAGCAGACGGGCACGAACGAGTTTGCCTTTTTAATCTGTGTGGGAAATCGGTTTTAAAGGGGAAAATTTCACCTGAATTTCATCGTGATATATATTTTTTCTTCTCCTGAAGTCGCTAAAGCAGCGACTTCAAAAAGGTTGGCATGAGCTGAGGCTGTTAACTTTTACTCTGGTCAATATACAACTGTCGGCAACCAAGTAGAGAAGTTATGCATGTTAGATTAAAAAAGCCTGTTACCTGCAGTGCACACACAACACAAACACAGTCAGCAGGTGTGATGAGTAGCTCCTGGTCAAATGTTTTACTTTTTCATCTCAACCAGAGGCATCTGTTTCTGTTCTTTTTGCATTCATTTGTCCGTCTTTGCCCTTGATTTCATTTCATTCCCTCCGACAGATGCTGTGACCTTGCCGCCAGCCTTGGCATCAAAAGGCCTAAACGTGTCAATAAATCACGCTACAGCAAAGATTCGATTATCTGCACGGCGTCCTGCAATGTCACGACACGAAGCGCAGAGATCCTCTGCTAGGTGTTGGACAACGCTGAGCGTCCCGCTGGTTCTTGGCAGCGGGATCGTGTTTGCCGCTTCAGTCCCAAACAGCAACGAGCTGTTTGTCATTTTACGTCCCACCAGCGACAGAGACGAAGGAACACTAAACGCAACACATTTAATCTGCTCTACAGCCTCAGCTTTTAATTCAACTGGATGACGAGCGACGTTGAAAACAAACAAAAAAAAGATCGTCGGCGTGAATTTAGATTAAGTCTAAAGATGCGATCCAAAGAAGAGCAAAGGCAGGAACTTTGAGGACAAATGTCTGAGCGGGTGTTTGTACTGAATAATTTACAGATGTGGGGGAGAGTGGGGCAAGATGAGCTGTGTGTTAGCTGACCCACCCCCTGTACCTTTGCAAACATACTTGATGGGGTCATGTGACCCCCACCTGTATGTAGAAGCCATTATGGCCATCTGACTGTGAAAGGCAGCACGAGACAAGTGGTTTATCCACAAAAAACAAAAAAAAAATCCTTGTCCAAATACATTTGATTGCATTTATTGTACAATGAATGTTGCATCAAGGTTAACTTAATTTAACATAGGGTTGTGCATGGTACATGTTGATGCTTTCCCACCCTATAATATCATTTTGATAAAGTTAGCATACCAGCCAAACTGGATGGATGGATGGATGGATGGATGGATGGATGTTACAGGGCAAAGAGAGCCAAAGGCTGTGGGTTAAACTGAACCACTGATTCAACTGATCTCTGGCGAACACCGTTGATATCGAAGGCAAACTGAGTCACTGATCACTTTTGTTGTCACGTATTTCTAAAGCTGTTTGCTATAGATTTGTTGTCAAACTATTTTTTTAGACAACACCCTACATAAGGGTATGTGCTTTTATTGTACTCCTGTGTCATTTCATGTTGCCTGTAGAACCAAAAAAAGCATAAAGTGTCTTATCTTACCCCACTCTCACCTACATATTTTTACAAGATTATATGCATGTAACAGAAGTGTTTTTATTCTGTTTAGCTGTATTTTTTTTTTTTGCCACAATCAGCAGTTTCATGAACTATAGGCTGCATTAATGTGCTGGATTTCCTGTGAGAATGGTTGTGATGCACACATTTATGGCGATCCAAACAGCTTCCTGGTGTTACCAGCAGCAAATAAAGACATTATTTTATTTGACAGTGTGAATTCACACATGACAAAGGGCTGCCTTTAGACTGGGAGGCCCTACGGGACCCAACACAAAGCAAGGAAAGAAGCTACAGGTCCTGGTCTGACGTGAGCTCGCTTGCAACTAAATTTAGCAACTCATTAACAGCTAACCAAAGTTGGTAACTTGCAATTGGGAACTATTAAACAGGCATTTACAATTAACAGCTAACTTGATTTACTAGAATTTAGCAGCTGCATTTACTTCAGTTAGCAACTAGCAGTCAAATTAGCCAATAGTAATGAGCAGCTAGCTTAAAAGAGCAACTAATAGCAAGCTAAAATTAGTAACCAGAACTTGGAACCCAACTAAAGTTATCAGCCAGCAGTTAGGAACTATAGTTAGGGTGACTAGCAATTAAATGATCAGCCAGTAGCAAGCTAAAGATAGCTCAAATATTAGCAATTAGCTGTTATTGGAAACAAGTAGTTAGCAAGCTATAGTTAGTAACTACAACTTAGCGCATAACAGCAGTTGACAGCAAGTAGTTTGCAACTAAATTACGTTGCTGGCTTTAACAAAATAGCTACAAAGTTGCTGAATTTAACTGGCTAGCTGCTAACTATTTAACCAACTAACAACTTGCTAATTAGCTAACATGGTTAACAGGCTGGGTACAGTATGTAGTACTGCTTTGAAATAGAAATTTATCACAAAATGTGAATAGAAAAAAAAAATCTTTATGGAGAAAATCAGTGGTTCCCAACCCTGGCCCTTGAGGAACACCGTCCTGCATGTTTTAGTTGTTTCTCTGCTCCAACACACCTGATTCAGTGGTTTAATTACTTATTTAAGTTTGGCAGAAGCCTGTTAATCACCTTTCATTCAAATCAGGTGTGTTGGAGCAGAGGAACAACTAAAACGTGCAGGATGGTGTTCCTCAGGGGCCACGGTTGGGAACCCTGTCCATGTTCAGTTAAACATTCTGAACATTTTTCACTTTAATTAAAGATAATTTAGAATTGTTTGTCCAACCACTGCGCAAACAGGAAAAAAGAAACAACCAAAATTGCAACCAATTTTTGCTTCGTGTCTGCTGGATGGCTTTACGTTTCTCAAAGCAAACATTTATTTGGACGCCAAAAAGTGCGGATTAGGTTTGACATAATCTCATAATCTTCTGTGACGCTTCAGGCTTTTTATGAATCAACGATTTAATCAGTTAATTCTTAAGCTGGTTTTCCACAGAAGCACAAAAGGAGTCCTGCAAATTCTGCAAGTCAATAATTCAAATAATGAAACTCTGCCAGAAAGCATCACAGATTATTAAAGTGTTCAAACAACGAATGTCCAGGAGGCCAGCGCTGCCTCTTCATGACAGTAAATTCAGCTCAAGTTGACTTTGTTACACTAAAAACAAAAAACTCTCCTTGGGCCTCTTGGTTGCTGTGATGACCATCATACAAATCCCCATCCTGTAATCAGGACCACGCCGCACCATGGGGTTTGATTATCAATCTCCCTTTCAGTCAATGACCACACATCTTGTGGGATGTCTGAAAAGCATTTGAGAAATTAAACCTTAAAGGTCGTTTCCACCCAGATTTAAAGAGACATGACTGCAGCTTTGTTCTGAAGCACGCTGCACACGCTTGGAGACTCGCATGACCAGTGGATAATCAATCACGCTGATAAATCAGCTTCAACAACGTCTTTCTGATCCCATGTGAGTCTTCATCTTGCTGCTGGTGGTGGTGTGTATGCATGTCCATCCCTGCTGGATTATCGATCCGCCGGGTCCATGATTAGATTCTGTTGAGCCTCTGATTCAGAGAAATTGATTTAAATTTGACCTGCACAGAAGTAACACAAGCGTGGCTGTGCTCGTACTTGATTGGTCCTTATTTCAGGATTCGGGTTAGAATCATTTTGGATGAAACCTTTAGTCCTATTGGTTCAGGGGAAAGAAAACAAAGATAGACATTTGTCCCCTAAAAGACATAGCCAAGCAGCAGAGAAGTTAAGGACGGTTTATCTAATGAATTATTCACAGAGCGGTCAGCTACAGGTTTGACTGTAAATGGATGTAGCTGCAGCCCCCGGTCTGCTTTAATAACACCGTGGGATCTCTGTGTTGTGAAACTCGAGAGATATTCCTGTGTGGCTTCACACCACCTGCGAGGCAAAGGAGGACAACAATCTGTTATAGATCAGTGGTGTCCAGTCCTGGTCCTCGAGCGGCCACTACCCTGCATGTTTTAGATGTTTCTCTGCTTTGACACACCACATCAAAATGAATGATTTACAGTCTTCTGCAGAACTTGAAGAGCAAGGAAGTGGCTAAAACACGCAGGATAGTGGCCCTCCAGGACCAGGATTGGACGTCTCTGTTCCAGATTTTACTGTTCACACAAAGTCATGCAAAAACTATGGAAGTCCCATCACGATCATTTCAAATTACATATTTGCCAACACTGATTTTTTTTTAATACTTGCATTTTACAATACAGACTTTTAAACTGCATACCATAAGATTCATCCAGTGCTCCTCCAGTTTCATTATCAATAAAGGGGGAAAAAATGTATTTTTTCTACTTCCACATATCACAGCTAGTAAAAAAAGATAAAGCCCATTTTTGATTCAATGGAGAATTGATCCAGTGCCGTGAGGCTAAGCAGAACCATGGAGCAATCGTTCAAACTCCAAATGACTGTTGTACAGCTAAAGGCGCATGATAACGTTCTCCGCAGGCGATGGTGAACTATTTCCTACAGCTCAGGTGGTGTCAGGAGTGGAAGACGTACTGTGCCACCAAAAACATCCAAAGGGACCAAAAAAACTATTTTCACCACCACATTTCAACATTTTATTCAATTCAAAAATACTTTATTAATCCCAAAGGGAAATTAGTTGTTGTTGGACCTCATCATCCTGGTTTCATTAAAGAGTTGTAGTAGATGCTGTCTGTGGGTGGGAAGGATCTGCAGCAGTCCGTCCCTCAGCGGATCAAAAAAAAACTGGCTGCAGATGCCGATCCATCCATCCAGACCCAGAAAACCTGTCAGTCCTCCTGGGCAGCAGGACCGCCTGAATACTGGGCAGAACTCCTCCCAGAGCAATGGTCACGCCTCCCAGCAGCCTGCCGAGCCCTCGTCCCTGCGGATGGAACTGCAGGTGTCGAGGGGCGGTCCTGGTCCTCCCACTGTCACGAGCTACGTTTTCCACAAGCTCCAGGGTCTCTGCAGTCAGGTACTTGAGCACTGCTGTCAGGTAGATAGGAATGCATCCACGGAACCTCCTTTTCAACTCATTTGGGATTTATCCTTTTAATCCTTCCTGCTTTATTGTCTCATGAAAACTTGTTTTTACTCTTTAAAGATTATTTAAAGCAGGAGCTCAAGGACAGAATCCTTTTGTATATGGTCAAACAGCAATAAAATGAGATTTTCTTAAAACAAATCTATCTAAAGAGAGGACTTCTGTCAGCCCCGCTTTCCTGTGCTTGGCTCAGTAGCTTTTTGTTTTGCCTTTCTGCAAAAATGAGTGAAAAAAATTGCTGGAGAGCTTCTATTTCCCAATGTGTTCTTGGGAAGCTTTTTTAAAAATTATATTAAATCAGTTTGTGATGCAACAATTGTTTGGGACTGTTGCGCTAATGAGTTACTTAGCTATTGCTAGCTTTAAACGTTAGCTAGGTTAACTTTAACCTGAGTGTTTGAGTTTCAAACATAAATTAAACTGGTAAGAAACAGCCAAAATGCAAACATTGTAATTAGCTACTGAACTGCTTTCATTTTGTACCGAGTTCAGGAGCTGAATGTAGGCGGATACTCTGATACTAACATGATACATGAGATCGAGTCAGGACATCCTTAACAAAAGTACAGCTGTGTTAACATGTTATAAAATGTACCATCATACAAAAGCAGAACTAAAGACAAACTTACTCTCAATTCATCAGACATTAAATAGATGTTTTCACAGAAGGTACTTTGAAATAGATCTTAGTAACATATTTGGGTTGTTGGTCTTTGTACAAAGACTCTTATTGCTTTAATTTAAATTTAACCTAAATTTTAATACACAACTTTACAATAGATTGTTTCCACAGCAGAAATGTTTGCTAGAAATATAACAGTAACACAGAAGGGTTGTTAGTCTTTGTGAAAAGTCCCTGCCCTTTTTGGGGCTCCAATTGGGACAGATTGTAAACACAACTTCTGTGATCTAAATAAGTAAATATAAGTAAATAAGACTGTTATTGCTTTAATTTAAATTTAACTTGCATTTTAATACACAACTTCACAATAGATTGTTTCCACAGCAGACATTTTCACTAGAGCTATAACATACAGTAGATGGATTGGTAGCCTCAGTGCAAAGTTCCCGCCCTTTTTGAGGCTTCAATTTGGACATGTTGTAAACACAACTTTTATGATCTAAATAAGTAAATAAGACTGTTTTTGCTTTAAACTAAATTTAACCTCCATTTTTAATACACAGCTTTACAAACAGCAGAATTTTTTGCTAGAGATATAACAGTAACACACATGGATTGTTAGCCTTTGTGCAAAGTTCCCGCCCTTTTTGCGGGCATTGTAAACACAACTTTTGAGGTCTTTGTAAATAAAAAAATAAAAATAAGACTGTTTAGTTGTTCTACTAAATAATTTGACCTTTCAGGAAAACATGCTAGATTTTACACACTGAAAAAAAGCCAGTTTCATAAAAACGTCAGTATAAAGAATGTTCATTCAATTAGCATGTTTTGATTGATATGGCACAGTCCATCCATCCAAAAATCTTTATTTTTTTTTTTAGGTCAGGTTGCTACAGATTTTGCAGGTTATTAACTTCTTTCATGCTTTAGTCCATAGTTTGAACAAACCCAACCATTCATTTTCTTACTGAAAAGCTTTAATTTTTTCGTTTTTGTTTATTTCCTGCCACCATGAAAGCTGGCAGTTCTATTTGCCTTTGTTTGTGTGTTTGTTAGCAAAATATCTCAGGACGGATTAATTGAAAGTCACACAAAGTATTTAATAAAGGAACATCTAGAACTTTTGAAGACAACATTCAAGATGGTGGACAGCCAGTCAGTCTTAGCAACAACAAGAGTGTCAGTAAATCAGTCATTTGCCAGATATTGGTTTCAAATTTGTTATGGATGTAGTTGAGGGCCATCCTCACTAAGGGCTAACCAACTTGAGATTTTTGTTTCAACCTCTGGTGTGCAAGGTGGCGGGTGATATGCAATCCTCCAAGTAACGCTAGTGTTAATTAAATCTGTACCTGATCAAAGGCGGTTCAGTTTAATCAGAGGTTATACAACCAAATCCAATCATTAACTTCCCCTGTGTATGTCACGGTGTTGTTGAAAAAGTGTAATTTTTTTAAAGGGCCTAGATGTTTGGCGCTGCTACTCATCACACAGAGCTACGACGACACGTGTAGAAACACACACGGCATCATTCAGGTTCCCCGATCACCTTCAAAAAGGGATTTTTAGCTTTAAGAATAAAAACTGTCCTTGTTTTTCTTTGTTTTTATGGATTTCCACATGGATGAATGTATGACTGTGTTATTTTTCTAGAACTGGACGGCTAGCGCACGTTGTTGACTCTTTAATAAAGGCATCCTTAGAAAAGTTTCTCTGTTAACGGACTCTTTATTTGATGATTTCTCTTTCTCTGGTGTTAAAGGTCATTTGACTGGCGATTGTGATTGGCTGGTTGTCAGCACATCAAGCAATAAAAATCACTGTTGTCCACTCTTAATCAAATTAATCTTTGGAAGCCTCTTGAGACCGAGTGCTTCAGAAATACATTGCAAACAAAAAAAAAAACTGATCTAATCAAACACAGCTCTGCCAATAACATGAAGAAGAACCATTCCTCATTTCTACACGACTCCACATCCTTATGGAGGCACGAGTTCAAATCTGTACCAACTTAATCCAATTTTCTTACAAGAACTGGTTTCATCTGCACTGCAGCTCCAGCTATTTTTAGAGCCTTTCCAAGACGAGAACTCGCTCTGTGAATAAAATGACTTCCAGTCGCGGGGTTCTGTTGGTTCTGTTAGAGGCGATGCACTGAGTCGTAAACATGAAAATAAAAAGGTACAAATGATGAAGAGGACAAATGATGCCAGAGTTAATAACAAGGAGCGCACGCCAGCTTGGTGAGTCGTTTGAATTCAGACGTTCTGAATTGTAACGCATTTTAAATTTTGATATTTATTTGTTTTTATTACTGTGAACACCAATGCGTTTATATATACTGTATATAAAAAATAACATGTTATGACATAAAAACAGTTTCTTAAATCAGTGGCAATTTTAGCATCATTTTGGGGGTGCTCAAGCACCCCTAAATTTTAACCCCGCACCCCTGAATAATTAAGAAACCATCATTAGGAGTTTGTAAAGAAACTCTGTTCTCCAACATTCACCAAAATATTGAATACATTTGGAATAAATATGGAATAAATGATGACACTTCAACAGGCCAGAAACATCTAAGACATATTTTGCAAGAGTCGGATCCTTGACCCCACCTGTCAATCTGGTAAGCTCGTCAGCAAGTGACCAATCAGCGACCTCGGTTTGTCCCCAAGTGAAACGCCCATTACCTGCAGGAGCTGCACCTGCTTCCTGGTCACTTGGTTTGGCAGTGCACTTGTGTCTTCCAGGTTTTGTCAATGGGATGAACGGAGGAGGGGGAGACACCTCTGTGTTGCGCGCTAGGTTAGCACTTTATTAGTGTCGGCAGTTGTTGGGTGGGGGGCGGGTTGGAATGCTTGA
>JARVGS010000001.1:29200962-29210964 GCA_031762315.1 Hypsolebias antenori | reverse complement strand
AGGGTACTGTGTTAAGATAGGTGGAGTGCTTGGTAACTGTACAGTACAGTACTGTACATGTACAGTCTAAGTGGCGGTTTTTGTGAAAAGCGGTTTACGTTCAAATCGGTATACGACCGGGCCATTGTAACGGAACTCGAACGTATACCGAGGACCACCTGTTTAATGAAATATTTGACCACGACGACCTACCCCCCTCGTTGATGGTGGGTGAACTAGTAATCGCCATGTGTGGAGAACTGCTTTATGTCACCAACTCCTCAAATATCTGATGATTTGACACGAGATCGACAAGTAACATTACAGTCATGAAGCTCATGTCAGCTGATTGGCTGCAGGATTCAATCTAAGCGCTTCCTGGAAGCTGATTGGCTCACGGATCCAAATGTGGGCGAGCCACTTCCTGTTCACGTTATCTCGTATTCTGGTGAACTTCAGTGTATTTGTTTTTCCTCGATAATGAATCACTACAAAAGGGAGCCAACTTGTTTAATTCTTGAGCCACATTTATTTTTGGAAAATCCACAACATGTGCTTCTGTTAGCAAAATATCGGACGAACCACTGGATGGGCTTTAATAAACTGTCAGACAGCAATCGCTGGACACTCGTCTATAACCTGTTCACTTTAGAGTCACCCTGAGTCAAGATGGCTGCCACAGTCTACTGATTGTTGATAACACAAAAGTAGCTACAGTTCAGCTCATGCCACAGATGAGCTAAAATGTGGTGTGGTAGTAAGTGAGAGTCATTCACAACATGCACTCTGAGCGCTAAAAGATTACACTTAACGTTACTCTGAAAGTTGGATCAAACGTCTTCAACTCTGATGTATCAACATCAGCCGGTCTCAGTCTACAACTCTGACATGAAAGGTGGCGGGCGACAGGCATTTCGTTAACAAACACCACACCTTTATTTATCTTTTATGAGTGTTGTCCCAAATTATTGGAAAATTCAAATCAGAATGTGAACAAACACAAAGAAATTCATCCATCCATTATCTTTACCCGCTTCTTCCCTTTCGGGTCGCTGGGGTCAAAAAAATGTAACAACATATGTGTATATATATATATATATGTATATATACATATATGTATATATATGTGTGTGTGTGTGTATATATATATATATATATATATATATTTTTTTTTTTTTTTTAGAAAAATACATAGATGTTTTTGTTTTAGCTAAAAGGATAACTGAAATGGTGCCATTGACATTGTCTTCATCCCAGAATTGTCTTCGTCCCATTCTCCTACTTTAGGGCAGCTGTGTTTAGAGCAGTTGTCCTCCAATGCGAAAAGTTGGAGGTTCACTTCCACCAGCAGTCACATGCTAAAGTGTCCCTGTGCAAGACACTGAATCCCACATTGCCTCCAATGTGTTTCCCATCCGTGTTTGAATGTGATCTAAAACATTAATTAATCTATTAGAGTGCTGTATGAATGGGTAAATGAGGGCACAGATTGTCGTAAAGAGCTTTGAGTATCTTGATAAGACAGAAAGACGCTATATAAGTAAAGTCTCTTTACCATTTACTTAGTCCACGACCTTTAAGCTTTTTAAAATTTGTGTGAAAGTTTATTATTTTCAGGAACGACATTAAAATGCAACATTTCTATGACAGTTCTTCTTTTAATGTCGTTCTTTTTGCTCTTGTTGGGTTGGAAAGTGAGAAACGGGAGAAAAGTGGATGATGGATAGAACAGATGGTTTAGTGTTTTTTAGCGTCATCAGGATTCGGGGATGATTGGTGTCAGCACTCAGAGAGAAGACGAAGATGCAATCGTTCATTTTTCACAACCGCCGCCTCCGCACACTCGCAGGCGTCCAACCACACACACAAGAATCTCTTGATGATCAGTAATCAGGTGGAGAAACGTAACACAAGTTGATTTTTATTTAATTATTTCACTGATGAGGGGACCATTCTGCTGCGAGATGGACGAAGGATCCTTAAAACCCTTAAATTGGGTCAAATTTGAATCATTTAAGAAAAAGATGAAATTTTTAAAGAGTTATTTATGGAAAAAATGTGTTGAAAATGTTAGAAACCCTTGAAACGGGACAAGTTTCCATACCACCATTTATCTAGTTGTAATCGTTCAATAGAGGTCTGACTGATTCCAAACAGAAGCACATTGCAGTAATCAAGCCTGGATGTTATGAACACATGTATTACCTTCTCAAGGTTACTTTTGGGCAGTATGGGCTTCAATTGAGGCAGTCGCCTCAACTGAAAATGACCAACAAACAAAACAAAAAAACAGGATTTAACAATCATGCTGACTGTTTAGCTCCATGGCAGGGTCCATTTTCACTCCCAGATTAGTGACAACTTGTTTCTCTAACAAGGCTAAAGGGGAAAGGTCAATACAGTGGTTCCTGATTGTGCCATTAGGTGGAAACAACATGACTTCTGTCTTCTTCTCATTAAAATTTAAGAAATTTAAAGCCATCCAATCCCTGATATCAACCAGGCAGTCAAGAAGAGGTTGGATAGGACGTGCACCAGTGTGCTTCAGAGGGAAGTAAGTTTGACAGTTATCACAATAAAAATGAAAATGTATGCCATGTTTATGAAAAATAGCACCTAGCGGCAGCAGGTATAAATAAAATAGAAGAGGGCCGAGAATGGAGCCCTGCGGTACCCCCATTGAAGAGCTGCCGTTGTTGAAACAGAATTATTGACGTAGACACAAAAGATTCTGTCGGAGAGGTAGGACCAAAGCCATTCAAGGGCCGGCCCCGTGATGCCCACCCACTGCTCCGGCCTAGAAATGAAGTTCTCATGGTTGATGGTGTCAAATGCAGATGTAAGGTTCAATAGGACAAGAAGCACAGAATCACCAGAAAAGTTCACAGCTTTCCCAGAACTTCCCTGCTTCCAAGTTTTTCCAAGATGAACTCTTTTTAAAATGCATTTTAATTCAATTTAAATTTGCCACAAAAAAAATGCTCACACATGTATTTATATTAAAGAAGAGCTCGTTGAAGCCTCTCGTGAAGTTTGTGGACAGAAATGTGTTTTTGGACTCACCCAGCACCCACGGGAGAATCATCCACTCCACAATGGTGGGTGGGGGGCCCTGCATGTGCAGGTTGGTGCGGGCGATGTGCTGGGAGGCCAGAAGCAGGAGGAAGAGGAAGGTCAGGTAGGACGCTGTGTGGCAGATGAACTTGATGAAGGGCTTCTTGATGAACCGTCCCAGAGCGCTCTTTGGTGCCAACAGGTAGATCTGAGGAGGAGGAAAGGTGACGCAGGAGAATAAATAACTTTTCTTTTTCTCTTGAAGACTTTCTTTAGTGAAAATTAAAAACAAATGCAGAATTTTAACACGACTTGATTTGAGATTCTGTTTTAATGAATTTCTCTGCTTGAAACAATTCAGCACAGCAAAAGACATGAACTTATCTTGAGCTGCACATGTCCAGGACTAAATGAAAGCAACAACGATAAACTCAGTGTTTAAATGACATCTAATTCCCACTGGATGTGCCTTGCAGTTCATTTTAAACCACAGTTTATGAAGCAGAAGGGGAAGGAAGACTGTAAATATGCAGATCTGAGCTCACACTCAGCCACCATTACGCTACACTGCTATAAAACCTCTGAACTCCTGGTGTTATTACTGCAGTTCTGACTCCACTTCAACCTCGATGCACTCCGAGTCACGCCAGAGAGGCTTCAGATGAAACCAGCTACAAACAGAGACGTGTTTACATCACTTATCAAAACACTGATATTTAATCACATACAGGCAAACGACTGCATTAATTACTCGCATCAGTCTGAGTGAATGAAGTCGGATAAGAGCAGACTGTCGTCTCACGCACGGCTGGATTACTGTTGAACACTGCAGAGATAAAGTTAAATGAAAGGGAGAAAAAGGCATGAATGGGTTCGCCTTGATCTCATTATTCACTCTATTCAGGTTTAATAGACTCTGAAAAGTAAACCTACCGTTCCACATGTCTGCTGTGGAGGGGGTTGAAAGATCAATGACGTCCGAATCAACAAACGGGTCATCCGAAGAACAAGAAACTGCAGATACCTGGTGTGAAGAACTTACCTGTTGGTGGCTACCAGCCAATCCAAACCCGTTTATGATCAGAGGGTGGACTTCAGCAGGTAAAAGTTGTCTTAATACAAATAAGATCCAATGTGGAGCCAAAGTCTAACATTTTCTGTCTTATACATTTGTGGAGGTCCTCCATGGACAACCTACTGTGGCTGTCATGGGTGGACAGATAGAGACCGTCTAGGAGGACAAAGGATTTGACATTTCTGTGTTAATGGGATTTAAAGCTGGAGCTAAGACAAGGGAACTCCACATCTCCTGGAAGATCGAGCAATACACAACACTTAGCACATGACCACACGGGAGTTCACACCCATGACAGCAGTCCAGTGGTGCACCACAGTAGAGTGCACTTCAGCTTTAGCCTGTTAGCTTTCACATTAGCACCAAAGCTAATAAACTAAACATCACAAGTTAATCGTGTTTGATTATTTTGACCAACATATTTTGACTTGCGACTTCAAAATCCACAGGGATCATCCTGGACCCATGAGATGTCCAACTGTGCAGGTTGACGTTCCTGCTTTATATGGTTGAAGAGTTACAGCACGGACAAGGTTATCACAGAGGCGTCCCCTGTGACATTGACCGTTGACTCCACAATCTTGAAATCAAAAGGGATCATCCTTGACCCCTAAGGCATCCAGCTGTGGTTATCAATGCAGAGCTTGAACAAGAAATTCTCGATGAACAGACAGATGGATGGATGGATGGTGCCATTATACAACAGTAGCAGTGATAATTTAGGCAGATATAGATGTTTGGGGACCCATCGGTATCGGTGATAATCATCCTTATCCGCCAATATAAGCACTTCTAATTATCACCCCCCCCCCCCAAATGCTGAGACCCAGCTGTAATTGTACAAAGTATCCAGCAGAGAGTGCATGAAGACAACTTTCAAGTCATGGCCGTTCACTTAAGTTTCACTTTCAGCACGGTCGAAGCAGCGAGCAATACTGTGTAGCATATTATCCTGAACAGAGCATGGTAGGTTTATTTTAACTGATGTGTAAACTTAAACAAATCAACATTAGTCAATTATCTTCAGTTCTCCAAACTGTCATTAGCTATGTGCAAGCTAAAGTTTAGACAACCTAGCAAAGGCTGTTGTCTTGTTAAACGTTATCCACATATAATATGTGTGTGTGTTTGTATTAAAACCAAAACTGGACATTTGTTCTGCAGGTGAAGGCATTTTGCTTCCTGTCTGAGACTTCTGAAGTAAAAACTGTGGAGTGTTGAGCTTCAAACTTTAAAACTGCACAATATGCTCCGTTACACATCTGGTTCGTTTCAAGTCCTAGTAGTTCTCATTCATGACACCACCAGGCTATAAAAAGGTGTTCGTATGGTAATTACAGCTGGTATGGGAGCCTGGACAGCGAGGCCAAAACATGTCCAACATCAGCAGCCGCAGAGATTCTAGTGACATGAATGACACAGAGGGGAAAATAAAAATAGGACTTGTTGCATTTTTTTCTTGAACCTGTTTAGAAGGAAGCAGGAGGACCTACAGAGATTCAGGACTAGATGTTGGTTTTGTTCATCTTACCAGTGAGAAGACGGGAAACAAGAGTCCGATGATGAAGCAGGTGACCAGCTTGACGGCCCAGTGTCGTCTCCTCCAGCCAGGGAAGCCGTCGTACCACAGCGTGGCCAGAAGCTGCTGGCAGTTCGGCTGCGCCACAAACTGAAGACGGACAAAGAGGACGAGAGGTTTGAGAAAAGAAAAACGATCTGATCGAACAAGCGTCTCTAATGTTCAGACAAAAAAGACGTTTGTGAACGGACACGTCGGAGCAAAACTCTACGGAAGCGCCTCTGATCGTTTCACATCAAAACAATAGATCACGTCTGTTTGTTGATGAGGATCCTTTGAGGCTCGTCTGATCGCCGAAGGGAAAGTGTCAATATAAAAATATAAAAAAAACTACAAATCAGAAAGAAGCCATCTTTGATGCACATTAGAAAGAAGCACAGGATCAAACTCAACCTTATGATAACTTCCAAAAACATGCACGTGTTTTATGAGACAAATAATAAAAACAATAACTTTCATGTCCATTAATTCGTACAAATCTGTTTCTCTTCACATCCACTTTACAAATATAAATTATTATAAAAATTCCCAATATATGTACTCATCTGCACTTAAAAAATGTAATCAGTGCCAAATCTTTCACCTTTTTTTTGTTCATTTAACAATTAATTGCGGGTTCGAGCACAAAATCTTTAATGCAAATTTGCTCGCTGAAGTGACCCCTGAAGGAGAAGCAGCTGAAAGAAATTTACAAACAATAATAATTTATGTAAAGTCATTTTAAATGGTTATTGTGGCTCAAGTGTTCCAATACTTTGGTTGGCCCAAAGGTGCTAAAGCTAGGAGCTACTGCAGCAAATATCCATAGAACTCAATGTAAATGGTGTAATGATAAAAACTGTGTTGCTCAGTGCACGTGACAATTTTGGGGTGGAATTTATTTTTAATGGCAGAAATCTTTTTTAATTTTTGTTTTGCTGTAAAGCTCTAAATTTAATTCATAAATCATTTTTATTTTTTCAATTATAGTTTAGTAGAGAAGTGAGCAACAGGTCACCTCCAGAGAACCAGAGGTAGAGGTAAGGAACCCAGGGACTTCATGTTGAACTGAAAATCAGTTTGTTTTTTTGAACAGATTACACATTAAAAAAATAAAATAAAATGGTTCATGAGTGTCCGGTTTGTGGCCGTTAAAGTGAGAGTTTTTGAACACCGTCAATTATTTGACATTAAAAATACACAAGCTGCAAAAACCGAGACGCAACATCGACCCGTTGGCTCGTCAGTCCAGTCTGAACTATTTAACCGAGGTCTTTCAAACACCTGTGCACACGCAGCGGGCAAGATATTTAATGTTCCTGAACTTTTCCACAGAATCCCACTCCAAAAGATCTGATCCATCACTTCACACAGGAGTGGGGAACCTCTGACTTCAGAACACTTTCCCCGCTGTTTTTAATAAATAAATGAATTACTCAAACACATAGTGGGAAGAAATATCAACAAAAAATGCCATATCTGTGATACAAATGACAGTAATGCATATGTCTGAGCCAGGATCAGGGTCAGTGAACGCATCATGAGTTGCCAAACGTCAATGGGAGATGATTCGGGGTGACTGACTGTGGGGGTTAAATGCCCATCGTACTGAACAGGTTCTGCAAACCTGAACCAGAAGCTCAACCTCCTTAAGTTTTGATTCTCTCCGTACTCCTCAGAAAAAAATTAAAGTTGTGCCAGAAACCCCCAAAACGGCGTCAGACAACCCTCCTATAGATGAGATAAACTCCTCCGAGGTTCTGTGAGGCCCTGACAGGGTTGTAGTTGCTCTAATAGATCTCATCACATGACCCTCTGCTGCTGCTGGCGTTCAACCGAAGACCATGTACGGTGGCCCTAAGGTGTAAATGAAAACCATTTGAAAAAACTGAATTACATTAAGCCAAAGTGGAAGTGGCCAAAACAGAAGTGGCTAGAATCACATTAAAAAAAATAATAAATAAATAAAAATAAAAATAAAAAAAAACAATCACATTAGATAAAAAAGGAATTACATTAAGCAAAACTGAAAGTGGTGCTTTTTTGTGTGTGATTTTAATTAACAACATAAAACAGAACAACAGAACAATGTACTACACACACATGGAGGTAAAGTTAGCAGGCTAGCCTTTAGCTTTTAGAAATTGAGAGCTATAATTTGTTCTGCTGGAAAAACTCGGCAGGATCTTCAAGGTAATTACATTTTGTTGACATACATTTTAATTTTACATTTTAGTTTTACTGGTGCAGCATTAGTAATACTGTATACATAATCATTTAAACGATAAAGCTAACACAATGCGAGCCCCCAGATGTTGCAAACTATAAATAAATTGATTTGGCCACAAAGAACCAACCTAGCAGAAAACATTAGCAAGTGTACTAGCGATTAGCCGTTTTCTTTGATGTAGCGTAAACGCTAAAATAATAAAGTTTCTTCAGTTTTAACTTCTACTGGGCACGTCCTTAGATAAACCTTTGTAATCTGTGCTCGGATTTAATCTGACAGTCACATTGATTATACTTTAATAAATTGGTTGTGTGATTTAAATGCAAAGTCATTTTTAACTATTGATTTGGTTTGTTCTGACTCGAAGCGTTTTAAGACGTTTAGTTTCCCCGTGGCTGTAGCAATGAATGAATGAGTAGTCATGGCTGCCTCAGACGAGTCAATGGGGGAAAGGGCGGACTCCAGAAACAACCTGAGCACCATCAAACTGGTTGACCCACTATAAGGTGCTATTTATAAGACTGAGTTTGTTGTGGCTCCTCGGACTGATGAAGTCTTTTGGATGAAAGATGAAAAGTTTTTCTACCTGGATTATTAAGCGAGAATCAGGATATCCACCTGTTTTCCATTACCCCCCTGCTTTTACTTCCTGGTCTTCCTCCCCCTCTTACGCCCCAAATACTTCCCCGTTTGGTCCCTTTTCCTCGTGAAGCGTCTGTTTTTGGGCGATTAGTTTGTTCAGAGTAAAAACCCAGAGAGGAAAAATTAGCTGCGCACTCTGAAAGGGCTGCAGAGACAGCAGGTTATCTATCACTGGAAGCTGTGTGTGTGTGTGTGTGTGTGTTTGGATCAAATAATGCTAAACACGTTTTTTTTTCGTCTCCTAAACAAACGTCCTATTATATAAATGGACTGAATAAACATCCAGCGCATCCACCTTCACCACAAGGACACACGGATCGTTATCAAGCCAACGTTTTGCTAAAAGCTCGAAGCGGCAAACAGCCAAAGGGGGGACGGCGTCGGCGCCTGCAGCTGTCCGTCAGCGACCATCCTCGGCTACGTTCTGACACGAGAACATTTGGCGACGGCGGCAGAAACACTTCCTCGTTTCATAAGCGGTTGATCCTGGCACGTCTTGTCTGGAACATCCACGTCTGCTTCTCTGAGCTCTCAGACTGAATCACGTTTAAAAAAACATTTCATTTCATCCCCAGCCTGGCGTTTGCACCGGAGCATGATGCCGTTTGCGTGAAGAGAGACGTCCATGATGCTGATCTGATGATGCATTTTGCAAGTTCTGATTGTGCACCTGCTGCTATCAAGCTCTACAGAGAAAGACTTGGTATACTCATCATTATCACCCAGGTGGAGCAGTGGGCAGCTGTTTAGGTGCCCGGGGTTCAGCTGGTCTTGCTCAAGTTCTTCACAACATTTGAGTATGAAAGAGCTATGGTCGTCTTTCCAGTCCCAAGACGACCGCCCTACCACTGTGCCACAGTTGCCCCTAAAGAATTAACGCAGACACACTAAGGCTGCAAGAGTTTTCTTTCTAGTTCATCACTTCAGGAGAAAAAAAAAGCCATAAAACTGTGTTTTGTTCTATTCATCATGACCCAACACAAACATCATCTTTGGTTATGTGCAACGCTCGCTGAAGCTGATGTAGCAGCTAAAAAAATAGAGAACAAGCAGAAGAAAAAACTTCTCCTTGGTCAAAAGTGTTGTCAGACTGGACGTCTTTCTTCTGTCTGTCCGTACATGTTGTGACAATCACTTGAATATGCTGCATCAAGGCATAAGAAAGGCCACTGTCAAAAACTGGTCTGCCACATCTAAATCCAAGATGGCCCCCACCATGTACATGGAAACCAGTCGCTCCTGTCATGTGAGCAAACTGCTTTAGTTTTATACTGTTTAATATTTAATTGCAATGTAAAACTTAACAGTTTCCTCATGTGGTTAGGGTGTCCAAAGATTAATCTGTGGGCTCAAGGCCACCATTGGCCACCCCCTGGCTCCACCATTACACCTCCCTCCCTCCATCCATCCATCCATCCATCCATCCATCCATCCATCCATCCATCCAACCATCCAACCAACCTC
>JARVGS010000001.1:29067752-29078223 GCA_031762315.1 Hypsolebias antenori | reverse complement strand
GAAACTTACTATTTTACAGATGTTCCTGAAATTGAACGTTTAGTCAGAATTAACTCGTTGACTGAGCTCTTCCAGAAGAATGTATCTTATTCATCATCTTTATTTGCCTCTGAAGTGTTAAGATAATCTAATTAACGGTACGTGAATCAAATAAGTGATCCTGAGACAAACATTTAAAAACTGTGAAGACATTTGGACTCGTCCTCGTTTGAGGTTTTACGCTCATTGAAGATGAAGATCAACCTGCTTCAGTTTGGATTGTTTTGACATCATTTGTGCAGCTTAACATCGAGTCAACCTTCACAATAATCTGTAAAATCAGACGTCAACAACAAAGTGCTTAGGAGAAAACCTGCCAGAAGTAAAAAGGGACTGAACGTTTATTTAATCTGTCAGATATTTTAAAAGGAAACAACCTCCTTTCATTCCAGATTTACTGATACCAAGAATAATGAATTAAGACCAAAAAAATAGTTTCTTCCAGAGTAAATGTTTCAAGGTAGCACACAACTTTATATTTTTATTTGTCTTGTAATTTCTATAACCCCAAAAATTAAACATCACATTTGTAAAACTGGTCATTTTACTAAACGCTCAAGAAGTGGACAAAATTCTTATTTATTTATGTTTGGTTTTGTTTCACACAAGGCTTCAACATGAAGATAAGGATATTTTAATCTTGTGTAAATATTTACTGTTATTTTTAACTTATTAATAATTTACAATATTTTTTGACTAGGCAGGCTTTCTACTTTTTCACATTAGAAATATCTAAACAGGTAAACTGCTAAAACTGTGTGCTGATATATTTTTATGTTAAATAAATAAATAAAAACAGCAGCAGGCTAATAAAGTTAGCTAGCTAAGACAAAAGTTAATTAATGAGGTTAGTATTCACCTTGCAACACGTCGACGCTGTGAACGTTTAATTCAGGAACTCCAAATGGGAAGAAACATAAAAATGAATCTTTTTGGACATTGACCTTGTAATTTGTTTTTTAACTTGTCTTGTGCTTTTGCTTTAAAAAAAAAAGCACTGGTACCTGATTTGGCTAACGGTAAAGTTAGCAGGTGGAAGCTAACGACCGGGAAGACTTGGTACGGTCGACTGTAGGGGTGTCAAAAATCAAAACAAAACTATTTAATACTTGAATAAATACAAATTTTCAGTGTAATAAATTTTTAGAAGTTACAATGCAAATATAAATGTTTTACCCTGATTTAGTTATTTTATCTCTTCTAAATTATAAATCACTTCCGGGGAGATGTCCCCACTTTGAGTTTGGACTTTACCATCAACGGCCTTTTTAACATGGACGCCATTAAGCTCATAAATCTGCCGCTAAACTCGTTTTCAGGTGAAAACCTGACCGAATAAACAAAAATGTAACTTCTTTCTTCAAAAAAAAAAAACAGATGAGATTGGAAACACGAGTTTATAAAACAGTTTGTGTAAAGTTTTAGAGTAAAATGGAGTCAGGTGTATGAAGCCGGTTATCCTCCAGTCTTTAGCGCCATCTAGTGGGTTAATGTGGCACTGACGTCATCACTGTATCATTTGTGTTTGTTTATAATCTCATTTATTGGGGTTTAATAGGGCAATTATGACCAATCTTGGCGAGATATGACAGTGGATGACGTTTGCAGCCGAAGCAGCAGCGTTTGTGAACATCTAGGTGCCTGGCTCAAGAGCACTTCAGCTGTGGCAGCAGCTGGAAATGAGCAAGAAGTGAACCATCTCTCTGACGTCTGGTGCTTCCAAAGACAAAACAAAGACATTTATGAACAATTTATTGTTTAGTTTTGCATTTTTTTTAACCTAATATCCAAACTGACACTGATGTGATTATAATTCCAGAATAAATTCATCAACCTGCATTTCAAAATAAACTATGCATTTTTAATGGGTCTGCAGAGTTAATCTGCTAATTAATTACGAATAAAATGGTTAAAATGTCTCAGACTATACTGTATGTAATTTACACAGAAATGATTTGATGAGTGTGAACACTTTAAGAAACATTTTTATTTATTTATTTATTTTTTTATGTTCTGGGTATCCATCAACAAAAATAAACAAAAATAAAAACAAATATCTTAATGACTCATCTGTTTTAGCTCTAACACTGTGTGTGCAGTGCAGCTTTCAACTCTGTTAAACAACTGAGTCCGCCATTTTTGTAGTTTTTATTGATTTACTTATTTATTTTGGTCTCTTGGCTGTGGCGGCCATCTTGAATTGTGTTGAATGAATAAGTTAGAGATGTACGCAATGATTTTTAATAAAATAGGACGTCTGCTTCATGAGATACTGTATGTTGCACACACACACACACACACACAAAGTGCTCAGCTGATGCTGCAGGCAAACAAAGGATCTGAACTACTGGCCTACTTTGGCCCAGATCACCACTTTAAAAGCGTGCAGCCACCGTGAAATTTATATTATTCTTATAGAGGACACACACACACACACACACACACATGCACACGCACGCACAGTCACCAAGTGAAGCTTCCATGTCTCTATAATTTATCCATCATTTGTTGTTCAGGGTGTTTTGTTTGATTAGGCTACTTATTGAAAAACTGATAAAAGTTCATGTGAAAAAAACAAAGATTATCTCACTAAAATAAAGGTACTGGAAATATGAAAGGATTATGGCTCACCAAAATAAAAGCATGATGTGACAGTGATAGAGAAATGACAGTAAATATTTACCTGGTCTAAGGTGTTTATGCAAAATTACACAATATTAATAATAATAATAATAATAATTGATTATAGCAAATGTGCATCATGTTCAGCTGATGTTCAAAACTGATTCAACTTCTTTATTAGTCAGATTTATTTTACATAAATTTATATTTTATGAATAAATAAAATGTTTTGAGCAGATTTCTCGTGGTTCTGACTCGTCCTCGTGTGTTTTGTGTGTAAACCCGCAGCAGAACCCCCCACCCCCCTTCAGGGTGTCAGAACTGCGCTCCTGGTCCCGGTGCCTCCGTGCGCCATGACGCATCCAGAGAGCGCGCGCTCTCGCAGCAGGATGAAGACGCGCGCGGTGAGGATGAGGAGGAGGAGGACCTGAAGCCGTTTCTTTGGGACTCTCTCGGGGGAGATGGACCTCACGAGCTGCTGGTCCTGAGGGGGACATGGGGGACCGACGCCCGCGGATCCCGTCTCTGGGGGGTCTCGGCGCCAGACCCCGGGTCTCCAAGGAGACCAAGCTCCGGCTGCGCGTGATCTTCCTGGATGAGAGCGAGCGCACGTTCGAAGTGGAGGTAAGAACTCTCAAGTTGCTCCTTCATCAGATGTTTGTTCTCATTTCTGCAGCTTCTGGCCTCAAAACATCAAAGAATCTGAACGAAAATCATTATTTCAAAATAAAATCGTTTCAGTTCGTGACGTTACATCCAGCTGTTTGTCTCATGAAGCCGGAAGTGACTTTGAATGTTGTTTATTGTTTAAGTGACTTCAAACTGAACTAAAATCAGATTTAAGTTTCAAGGATTTCCTCCCTCAGTTGGTCAGAGCTAAAATAAAATGTTGAAATCTTCCAGCTGCCCAGAGCTCAGCAGGTTGCAGAAACATCTGTATTCTGCTGTGCAGAAACATCTGTATTCTGCTGTGCAGAAACATCTGTATTCTGCTCTGAGGGCAGCAGGATGCAGAAACATCTGTATTCTGCTCTGAGGGCAGCAGGATGCAGAAACATCTGTATTCTGCTCTGCAGAAACATCTGTATTCTGCTCTGAGGGCAGCAGGATGCTGAAACATCTGTATTCTGCTCTGAGGGCAGCAGGATGCAGAAACATCTGTATTCTGCTCTGAGGGCAGCAGGAGTTCCTCAGACAGAGACATCTGGAGTTTTTTGTTGGGGGCAAAGTGGATTTATTGCTCCAAACACCATCAGGTCTGTTTGTGTTCAGGTGAAGGTGACGGACAGTAAATGATTATATTTTTTTATTTCGGTACCAATTCTCAAAAAATAATGCATTATTGATTTATAAATAAGTCGTTTGTAAACAAAGAGTAAACAATCATTTATAATCCGTTAATTACAAAACATCTCAAACAAAGTCTGTTTTTGGTAAATCATTTATTGAGCCCTGCTGCTGCCCTTGGGTCAAAACGGCTCGTGTGTTGCGCCTCCTGGTCATTCTGACCCAAGGGCAGCAGCTGGAGGGGGTTGATAAAAAGCTAAACAACAAACACAACTCACCTGAATCAGTAAAAGTTCGGCTCTTTATGTCGTCAAAGAAGCTTCAGTTTATTTCTGTGAATTGTAAAGAACATTTCAGTTTGTAGGCGGCACGGTGGCTCAGTTAGAGCTGCTGCCTCTCAGCAAGAAGGTCGCTTGATCGAATCCCTACTGGGGGACCTTTCTGGGTGGAGTTTGCATGTTCTCTCCGTGCACGCGTGGGTTTTCTCAGAGTACTCCAGTTTCCTCCCACAGACCAAAAACATGCATGTTAGACTGATGACACTGAATTGTCCCTTGCTGAGTGTCTCTGTGTCCCTGAGGGACTGGAGACCTGTCCAGGTGTCCCCCGCCCCTCACACAGTGACAGCTGGACCACAGCCTGCTTCATGGCATCTAATCCAGTTATTTATTTAAATTTATTTTTTAATAATTTGCCGTAAAAGAAAGTTGACGTTAAATTCTTGAGTTCATCGTTATTTAAGAAAATCTGCCATGTTTTATGATTGTTAACGCTTAATAAACTGTTTATAAACTCATTAATAACATTAATAAAGCCTTTATAAGGGTATTTGTGAAGTATATTTTTATTTATTTGATCTTAGAAATACAATAGACACATCAGCTGCAGAACAGCTGGTGCAGTTATGCAACAAGACAACTTTTAAAACTTCTCATAAGAAAAAAATAAAATAAAATTAGAAACTGTCTGAAGAAACTAAAACGTTAATTTAGGACTCCTGTAATAATCAGAGGTGACAGAATGTCAGCGCTTTGATGAAGAAAGAAAACTAAGATTTAAAAATAAACGAATCTGCTGACAGCAACTCAAATTTAATGAGAAAGGCAGAAACAAGGTGTAGAAAGTAAGTCTTAAAAACAAACACTGAGAAAAGAAAAAGTCATATTTAACTAGAGAAAATGTATTTCCTGTGAAACTGCCATGTGAATGTTTATTGCTTAAAAACAGCTGACATTAGCTAAAAACATGCTGAAATTGTAGCTGAAATGGAAGAACAAGCAAAAACTAGCAGAAGAAAGCAGAAAGAACACATATGTGCTGAAGTTGGTTTAAATGAGCAGAAATTAGCACAAAAATTAGGAAATCAGCTAAAAAAGCTGAAAAGGCAAAAAGAATCTTAAACTACCAGAAGGAAGTGGAAGGAGCTGAAATGAGATTATTTTTTTTTAAACTGTGGAATTAGCTGAAAGAGTTGAATTAAGCACAAAAAAACAGCTAAAACGTAGCTGAGAAAGAAAAAAAAAGCTGAAACTAGCAAAAAAAAAAAAAAAACCTGAAAGGAGCATAACAAGCTAAATGAGCATAAATAAGATAATTAGGCTGAATGTAGCAGAGATGATCACGAAAAACTTGAATTTATCTGAAAACAGCTAAAATGAGCAAAAAAGTTAGCTGAAAAGGTAGAACAAGTTTAAATTAGCAGAAGAACGCAGAAAGAACACGTTTGAATAAGTAGTGTGAAAGAAGCAGAACTTACCACAAAAAATGGAAATTATCTGAAAAAAAGTTGAAATTAGCAGAAAAACTGTGGCAAAGTAGCTGAAAAGCAGAAAGAAGATTAAATTATAAGAAAGGAGTGGAGTGAGAGCACATTTTAGCCTAATTGGGCTGAAAACAGTCTAAATGAGTGCAAAAATGTGGAATTAGCTGCAAAAAAATTAAATATAAAAAGCTAACTAGTAGCTGAAATAGCAGAAAAAGCTGAAACTTGCAGAAATAAGCTGAAAGGAGCATAACAAGCTGAAATTAGCAGGAAGAAGGTAGAAGCAGCACAAAAATGTTGTAGCTAGCACTGCAAAACAGCTGAACAAACAGCTGAAAAAGGTTTAAATTAAAAGAAAGAAGCTGAAAGAAGCCGAAGCAGAACAAAATGTGAACGGAGCAGTAAAAGGTTGTAAACACATCTAAAGATCTGAAGGATGGAAAATGAGCTCAATTCATTTCCTATGAAGAAAAAATGGCTTAAAGGGCTAAATATTTCAAAAAGCTAAAGTTGCACCAATACCAAAAGTCATGGCAGGATCGTCCTGAAAGAGCCGAACGTTTTGATTCATGATTTGTTGAAACAGTTTGAAAAACTACAGGACGAGAAAGATGCAGAAACACGCGCAGAAGAAAAATGGATCAAGTCAAGTTATGTCAGGAAGGAAGCAGGTGGAGAAGAATAGGGACCATCAGGCACAGAAAGAGACAGAAACGCCTGTTATGATGAATAAAGTGTGTGAAAATGTAAAGTTTTTAGAAAAAGAAGAGTTAGTTTTTAAAAGAATGTGGAAAGTTCAGCTGAAAAATCAAAGCTGGGTTCAGTTTTCTGTGGGAAACCATCGAGAACTGGTTAAACCTAAAACGATTGTTTTAAGCCCCTGAAGTTGTGACAGTGCCCGTTCAGAAACGTAAAGCCCAACTTCCCGTGACCCGTTCAACCCTCAGCGTTTCTGCAGCCAGTGCTCCAGACAGGACTGGTTTCACCTGCAGGGACAAAACCCTGCTGTGGTCAACCGGGAGCAGATTTCTTCTGCACGCAGTCCTTGATGTGCGTACCTTTAGATCTGTTCAGCCAACAGGTTGGTTTTAAAACATTATACTGTATAGCAAAAGCATGGACTTGCGCATGGACTTTGGTGTTTTGAACCAGTTTGACATGACTGTCGACAAGGGAGAGGGCAGGCACCAGAGAGCATCTGAGCACCAACATCGTTGTTTTTTTCCCACTTTTGGGGGAGAATCAGTTCCGTCTGGTGTTTCCTCAGGCTGATGAGAGGGCGAAACGTCTCAGCACAAAAAAAGAAACTGTCCAGATGACCTGACTGAACATTGTTGGATTTTATACCTGGATTATTGACTTTGATATAGCAAAAGGTTTCCACATATTAAAAAACAACAACGATTGTTTGTGTCTGTGTTGGTGTAAAACGCCGTGCAGGACACAAACGTCCAGTTTCTAGCTCCGTGGCGTCTCCTGCGTGGCACCGTCTCCACAGAAGACCAGGCTCGCAGCACCGTGCTATGAAAGCGGCTCCATTTTCCACGCCCGCGAGATTCTCCGGAGCCTCCGGTACTTTACTTGAAGGGAGGAGGGTGAAGGAGAGACGCCGTCTAGAAGAGGAAGAAAGTGAGGAAGGGCCGAGGCGAGAACTAAAGAGCAGACCACAGCCGTCACTGAATTTAAAGCACGACTCAAAGGTTGTGCTGGTCCAAACCGCCCAACGGTTGTGGAGGATTTTGTCAACCGGAGTCTCACAAAGCTCAGACATGTCTGCGCCACCGGAGCGCAAAGAGGTTTCTCCTCTGACCCGGATCCTCCAACCTTCAGGGCAAAAACCCAATTAATGATCAGACAAGATGTGGAGGGAAAGAAAGGAGCAGATTGATGCACGGGAAATAATTCACACAGAGAAAGTATATTTTATGTACGGTGTGGATTATTTTAGGGGAAACAAACGGAGCCCGGATGTATTTAGGTGCAGTATAATCGCTGGTATCTGCTACAGCAAAGAACTATTCTTGATCATATTTTACCTTTTAAACATTTGACTTTAAAAAAAAAATGTTTAAAACTGATAAAATAAACTGTGCTCCAAAACTGAGTCTAAAACCAACAAGCTTTATTGTTTTCGCCCACGTTCTGTTCCACCGGATGACTTTTAAATAAACTCCAAATCACGAGATGCACACCTACAATAAAAATAATAAAAATAAAAATAAAAACATGCAGGAGTTGAGCCAATTCAAGATGGCTGCCACAGCTAATCAGTGGCTGTAATTCAACTAATCTTATGGCGACTGTGCTAAAACCTGGTGTGGAAGTAGCTGAGAGTCATTCCCAACATGAGCTCTGAGTGCTACCTGATCATGTGAGATCTCTGTTGGAGTCAACTCTGTCCGTTAGCAAAATATCTCATGCACCGCTGGACAGACGTCAAGGAAAAAGCTAACCAAACTTAGCCGACACGGAAATGGCTACAACTCGTTTAGTTTTCAGACACTGAGCTAAACGTTGAAACAAACATCAACAACTCATTTCTTAAATATAAAATTATATTTACCATATGTTTGTAGATTTACATGTTTTTAAATCATTCACATTTTTGGGGTCCGTTCTGTGTTTTTTGACTCGTTCCGCAGTTTTTGCTCTTTTTTTCTACATTTCATGTGTCAAACCGTTCGGCTCGTTCAGGACATTCCTGATTTGACTTTAGGCGTTTGTGCAATTTTTACTTTTTGAAATGCGTAGCTTTTTCATTTATACATGAATGGAGCTCTTCATCCTTCAAACGCTTTGTGTCCTTTCAAACCTTTTACTGCTCATTTTTGTCTTTGTTCAGTTTTTTTTGCGCTAAATTCAGCTTTTTCAGCTCATTTTTAGTGTCTTTTATTTTGTTGTTGTAGTCTTTTCTGCTTTTTTAAAATTTTATTCCCTATTTTTAATCCCCTTTGGTGATTCTTTTGAAATGCTTTGGGGGATTTTTCAGGCTTTTGTAGCTAATTTCAGTTTCTTTATTAATCCACGCTCCGGTTATTCTGCTCAATTCAGATTTTTCCACACGTTTTTTTTCTGCTGCTTTCAGCGAATGTCGGCTGGTAAACTCGCATTAATAGATCAGCACTGAAAACTTTTCAGCCTCATTTCAACTTCTTCAGCAGCTTTCAGCAAAAATCATTTAGCAGCACTTGCTGCATTTTCACAGGAAACGACATTTGTCTAGTTTGTATCTGATGCTTTACTGCCAACTCCAGCTGTGCACACATGGCTGTTCCCAGAATGCTATGCTAAGCTAACACATGTTTACTATAGCTCAAAACTTACAACAGATTTTATAACTGTGTTCTGTTTCTGTGATTTCACGTCACACGATGACTCACTATATTTCACTCCTCCGCTGTCGCTAACTGCTCTGAGGACGGACATTTTGTTTCCACTAATCATCACTTAGATCTGTGTTCGCACTATAATCTGTAACAGCTGCTGTTCCCCTCCTTGTCCTTATGACAAGTTAATAGGTGTCTTCCAGTGACTCACACTATGTGGCTAAACACCAGCTAGCAGACAGGAAGTGCCCTAAAAAAAGCCCTGATCCTGCAGCAAGCCAACAATAATTAAATGGACGACTAAAGACGAGGACACCGGAGCAGACATGAGAGATTCTAAAGATCAGTGATACGGTAGTTTGTGTTTACATCACACTTCAGCTCCTCAAACTTAATTTTGATAATAAACCTGTAGGAATGCACATCCACCGCGCCTTGAAGGCCTCACATGATCTATTAGCACTTTAGCTACTACCACACCAAGTTATAGCTCAAAACCTAGAAAAATGACCGAGTTTTAGCCATTTTGGGACTAAGGTTGGAGTGGCAGCCATCTTGAACCAGGTTGAAGCCAAAAGTTATTATCGATAGAACAACTTTTTTTAATTTTTCACTTTTGCAGGCGATAGTGAAAATGAATGAATAAAAATTAGTTTGCAATAGATTTTATTTTTTAAATTGTTTTTCCCTTAACTATTGTTTTAATGTATTTCGTCATGGAGCAATTGTGGGGAAATGGAAATTCCCTTCGTCCGTTCGTCCTTCCGGATGTAAGTAGGTCTGTCTCGATAACAAATTTTGCTGGGCAATTAATTGTCTCAGAAATTATTGCGATAAAAAATAATATTGTTTAGTAGTAATTATTGTAAAATTTAAGAGGAAATGTTCATTAATTTGGTTTGAGAGTAGTACCTTTTTTGACCACCAGATGGCAGTATAAGACTGTTTGAACCGAAGGACGGATAGTGAGGCAACGAGCAGCG
Source organism: Hypsolebias antenori (assembly GCA_031762315.1). Classification (NCBI taxonomy): domain Eukaryota; kingdom Metazoa; phylum Chordata; class Actinopteri; order Cyprinodontiformes; family Rivulidae; genus Hypsolebias; species Hypsolebias antenori. Next base: position 29,068,204 of record JARVGS010000001.1, on the reverse strand, counting down.
TGTCTCTTTAAGAAAATTGGGAGGGAGGCCCCTTGACGTGACATGGGCTGTCTCTCTTCGGCTCTCAAAATGGCGGATGCTCAGTGTGGTTTTAGCTCTTTAGCATAGCATTTTTCAAACAAAGCCTTTACTAAAAAATAAAGTTCTCAGCTTATTTTGCAGAGAAAAACAACTTTTTACACGAAGGCACGGGTTTCAACCATGAATTTTGGAGCTTCGACAAGACAGAGGTTTTTTCCCGAGGTCAGCCTGTTAGCTTAGCTCGTAGCTTAGCTTCTCAGCTTAGCAGCTTTTAACGATCCAAAAACACAATTTTGGACGGTTAAAATGGATTTTAAGGAGAAATGAGAAAGGGAGGGTTCAGTAAAGAGCACCGGAGTTGAGCCTTTTGTCATCCAGTGTCTTCAGTAGAAAGAGAGAGACACGAAGAAATGATAAAGCCGATAAATGAA
>JARVGS010000001.1:29024116-29037090 GCA_031762315.1 Hypsolebias antenori | reverse complement strand
ATAATTACTATACATTTAATTTTTGTAAGAAAAATGACAGACTTTTATTTGAACATCTATAAATGAGATCTTTTCACAGATAGTAATGATTACTACACGCAGTAAAGTTAACGTTGTAATGCCTGGAACTTGTGCTCTCTTCAGTCGGCTAAAATACAGTTTTTACATATTTGCCTGCACACTTTCAGTTTTTCTTGTAAAATTATTCAGCTTCAGTAAGACTTGTATTTTAATGTTGTTTTGTTTTCTGTTTCATCTCATTGTCAGTAGATATCCTTGGTGGAGGATCATCATCACATCTTCACCTGTTGATAATTGCTCACCTGCATCCACTCACCTCTTTATTCCCAGCAGAATTTAAGCTGCTGCTTTTATACTCTGCCAGACATTGTTTATGCTAATAAGGGCTTCAGATTTTTTTTATTTTGATTGGAGCTTTGTTATGCTTTGCAGTCCGTTTGCTTTTAGTTACAACTTTACGTTCCCGTTGTGTTTTTTTTTTCTTGTCAGATAATTTGCATTGCTTCTTCTGTTTGCTTTCATTTAACACTTGTAGAATTCTAAGTCTGCATTTGGATCTTTGTCCTTCCCATTGTTATAGTCAATGCCAAATATGAACACAGCATACAAATTAAGTAATTCTTAAAAATCAGCATGCTAGCATTTATTGTAACCTGGCATATTTATTATTATTTTTTTGGGTGGGGGGTTGTTTGAATGCACCAATTTGCAACTACAGTATTCCATAGGGCTGTCCAAACAAGTGAAATGATTAGATTCAAACTATATAGACAGAATGCATTTCAGTCCAGTTCAAAACAGTTTCATTTAGATCAGGGTATTTAAATTTAATTTATTCCAGTTCAACCCCAAGTGTAGTTTAGTTTAAGGCAGACAGCTTCAGCATATGCCCCTTTGCAAAACTTGTCTAGTGTAATATAAAGCTTGCACTGAATCTCCACTTTGATTCAAAAGCTCAGTCCCAATGTGGGTCAAATTAACTTTAATCCATCAAAAGAGAAAAGAAGAAACGCTTCCAAATGACTTATTTTCTCATGTTGGTTCAGACAGTAAATAGGAAGTTGCACCAACCCTTTTAAACACTTTCAAACCAAAAACTACAGTCCTTTTCTAACGGGCAAGCAGGTTGTGAGGGATAAAGGCTGCTGACTTTCATGCCATCTGGTGACCTCCTCAAAGCAACTGAAGAGACATTTCTCCTGTGACATCCTCGCAATATAGCACCTCCGTCTGTATTATTTGTTATACTGCTGCAGGTGTCCTTCAGCCCCATTTAGGTCACTTCTTCCAGTGTGATATACAAATAAAATTACGCACAGATTGCAATTCAACAGCTATTTCTCTATCGGGCAAATTGCTATGAGGCCAGGAGAAATTGAAAAACCTGGCAAGGTCTCAGCTACCTGACAGTGACTGTGACTATGATGAAGTATCCTCCTGTTACCACCGGTGACTTTGCCAACTATTCAAGATCTCCACAGTGTTCACCCCATGCTCTGGACTCACCAGTTTCATAAACAGAGTGGAGCTATTGCCAATATTTCCACAAGTAACACCCACAGAGCAGCCTGTAGGATCATGCTACTCTAAACATCTTGCTGAGAGGTTACTTCATCTTTATGCTCTGTTCTGCTTTTTTTGTTTGAGCTACACATTTTGGGGATTTAGGGCCTCAACGTCTAGGTGTTTTGAGTGTTTGCAAAAATCTACTGAAATGTTATGTTCAGTTGACAAAAGTAAGCTGCTGTAAATCACAACACACATCAAATATAAATAATTAAAACTTGTATTAAGATTTAAAGTGTTCACATTCATGTCAATGTTAGGGTTACTTAGAAGAATCATGCACAAATATAATTTGTTGTTATCAGTTTCTGCAGATATTCTTTAACTTTGGTGTAACACATCAAATGTGAGTGGTTGCTATAGGTAGCTTTGATATTTTATGCTATAATTTAATTACCAAAGTCACATAGTTGTTGCTGAGGACACTGTGCAACTGATTTCTCCAGCTGTTTGATGATCTGCGATCTGAAGCAGAATAACAACTTAAAAGAAGACAGCCTGCCCAGAGTATCGTGCTTTTTCTATAACGAGCACAGCACTGATTGTAGGGGATACGCCAATAACTATACAAGTGTTGAAATGTCACAAGTGAAAAGCCCTTGTCTATTTTCTTTAAAATTAACTTTCAATAGTCTACTACAGTCAGAAAAGAACTATTTACTTTCCTTACTTACAAGTTGTCATCAAAATTTTATGTTTTTGAGCTTTTTTTAATGTTTTATTTTTATTTATTTATTTATTTATTTGTTACCGTGAGTGGATAGACATGTTCTATCAAGACATCACTGCATCAAACTGCAGAACATGGTGCAACCCTTTAATTTTGTTTTTTCAACAAAGTTTCAAAACTGGGATCTACTGAAAGTAAAATTTTACATTTTATTCTAAAATCTTAACCAAGCAGTTTTGGTACCAAGAAACCACACTCACACTTGTTTTACTTCCTAAACCTGTAAGTTTAAAGCCGGGTTCTTACCGCCTCATTTTCCTATACAAAATTTCTCGTATGGAAACTAATTGCAGTAAAAGTGTTGTTTATTAGCTTGATTTGGCAATCTATGATCATTTGTTGGGACAAACTTTCTAACAACTCTCTTGGCCAAAGACGTATTATGACAAATGTTCTCATTGTCTGAGTCTAATAATAAGAGAATTAACATCAGTGCTCGCTTTCTGTTCACTTTTTGACTGGTGTCTGTTTTGGATGTGCGTGACATAATTCTACTGAAGAAAGAAGTCATACAGGCATCTAGACATGGTGGAAAAAAAAAACTTGCTGAAGTTGGAACAACGCATGAGAAAAGTGAACAAAAGGGATTTAAGTGACTTTAAATGTGCCATGGTTGCTGGGGCCAGACAGGCATAAGTATTAAAAAAAGTGCTTATCTGCTGAGATTTCCAAGCACTATCTATAGGGTATATGTACAGAGAATGGCCCAAAAAGGAGCAATTGTGAGTGGCAATTGTGTGAACAAAAATGCCTTGTTGATGTCACAGGTCAGAGGAGAATGGGCAGACGTTTGAGATGATAGAATGGCAACAGTAGCTCACATTACCCATTTGTTACAATTAAGATACACAGAATACCATCTCTGACCCCACAAGTTGTACAAATGTGAAGCAGATGGGCTACGCTACAGCAGCAGAATACCACACAGGTAAGGACAGGAAACTTAGGCAAAAATCAGCAAAACTGGGCATTAAGAATTGGAAAAACATTTCCTGGTCTGATGAGTCTTGATTCACTTAACCTCAATGGCCTCTATAGTCACCAGGTTTCATGCAAATTGAGTACCTTTGAAATGTGGTGGAACAGGAAATTTGTCTCATGAATGTTCAGTTAAAAAAATCTGCATCAATGGTGTATTGCTAACATGTCCCTATGGACCAAAATCACTGAAAGATGTTTCCAGCACCTTGTCGAATTTATGCAGTGGTGGGCACAGTTCTGCTAGTCCGCTAACTAATAACAGACCTACGGTAATTGTTCGTTTAGTGGATAAGGTTTTTGTGCTAATTTTGAAAACTGTTAGCGGACCAATTAGCTTCTGCTAAAATTGAGTTCCAGTAACTATATGTCCAATAACACTTTTGAAAACCTCTCTCCCAGTGCTGTAGTTCTTGAGAATGGTCTTGGTCTTGAGATGGGTCTCAAGACCACTTTTTGATGGTCTCGGTCTTGTCTCAGACTCGACCGCATTTGGTCTGGTGTTGTCTCAGTCTCGGACATTGAGGACTCTGGATTTTATTTGAAGACCAACCAACACCACAGCTGTGGAAATATCACCAAACTGCCAGAATATTGTCCAGTTTATTTGTTTTTATTGGATGCAAAACGTACTGGTTCAAATCCATTCGATAATGGCTCAATGCAAAATACATTTTTGTTGTTACTGTTGTCATGCCCACCCCCTTTCACTCGCACGCGTCACTCCAAATGTAGCCAGATTGGGCGGTTTACTGCCAACTGGGCAGTTTTCATACTGCTGTTGCTGGGAACTCTGGTAAGAGTTTTGTTGGATTGTTGCATTTTGCTACATATTGTTATATTCCCTTGGCTTGTACTGATGTGCGGTCATGTTCAAACAGTAAATATACTATAAGAGTATATTAATTGGGCAGAGTTTTGTCTTATATGGTGGTTTTTAACAGATTTTTGGGCTGGAAAACCTTGAGTATCTGGCAACACTGGTCACTCCAAGAAAATGAGAAGTGATTGTCTGGGTGCGGGAGAAAGTGTCTGCCATATTAGCAGTTATACATGCTTGCTACTTAAATCACAAAGAATATACTTGTATCTAATGCAAGTATATGGGTATCCTTGGTCTTGAGTTCAGACATATGTTCATTCATCAGTGTTTTCCCAATGCAGTTTTTTAAGGCTTAGCACGTGATGAAACTGCTTCCAATTTAACAGTTATACAATTTTATTTTTTGAATCACATGTAGTCAGGCCATTGAATGTCTGATTTCTTTGTTATGTAGCTTTGAAAATTTATAAAAGCTGATATATTCATTCAAAAGCAACCTTAAAGTTGCAGTATGTAACTGTTTTAGTCCTTGACTTAAGGCGCCCTCGACTTACGGCAACTCGGACTTAAGAACAGGTGTGCGGCGCAGCGTCATCATACATTTTACATGTATTTCCTCGACTTACGGCAAAAATCCGGACTTACGAACGGGTTTGCGGCGCAGTATGAGTTCTGACACGTTAAAATCGAGTTACGAACGGTTTGTAGGTACGGAACCCGTTCGTAAGTCGAGGACTACCTGTATTTATAAACGTAACAGTTGGTCCGGTCCTCTGCAACAGTCACAGGTTCATATGTGGCCCTTTGGAGAAAAAAGCTGCTCACCTCTGAGATAAGCCAACATATTCATTTATGGTACTAATCTGTAGAAAAAATATAGATTCATGCGCGTTATGCACGTGCGTCTCCACATGAGACGTTAGCGCTGGTACTGACAGATCCTTGATTTAAATTTAAAAGCAACAGACGAGGAGCTCAAGGGCAGTGCCAGGTGAGTAAAGGTACGACGGTGAAGAAGCGTCTGACCTTTGAGTCGTAGGCGGACTGCTGGATGACCTCAGGCGCCATCCAGAACGGCGTTCCCACGAAGGTTTCCCTCTTTATCTGCGTGTCGGTCAGTTGACCGGCCACTCCGAAGTCGGCTAGCTTCACTTCTCCGTGCTCAGAGAGGAGGACGTTGGCAGCTGTGGACGATCATCATCGCCGTCATCATCACTTTTTATCAAGACTTCAATTACATTATCTGTTTAAGAGTTGCCATTAAATTGAAAAAAATATATAAATTCAACAACAAAACTCTGAAATAAAAGCAGCAAAAGATTAGCTAAAAGCCAAAAGTAGCAAAATGGTTGATAAAAATCAAAAGCAGCATTAGAAGAAAAAAGTAGAGCTAGTAGCTGAAGCAGAGTTCAAAGTACAGTAACTGTTTTTTGGAGGAGTTAGAGACTTTTTCTATGCAACAAAACTACCGTAATTTCCAGACTATAAGCTGCTGCTTTTTTTTTCATGCTTTGAACACTGTGGCTTAAACAATGGTGCGGATAACTTATGGATTTTAACAGGCTAAAAACATTTAAGCACGTCACATCAGATCAATGAAATTACCGAACAGGTCACAGAGGACCAATGAAACTGCTCAAATTAAATCAAACACACTAAATTATTCAGATCAGTCATTTTGCCACATGCAAAAAGCTATTTTTACTTAAGTCTGCCAGTGGATCCTGACAGCATGGAGCAGTGTCAAAAAGCTCCACAACCACCAACGGGTTTCGAAAGGCGTGATGAAGAGGACAACACAAGCTCAAGAGCCAATTTGCCTCGAGACGAAAGTGACGTTGAGAGCGACAACGAAAAAGACAGAGGACGTGGGGGATGAAGTTTGTTCAATTCTGACACTGAAGAAGGCGACTTTAGTGGTTTTGGTGCACAGAAGGAAGATGAGGATAGTGATCAATGACTTCCTGGTAGGTTACTGTACTTTTTTTTTTTTTTAAACCAGCCGTATTACAGGTACTGTACAGAAAAAAAAAAAAACACATTTACAGTAAGTATTTGTGTATGTTACTGGTACATATTTAATTAAAAGTTTTAAAAAATCTTTCTGTGCAAATATCTCATTTTAAAACATGGACACCTGCAGTTTATAGACAAATGTGCATTATATATGTACTTTTAAAATTTTTAGTGGGTGTGGCTTATATTCAGGTGCGCTCAATAGTCCAAACATTACGGTGCTTCTATACTTTACACTATTTTTGCATTTGTATTTCAAGACGCTCGGCTCATTTAGGAGACAGTGCTCTAATGTTTGTTTTATGCAACTTTGATACATTTTAAACTTTTTACGGATATTTCCCTGTAGATTCACTGAGATCTCGTCAGTTTTTACAAAGTTCTTTCAAATCTGTTTTTTTTTTTAAATATATTCTTAAGTAGTGCTGAGCTAGAGTTTGGCTGCTTATACACAGCCTTTTGCTACTTTTACCAAGGCTACTGTTTTGTTACATTTAGCTTTTGGCTAACTTTTGCTACTTTTAACTTTAGTTAGCATTTTGTTACTTTAAAGTTTATTCTAATATTTTATTTTGGTTTATACTTAGCATTTTGCTACTTTTAGCTTCTAGCTAGCGTTTTTCTATATTTAGCTTAGCTATTTTTTGGCTTTTAGTTGTTTTTATCTCGTGTTTTGTTATTCTAGCTTTAAGCTAGCCAATTGCTACTTTTAGATTTTAGTCAGTATTTTGCTACTTTTAGCTTTTAGCTAGCATTTTCCTAAATTTAGCTTGTCTTAGCTATTTTGGGCTTATAGGTAACATTTAGCTGCTTTTAGCTAGTGTTGTTATTCTAGCTTTAAGCTAACCTTTTGCTACTTTGGACTATAAACTAATGTTTGCATATTTGACCTTTTAGCTAGAGAGTTGCTACTTTAGCTAGCTGCTTCATTTAGCTTTAAACTGCTTCTTCTTCATTCAGATTTCTATTTGAAATATTTGTTTTTAGATCTTTACTAGAACCAGTGGGTCCAGCCGCCTCCACACCTTTGATGTCTCTGTGGATCTTCTTCTCTGAGTGCAGATAGTCCAGACCCTTCAGGATCTCCTTTAGCATGGTGGCAATCTGAGACTCTTCAAACGGACCCGCCTTCAGCTGCACAAACACAGACAGGTGACGACAAATCCTGAAACCTTTCGGCTGGTGGGCTTTACGTAGTCGCTCAAACACAGCTCGGTTTCATTCGGGACAACATTTGTTTTCAGAACCACCCTCAGATTTTACCCACAGACCTGTTCGTTCAGGATCAGACGTTAACTACAAACAGCTCTAATCTGTTGAATTAATCCAGCTGAAATGTGTCTGCAGACTCACCAAATCCAGAGCCGAACCTCCGCCAAGATACTCCATGATGATCCACAGTTTACTGCCCTGAAATGGAAACAATTTGTTGCCTTCAGCTAAAAAAACTAAAGTTGTGTTTCTTAAAATCAAAGTGCTTCAAAAAGCTTTTAACATTAAATTATGAAGCATCGTGTTAACGGGAAAATGAAAAGAAAATGAGAGTGACCGCCAAGAGCTGAAAGACTGCTGCAAGAAGCTGAAACTGAGATTTAAAGCTAAAGAAGCATATTAGAAGGTAAAGGCTATACGGAACAAAATGCTAGTTAAAAGCTACAGAAGTAAAACACTAGCTTAAAGGTAAAAGTAGCAGAACAACAGCTAAAAATTAAAAGGAACAAAATGCTAGCAAACAATTAAAAGAAGATAACTGCAAGCTAAAAAGTAAAAGCAGCAAAATAGTAGCTAAAACTAAAAGGAACTGAATTCTATCAAACAGCTAACAATGGCTAAAAGGAACAAAACTATTAACTAAAAGTTAAAAGAAGGAACATGCTAACTACAATCAGCTAAATTGCAGCTAAAGGTACAAAATACTATCCACAATCTAAAAGAAACAAAATGTTAGCTAAAAAATAAAAGGAGGAAAGTGCTAGCTAAAAGTATCATAATTCTAGCTAAAATCTAAAAAGAGGCAACTGGCTAGCTGACAGCAGCAGCAGAACAGCTCAATAAGAAAAGTAGGATAAGAACAAAAATGCAGCCAGTGGGCCCAGATTTCTGAGAAAAACAAAGTTTCCGAAGGGACTGGAAGGATCTCAATTTGTTTTTAAAGAAAATAAAGTGATCCCTCACATATCACGGGAGCTACGTTCCAGAGACGCCCACGATAGGTAGAGTTTGCATTCAGGCCCAAAAAAATCCAACTCGACCCGGCCCCAGCCCGTCGCCATCATTTACGAACCTCACCCGACCCGAATTAACAGTAATTACAGGCCCAGACCCCACCCCCCCAAAAAAACTAATATTTTAAATTAAGCTTTGACTGCTTATATAGTTATTAACGGTCGGCGGATGCATGCGGATGAATAAAAGGGCAGAAGATTGGAGCTGAGGGAGTGTTTGTCCTTTCATGGCCGTCAAAGCGCATTAAACTCCTGCTTCTGCCTGCATTCAGCATTATTCAGACATGGACCATGCTCTGACATGTTGGATATTTTGGAATCTCACTCGTTTGGGTTGTTGGCCGCACGCTTCCACTGAGTGCAGCGGCTCAACGTCCATTTGGGAGATGAATCGCTGCCTGGCAGTACAGTCCCATCAGAAGCTTAACTGAACTTCTTACCTCTTTCAAGACAGGTCAGCGTGCGGTCAAATGGCCACGTATGGTTGGTGAATGTATGGCTGTTGCCATATAATTTGACTGTATGGCAAGCCATGTTACCACATAATTTGATTGTATGGCAAGCCATGTTGCCATAAATTGGAATGTGCAGCAAGTCGTGTTGCCAAATAATTGGAATGTATGGCAAGCCAGGTTACCATATAATTGGAATGCATGGCAAGCCATGTTGCCATTTAATTAGATTGTATGGCAAGTCATGTTACCATTTAATTTGAATGTATGGCAAGCCATGCTGTCATATAATTTGATTGTATGACAAGCCATGTCACATATAATTTGATTGTATGGCAAGCCATCTTGCCATTTAATTGGAATTTACAGCAAGTCGTGTTGCCAAATAATTGGATTGTATGGCAAGCCAGGTTACCATATAATTGGAATGCATGGCAAGCCATGTTGCCATATAATTAGATTGTATGGCAAGTCATGTTGCCAAATAATTGGATTGTAAGGCAAGCCATGTTATCATATAATTGGAATGCAAGGCAAGCCATGTTGACATATAATTAGATTGTATGGCAAGCCATGTTGCCATATAATTGGATCGTCAGCCGCACACGTCTGCTGATGCAATCAAAAGCCCGGCCCGCCCATCCAGCACATTATTATGGCCCAGCCCAAAGTTGGGTTGGGCCGGGTTTCAAGCCCGGGTTAGAAATTACTGATCTAACGATAGGTGAAAATCTGTGAAGTAGCGGCGTTATAGGTACTATACCTATATATATATTTATATATACATATATATATATATATATATGTATAAATACACACACTCACAAGGCTTTACAAACCCTTCCCACACTCCTACAAACCTTTCCCACTCTCTTACTAACCTTTCCCTGCAATTAAATCAGCAGAGGACCCGAAATTTCAACCAGACACGGAGAATGTTCAATAAGCTTTATTTAAAAAAAGTTTGATGAGAGGCAGCACACGTCTGTGGAAACACATTGGAAAGTTTTGCAAGGCGAAACAGGACAATCCAAGGTCACGATGAGGGGATCAGTCAGGAGCAGGAGATAATTGCTGGACATTTACTAGTGCAAGGAGTTCTATAATCTGGCGCCGGACAGAGAACAACGGAGAGTTTAAATGCTACGACCGCCAGGTGAGAAGAATTACGCTGATCACAGCGGAGCAGGTGGGCGTGGTGAACAAACAGGCAGGAACCATGAAATTCACACTCTCTCATAAACACGTCCTGTGTTTCCCCTACCATTACACAAGCGGGGCGCCTTGCCCCGCCTACCGAACCAAACTGCGTGCACCCCAACCCCACCGGTCGGTACTGACGTAGCTCAGTGTTGTGTTGCGCAGGCGCGCTAGCTAAAAAGCTAAAGACAGCAGCACTCGGGCTGCCTCTTCTGTGTCTCTGCCTCCCCTCCCCCTCGACAAAAATCATGGACAAGATGATACGTATGTTTATGCGTGATACAGACGCACTGGCAAAAATGATACTGACGTAGCGCTCCACTTCTCTCATGCATCCCCCTAAGCAATAAATAGCGCTAAGCTACTGCTAAGCTAGCGTGCAACACAGACGTGTCTCCCTCTCCATTCCCCCACCCCGCTCACAAAAGTATATATAATTAATGAGCGCCTGCCAAGGGAACTGATCTAGGATAAACACTGTATTTGTAATGAAAATTAATAAATACAATTTAAAAAGTTGTTAAAAAAAACAACTAAAGTCACAGGATTGATTTCCTGAACGAGTTCAACGTTTTGGTTCATGAACGGCTAAAACAAACGCAAACTGTAGTTAGATTGGTGGGGGGTGGGGATCAAGCCTCGAATAAAATCCCAGGTTTGTTCTGACCTTCAGGTAAGAGCCGTAGTACTTTGTGATGTAGGGACTGTCGCACTGACTGAGCACCGTGATCTCCTGCTGGATGTCCTCGATCTCGTCCTCCGCCTCCTCCAGGTCGATCGTCTTGATGGCAACAACGCTCTGAGTGCGATTGTCGATCCCTTTAAACACCTGCAGGACGAATGCAGCACGGGTCAGGACAAAAATGTAAAATACCCACCAAGAGATGTTATAATTACAGACGTGAATAAGGAACATTATAAAGCAGAAGTGTGCCCACCTCCCCAAACGATCCTTTACCGATTCGATTCAGCTTCGTGAACAACTCCTCCGGGTCAAGCTGGGAACTCTGAGAAGAACAAAAGATAAACGTTGAAGTTACCGTGACCAACGCGTTCAGTGATGTCAAACACGAAAGCTGTAAGTGACACGCTGATGTTGGCAATTCTCACAATTCCTATAGTGAAGAATTTGAAACAATATTTTTTTTTTTTTTTTAAAAAGGGCCACAAATTAAATTAATTTTTAATTTTTTGGGACTTGAATTAAAAGTAGACACAAAAAAAGAATCAAAAAGGCTAACGTTAACTTTTCTTTTAGCCTTATTTTTACTGGTAATTTATGTGCAAATATAACTTTTTAACCGTTAACCAACAGCTTAAGGCAGGACTCCATGTTGCCTGGGGGTAGCTGGTTTCTCTAATGCCAGGTTCGCACCACAGGGTCCATCAGTGGAGTCAGATTCTCCACGGGTGTGGCACAGAGCGCGGTTAGATTAGTTTAAAACGTGGACGAGTCCGTAGTGAACCACAGGCTTACGGCTTCAGATCTACGCTTCCTCTGAACCGTCTACCATCCAGCCCGAGGTCCTGGCTGCCCCAGGAAACCACGGCTCTTGGTGGCTACTGAGGATGGGCAGCAAGTTTAAAAACCTCAAAGTCTAGAGACGTCTCCGCTCAGGTATTTTCCAGTTGTTTCAACAAAACGCCCACCGCCCACCGTGCTATAGAAAGAAGGTGAACATTTCTGAACAGCACTGAATCTTATTTTATAAGGATTATCAAGTGGAAACTAAGGTTACAGGTGAGCTCAGCTTATATCTCCCTCTATGTTGAACTAATGAAAAAATAAATATCTGTTAAGGGCAGAATTAGCAGCAGCACACATTTCTGTAGCCAAAACCTTGATTAGAAGGCTGCTCTATCCCCAGTGGTAACACATTCATCTGTATAATATACAGGCAGTCCTCTACTTACGTTCAAGTTCCATTCCTACGCATCGAACGTAACCCGATTTAAGCGTAAGTCGGAATTGATCGCACGTGGCGATCGTTAGTCCGGATTTTGACTGTCAGCCGCAAAAATACATGTAAATGTATGCTAACGCTGCACCGCACACCCATTTATCGACACAGAACTTTATTTACAAACAGTTAGCTAACACATTACACCACACATTCATCTATTAACACATATAAACACATTATAAAAGTGCGTGCGTAATCAAGTCAAGTCAAGTCGTAAGTAATGACGTAAAGACGCATTTAGACCGTAACTGGACTTACAGGGGTCGAATGTAAGTCCAGATTTTCGTAAACCGGATGATTCGTAAACCGAGGACCACCTGTAATTACAGGTCTGACCCCCCCATCCCCCCAAACAAACAAACAAACAAACAAAAGAAATAGACATTGTTGACCTCCAAGGACCTGGCATCCACATATGTGGACAACCTGGCATCCACTTATGCACTTATGCAAGAGTTCGGGTCTTATTAAGCTTTGACTGCTGGTCGGCTGACATGAAAGGGGGCAGAAGATAAGAGCTGAGGGGGTGTTTGTCCTTTCATGACAGTCAAAGTGCATTAAATGCTTCCCCTGCTTCTGCTTGCATTCTGCATTATTCAGACATGGACCCTACTCTGACATGCCGGATATTTTGTGATCTCACCTGTTTGGGTCGGTGGCCGAGCGCGTCCGCTGAGTGCAGCGGTGGAATGAATGTCCATTTGGGCTGATGGATCGCTGGCAATAGTCCATCTAAAGTATAACTGAACTTTTTACCTCTTTCAAGGCCGGTCAGTGTGTGGTCAAATGGCCATGTGTGGCAGTTGATAGTATGGCCAAGGCCCAGGCCTCCCTTGCAATTGAGATCTGTGATCTCAATGGGATTTGCCTGGTTAGATAAAAGTCAATAAATAAAGGTCAATAAATGGCAAGCCATGTTACCATATACAGGCTGTCCTCGAGTTCCGGCGCACGCGACCTACGGCGTTTCGGATTTACGAACGGCACCTGAACGCACCA
>JARVGS010000001.1:28936844-28948535 GCA_031762315.1 Hypsolebias antenori | reverse complement strand
TGTTCCCCCCCCCCCCCCCCCCCCCAGAGCAACAGACGGTGGTCCTTCTGCCCAGATCCCCCTCAGCCTCCAAGACCTACTTACCCATCCCGGTCGATCACCTCGAGGAGGAATACAGGCTTCGCTCAGCTGATGACGGCAAGCTCTTCAGGGAGGAGTACAATGTAAGCGCCCCATCTCTTTTTACCTTAGAGGTCAGAGTGAAAAACAGTCATTTTACAACCAAATGCCTAAATGTCAAATGTAGCAATAAAATCACCTAATACTCAAAAGTAGTTTTAAAGTTTTTTTTTTTTCCTCTCTAAAACTGTTAAATGTTATTAAGAGCAACAAACATCTAAGCCACCACTTGAGTTATTTTTATTTGGGGAAATTTACAAGCCTGTCACATTATCTGTGACATCTACTGTTCGTACTCATACCCCGCTGGACTATTTCTGTGTTATTGAGGATCTGAGTCAAAATACAGTATTTGACCACTGAATCATTTAACACATTTTTAAACACATTTTTATTTGGATAGTTGTAAGAACAGAGGAAGTTGAACTTCTCTGCTTAGGTATCAGAGGAAGTGCCTTTATGCAGCAGAACACAATGCTCTGGCTTTAGGCTGATGGCAGAGCATTTATCATGTGAGGTTATGTAAAATCATTAATTTTGCTCTGCAGTCTTTGCCAGGGGGCAACCCCCAAGGAGTGTACGACGAGGCCAACAAGGATGAGAACAAGGAGAAGAACAGATACCCCAACATCCTTCCCTGTGAGTGTACTTTCTGTTCTGTAGGAGCTCAGGGTCAAACACAGCCCTCCTGGTTTCCTGTTTCTATCAGCACAAACCAATATGTCTTTGACATGTGTTTCTTTTCTGACAGATCCAGTTAAATGCTTCATAAAGGTTCACATACGTACTCACGGAGACAGAACAATATTCTAATAGTTTCCTCAACTGCCCTTTTTCCCAACACACACACACATGCAACTTCCTATTTCAGTATGCAGTTTTTTTTTTTTAATTAACCGTTCTGAGAACTGTGGCATTTTAAATAATTTTAATAGATTCATTTGTCGCAAAATCCTGTTCAGTCAATTGCCAATAATTGTATTAAAAAAATGCTTTACAACTCATGTTTATAAAGAAAACCTGAAGCTACATATTGCAACTCGCAAATTTGGCATAAAGACTTGGAAGCATCTTTGTACCCCTCTAAAGCTTGCTTTCATTTTATTTTATTTTATTTTATTTTGGTCTAGAAGCAGTTGTCACATAATGAAGAATAAAGTGCCAACTCATTGTTAGCAGTTTTTAGACTTATTCAAGCTTAGTGCAGCTTTGTATATTTTGGACTTATTGTGGTGAAGAAAAGTGCGTTCTCTTGAAAATGTAAAATATGTATTGCTTTCTGGTTTCATGTTTGCAACAATATCAATCAAATGCGTATGCTGGTTGTGACAAACCCTCTAAATTGTCTGTTTTTACTTTTAGATGATCATTCCAGAGTGGTTCTGACCCAGTTTGACGGAAAGCCGTGTTCGGACTACGTGAATGCATCTTATGTTGATGTGAGTCTTAGTTCTTCGTTTTGTTAATCAACTGTATAGCTTATGTCACACTATTTTAAAGAATTATAACAGGAAGTTTGCATAAATTACACACAAAAAAATTATTAGCGGGCCTTGAAATGTCTGTCGTGTTTTCTTCCAGGGATATACTGAAAAGAACAAATTTATAGCTGCGCAAGGTAAGTCAAAAATAAATTGAATTAAACAAAAAAAAAAAAAAAACTTTTTAAAAATTCATTACATTTACGGTATATTTTGCAACTCAGGTCCAAAAGAAGACACAGTTGCAGATTTCTGGAGGATGATATGGGAGCAGAAAGTAGCAACTGTTGTCATGCTGACAAATCTGAAAGAGAGAAAAGAGGTTTGTCATTTTCAACCTGGTTTATCAGTTAAATTTATTTTAACTGAACATAAGGCAGTATCAGAACCCAGCCCAGTAGGTTGACTGCTTTCACCTTTCCTTTCAACACTAATCTGGACCAGTTAGCTGCAAAATTGAAACATATAGGCGTTAGTGAGGCTCATCCATCTGAGCTACTTTGTTTTGTAAAAATTAAGTTCAGAATATGATGATATAATAATTGAGAATGAGTAACTTTAAGCCATTTATTGAATCTTGGATACCAATGCCATCCTATTGCAGGACAAATGTCACCAGTACTGGCCAGATCAAGGCTGTTGGACGTATGGGAATGTGAGGGTAGCAGTCGAAGACTTCACAGTCCTGGTGGACTACACAATTCGCAAGTTCTGTGTACAATATGTAAGTCAGTAGTTCTGATCCTTTCTTTCTGTCATCTAAGAATTGTTATGAATTGGTACCGTCTATTAGAAGCTGTCAAAGGACAGTTATTGGTTGTTTTCAAATGTTTTTCTTTCTCTGTCCATGCAGCAAGCCAGTGATGCTGCTAAAACTCCTCGTCTAGTCACCCAGCTCCACTTCACCAGCTGGCCTGATTTTGGAGTTCCCTTCTCCCCGATTGGCATGCTCAAGTTCCTCAAAAAGGTCAAGGCAGTGAATCCACCCTTTTCTGGACCTATTGTGGTCCACTGCAGGTACTGATGAGTTGAGTTAAAGGCAGTATTTCGTGGGCTGTGACTGTTGGAGACTAAGTAGAGCCCGAACAATACGGAAAGTTTGGCCATCACCCATACTGATACTGGGAGGTGAACTCTAATGCTAGTAACTGATGTAATGGCTGAAAAATTTTGAGCTTTGTCAACACACAAGAATCTCAGTAAACAGCGAGTGGAGCGGGGCTTGTTTATTTAGCGCAGGTGTTAGCAACCATGAAGCTAAGCTAATCTGATCCACACTAGACTACTCTAGGTTTACAAATGGTGCAGTGGTCATAAAAACAGATATTCCTAACGTGCGTTCACATTTTCTATCCTCCACTATTCACCATAATGTTATCAAATGTGTTACAAAAATATAAAAGAAACTCCCTTCCCTATTCATTGTTTAACAGTCAGTCACGTATGAAGGTCTGATTAGTACTGACCACAGTAAAGTAAAGATTTCAGACAAACTGAATTTCACTGAGGAAGACTAAGATAACATCGCTAACACTGATATATTTTAACTCTAATGAATGAATTATTTATTTATTTATTGTTCTGGGTAAAGTTTTACAAGGCAATCACCTATACTAGGTTATCTAAACGTTAGCTTGGTAACTAGAGAGGCACGTAGCTAATAAGTGGGTTGGAGGATTGAAGAGAATTTATTACTGTTGATTTTTTATTTTATTTTACAGATTAGTTACAATAAACTTACCATGCTCTGTTCAGCAAAATACACTACACAGTATTTATTTGTTTCCTGCTTCAGCTGTGCTGAAAGTGAAACTTAAAGTAACGGGCAAGATTTGAAAGTATGGGTCCTCTGCTGGATACAGTGTACAAATACAGTACACATTTTGCAAGCAAAGACATGGCTTGTTTCCAGTGTTTATATCGGCGCATAATGCAACAATTATCATAGATACCAATAAATCCCAAAACACCTACATCGGCCAAAATTACTGATGTAGTCTTGCTGAATAATAAAGCTAATTGTTTGAAACCAATTGACCAATGAGCTGTGCACATTTTTTGATTTTCCACTTTGACAGCTGCCACTGTGCTTATGACTTAATCTACTGGAGGACATCTTAAAAATAAAGATAAGATTTGGAGCACTTTTCAATGGTGTGGTTTTTAGATCTGGACATGTTTTCTATCAAAAATGTCAAAATAAGTGACCAACGAGCCGTGCACATTATTTGGTTTCCCACAGCTTTTGAGAAATATATTTGGGCAATATACCTTTATTTATTTATCCGTGTGGAAAACAAACTATTAAAGTAAAGTAACTGTAGCAATGTGCGCGTTTACAAACCTTTGGCTTCCCCTCATGCCTTAACCTTCAGACATCAGCTACAGGTTGTGCTTCACTCACTGTGGTTTATTTTGTAACTTCAGTGCTGGAGTTGGGAGGACAGGAACCTTCATAGTAATAGATGCCATGATCGACATGATGCACAAAGAACAAAAAGTTGACGTGTTTGGTTTTGTCTCAAAAATACGAGAGCAGCGCTCCCAGCTCATCCAAACAGATGTGAGTAGGAGACGCATTATATCCACCACATGATTTAACTCAAACATCTGGCATGTTTGCAGAAGAGTTATCTATTCCTTGCTGAAATAATTTGCACGTGCCTGTTCATAGTACCGTATATTAAATATTTGTGATTATTCTCCCCTACAGATGCAGTACTCATTCATCTACCAAGCCCTGCTTGAATACTACCTCTATGGAGACACCGAGCTGGATGTGTCGTCTCTGGAAGGACATCTTCACAAACTGCACAACACCTTTGCTGACGGTGATCGAGTAGGCCTGGAGGAAGAGTTTAAGGTAGATTATCTCATTTCACATTCAGATCCATTAAGCCTGACACACCAGCTGAGAAATCAATACGTGTAGTTTCTTGTCTGCTCTCAGTGGTGTAGGAAAATATTTAATTATTCAACTAAGTATTTAGCATGCAAAAATAGATGAGCTCCTCTAAATGCACTCACTTTGTTGTGTACATTGATCAGGTTGTAATGGTACACATCAAGATATCAAACTTGAGCTTTAAGAGCAGTCAGTTCCATTGGAAGTTAGAAAAATGAGCCACTTTAAGGATCTTGTACGAGCAAGAAGGCCTAAAAAAACTGCAGGTTTAAATACATCAAGAAAGAATGTGCAAAAGTGTCTGACACAAAGGTGGAAGAAGCAGTAGGGGAAAAATGGATTTGTCAAATACACTTGTCTGGTGTGCACAGCAAAGTGAGTGCATTGCTTAATGCTTGGGGAAGGAATGCAGACAGCTGTGGCATTATGGTGACCTGAGCACTGTGCTGCTAGAAAATCTTTCAATCCAAGAAAAATATGAGCAGGATTTTGACCCACAGAACATATGTTTTGTCCGTATTAATGATATATATTTTTTTAAACACACGCAAAGTGCTGGATAAAACTTGTGGAACATAATTATTAGATGTGCAAACAGTTTTGGAGTAAACTCAGTTCAAGACTGCAACCACACCTGACTGACACATTTTAATGGAACTTTTAGAAAGTAACCATTAAAATACATCTAAATATAAAAAGTACATCTACGATTACATTATGGAATCTAACAAAACAGACTACTTACTGCACTACGAGGAATGTAGTTTTGGTTGATTATAATATTCTTTCAATATTGTTCAAAGCTCAGAACTTCACATTACCCTCAAATATCCAGATGCTTTTTGTAAAAAGAAAAAGTACTTACAATCTCAAGGGTACAGATATTTTTGTCATGCCACAGCATAGAACCAGTTTAAAGAGTAGGTCTACTTTAATTTATGGAATTGGTCTATGGAATGGTTTAGAAAATGATATTAAAGTTGCAAAATCAATGTTTCTGTTCAAAAAGATGATTAAAATTAAGTTTCTGGAAAAATATCTATAAATTAGTTTGTATCAAAATTTTATATATGGTAAAGTATAATGAGTTATTTACTGTGTAATGTTCTTTATTGATTACTAATGTTTGAATTAATTGCTTGAATTATTTTTGTCAAAGAAGGGGCAGATATAATAAGATTTATATCTTCTTCTGCTTCCTTTCGTTTCATGTACTGTTTGGTTTCTTTTATTTGTGTGGTGTTGTAAATAGTTTTTTTTGTGTTATTTTAAACTTGAAATGAATAAATAAAATAAAATAATGCATCAGCTGCTTCTTGTGCTGTCTGACTCAGTTTAAACTGTAACAGATACATCAGTTACATGATCCAAAATACAACACATTCACTGAAATGATGTTAATTTTGCAACACATTTTTTTTTTTCAATTTGTGGGAAACAGAAATGAGGCAACTGAATTTTGATACTCATTTTGAGTTGACAGAAAACATGAACAGAAAAAAAAGCAAAGAGCTCAGTGTCCTTTGCACGGACGTGGGTCACTGGGTCCCCACCGTGGAGCCAGGCCTTGGAGAGGGGCTCTTCAGTGAGCGCCTGATGGCTGGGTCTCTACCCATGAGGCCTGATCGGGCTCAACCTGAACGAGCAACATGGTTTGCCTTTCTGTAGGCCCACCACCTGCAGAGGGGCCATACGAGTTGGGTGCATGATCCCATGGGCAGTGGCTGAAGGCACGGGCCTTGGGGCTCTTACCCCGGCTTATTAAAGCTGGCTCTTGGGAAATGAAACATAACCTCTGGCGGTGAAGGAGCCTGAGCTTGTGTGTGAGGTTGAGAGGTACCAACTATAGTTGGGCTCATCTTGACACACTGCATGGGCTCTGGAACCAATCTTCTAGACAGGGGCTGGATCTTATTCCACTCTGGAGTTGCCCATGGTACGAGGCGCTGAGCTGGCTCTGCTCTCAGCCCCTGACTTGGTGCCTGTGTGTTGGAGATGAGAGGGTGGCTCCCCTGCGCCTTCGGGTAGGGGTCGGCCTCTGACAGTTGCTCAGGATTCCTTCTCTGCTGTTCTAGAAAACACAGAGAACAAGTCAGTCACATTATTTAGAATGTCCACTCCAATGAGAAGTCCATCTGTCTGTGTCCGTCTATCCGTTGGTCAGTGAAACTCGGGTTTTTTTGTTTCTCTTTCAGAGTTCCTTCAAATTGTCAGAAAAACCTTACCTTGTTGACCTTTGATTCCAATGGCGACGAGGTTAAATGCAGATACGCAGCTGGTTCTCAGTCAGAGTGTGTCGAATGCACACCGCCGTCTGTCCTCGACGTCTCACCGGTGAGTTATCGAAACGGGTCAATCAATGAAAACATCGATCTAAGAACAAATTAACCTAAAAGGTGATTTAAAAAGGCACAAAACAATAAAAAACTAAAAAATTTTAAAATCTGTAAAACCAGAGGAACACAAATTAAGTCGATACAAACCAAAACTCATTAAATGTACTGAAACGTTTAGGACTTACATTTTAAATCCGTGAACTTTGTTTTCGTATTTGTCCTCTTGCAGTCCTGTTCTCTATCGTTCAGCTCGACTAACAGCAGCGCCGAAGGTTCATACGTGGTCCAGATGATAATGGAGGACTTCCCCAGACAGACCATCGCCCTGATTAACTTTAGTGGTTCACAGCTGATTAGAACTACCAACGACTTCATCAGCAAGACAGCCATCAAGTTTCTTTTGAAAGGTTTGGTTTTATATTTAGTTTTGATTGTTCTACATATCCAATAAGTTGCTCTGAAGTTAATAAATCTGTTTATGAACCTGAAAAATCCAGTGAAATATCTTGAAAACGACTGGTTGGATTATTAGATTCAAAGCATAGCGTTCGCATTTCCTGAGTAAACGAAGGAGCAAATTCCACCAACAATTGAGCTGCACAAAACCGTCGCCTGAACTCACAGGCGCAGAGGAACAGATGTCAAAATCACGTGGCAAAAGCCCGATGTCTTGAGATGCCATAAAAGCTTCAATGGTGTTTCTAGATAAAATGATATAGAAGTGGTGAGATTTCAAAGAGTGCACAGTTTGAGGAAGAGTTAAATAATTATCCACTGTTTTCTGGGTTTTTCTGGGTATTGTTGCTACAATGACGTAGCTACTCATTTTCGAAACACTGTAAACTTGTTTTTATGTATGTATTTGTGTGCGTGTGCTTTTCAGTTTGGGCTGCATGAAATTTGATTAGGTTGAAAAGAAATGATGACACTAGTTTAGAGGTGGAGAGTTAAAATACGCCTTCATTGTAATACCAAAAACAGTAAACCTCTAGAGTTCTTTACTTGTTAATTCCATCATGTTTGAGCGTGTTTCCCTGTCTCATTCCAGTTGTTCCTGCAGTACCATCCTGCACCGAAGGTCTCATTCTGCCCACATTTCTGCCTCCGACCCCCGACCACAGGACTCAGATCAACGCCACTGTTAACCAGATGCTGGAAATTCCCATCAGAGCAGAAGCAGCTCAGTCCATGTGAGTGAAAGTCAAACGGAAAGAGGTCAACAAGGGGTGGATTGCAGTCTGGAATTTGATCTGATCTGTTGTGTCTCATGAGGCCAACACACTATATTTTTTACGAGACAGGACTGGTAAGACCGGGGTATAAAGACTATACTTTAATAAATCTTTATTCCCAGAGCAGCCGACCCATAGTCTCAACACTGTGTCCTGAGTCTTCCCCGGGTCTCCTTGCAGTTGAACATGCCCATAAAACCCAGGGAGGAATCCAGGGTGCATCTTTTCCGGACGTCTAAACCACCTCAACTGGCTTCTGGATGTGGAGGAGCAGCGGCTCTACTCCAAGTTTCTCCTTTATAACGGAACATCTTTCTCCAAGGGCGAGTCCAGCCTGGACTCACTTTAACCGCTTGTATCCTCAAACTTTCCAACTCTATCAAAAGTTTGTGACCATAGGTGAGGGTAGGAACGTAGACAACCGGTGAACAGAGAGTTTCACCTTGCACCTCAGTTCTCTCTTCACCACGATGGACCGGCACAGAGTCCGCAATACTGCAGAAGCCGCACCGATCCATCTGTTGATCTCCCGCTCAATTCTTTCATTCATGAACAAAACCCAAAACTATCGGCTGAATGCAGATCTTAAAGTCATCTACCTGGAAGCTGCGGCAGAGGCGTTCCAACGGGCAGAGGAGGAAGCGCTGCTCCCGGCTTAAAAGGAGAGGATGCCGGACAGGGTTCTGGTGAGGCTACATGCTAACGCTAAAGCTGTAAAACTCCCGACGCCGTCTCTCTTTCTGTCGAATGTCCGCTCGTTGGACAAAAAGATGGATTTGCTTCGTCTGAGAGCGGGCGCCTCAGAAGAGATGATGAAGTGTGCGGTGCTTTGCCTCACAGAAACATGGATTACGACTGAAACGCCGGATACAGTCTTCCAGCTGGATGACAGACTCTTTTTTTTCGAGCGGACCGCTGCAGCGAGTTAACGGGGAAATCACCGGGAGATGGAGTGTGGATTTCATGTGCGAATGACAATAAAGAATCCCTGACTCTGAAACCCAGGGATTCTTGAACTCCTCCACCTCTGGCAGAACCTCGCTCCAAAATCTGGACGCTGAATGGACGATTTGTTGAATGTACGTTCAGCAGTTTCCAATACTGTTGTTTTGCCTCCAAATCCACAATTTCTACTCGATTTCAAAAGTTTCACTTGTCACAAAAACGAGGTACTGAATGGTTTTAGTCCAAGTTGTACACAGTAATATAAATTAAGATTTGAGGTTTGATTTTTGCACTTGGAAGTTGACAAAAAATTTTTAGAGTAACCCTTTAGGTTTACGTGGACTTCACAAAGGTTTCACGTTTTTCACGTTTGGCTCATGACGTGAGGAAAACAGTTTGTTGTGTTTGTACGTTGGAATTTGCAGAAAAATAACCTGAGACTTGTTTATTTCTGGTTTGTTGAAGGATCACAATGCTCCTGTTCAGCGGACCTCCTAGTGTGGTCAGGAGCTCAGCAGGACCAGGAAACTACTCCCTGACATGGACGCCATCCGACAGTGACTACAGACGAAGTCATCCCATCTGTTTTATCGTCCAGGCAAAGTCAGTTTGTTTTGCATGAACGTCACACAAAAAATATTCAGATAACATGTTTAAATATCCTGATCAACAAACGTTAACTGTATTTATCGTAATATCTGGACTATAAGCTACTACTTATCTCACACGCTTTCAACATTGCGTCTTATACAATGCTGTGGCAAATTTATGGATTTTTTGTTGATGGGTTAAAGAGCTGCATGCCGGAACGCAAATAGCAGGGTGTGGGGGTGGACGGTTCTGAGCCCGACTCTTCTCTGCTGAATTCACTGTCCTCCTCGTTGTTGTCCTCCTCCACATGTGAAACCCCCAGGCTCCTCCTCCGGATGTTCATGGCTCCTGCCCGGGTACGACAGCCTGGTTAGCTCTGTGCTCTCCCATACCACTCACACCTGCTCCAGTACTATCTCCATTGCCACTGACTTCATGTGTTTCAGTTCTCAGTTTGTTTAGTTGTACAATGAGAAGACTTTTTTTAATGATAGTAAATTGTACTATTATTTTGACAAATTGCCCATTACTGTATTCTTGGGGGTTGAAGTTTTTTTTTTTCAAGGTAGAAGTGGAAATGCTTACTTGAAGGCGCAACTCTTATTTGATACTAAAAAACTTGTGTCTGTTATGTTTAAAATGAGTGTTTATGTATTTATTTTCAGATTACATATCCAAAATAGGTTTCGCTCATTCAAGGCAGTCAAATTCGTTCACAACTTTATTATTAGTAGGCCTGAGAATTACCGGATCCAAGGAAACCGTTACCGGAACACACCCTGTCGAAATAAGTGAGTTCCCGGATCCTGTTCCAGCAGGATCCGACTCAAATTAACCACTGGTATTTGTGTATGTTACTGGTACGTATTGTAGCATTCTACTGTGGTTGACTGCTGGTCACGTCCTCAGGGAGGGATTGTGGTTAAAATTTATGTTCATTATTAATCACTTCAGTTAGCTGTTTAGCATTGTTCTTTAAGTGATTAGTCTGTTCTTTTTAGCCTAGTTTGTGTTCATTATGTGTTAATTTGTGTTAGACCATTCAATGGAATAACCATGAGTGACGGAGGTAGTTGTCATGATGACCTATGGGGTTCACTCTGTGTATTGAACAGTGAGATAAACTCTCTAAAACACCATCTGGTGATTGACTCTTGATCTACAACAAGACCTGCACATCACTCTCAGTAGCTGTGCACTGCCACATTATAGTATTTAATTAAACATTTAAAAAAGCGTTTGTGTAAATATCTCATATTACAACGACGGCACACACGGTCTGATAAAGTGCATTCGATATATGTACAAAATCTTAAAAAATAAAAAATTGTGTGAGCTGCTTATACAGTATACTGTACGGTATATATCTGCATGTGTCTAAAAATGTTATATCAGATTTTATGAAATGGTTTAAAGACCATTTGCACTTTATTTTAATGTAAACTCCACTGCTGACTCATGATTGACTCATGATTGACTCATGATTGATGCATGGCTGACTCATGATTGATTCATGACTGACTCATGATTGATTTATGACTGACTCATGATTGACTCATGATTGATGCATGACTGACTCATGATTGATTCATGACTGACTCATGATTGATTTATGACTGACTCATGATTGATTTATGACTGACTCATGATTGATTTATGACTGACTCATGATTGACTCATGACTGACTCATGATTTACTCATGATAGACTCACGACTGACTCATGATTGACTCATGATTTACTCATGGCAGACTCATGATTGACTCATGATTTACTCCTGACGGACTCATGATTGACTCATGATTGACTCATGATTTACTCCTGACTGACTCATGATTGACTCATGATTGATGCATGACTGCTCATGATTAATTCATGACTGACTCATGATTGATTTATGACTGACTCATGATTGACTCATGATTTACTCCTGACTGACTCATGATTGACTCATGATTGACTCATGGTTGACTCATGATTGATGCATGACTGCTCATGATTAATTCATGATTTACTCCTGACTGACTCATGATTGACTCATGATTGACTCATGGTTGACTCATGATTGATGCATGACTGCT
>JARVGS010000001.1:28906817-28917383 GCA_031762315.1 Hypsolebias antenori | reverse complement strand
CATCGTTAGGCTGATGGTCCTCCTTGATCATGTGAGCAGCTGGTTTTGGCTGTCATCATCAAACTGGTTGATCCACTGTGAGAGGGTGCTATTTATAAGACTGAGCTGAATACAGCATCTCAGACCGAGGCAGTCTTTCGGACAAAAGACGAAACTTTCTACTTTATTTTTTTGTTTTGTTTTGGTTTGGTTTTTGAATTTCCAGAGGACCAGACTTAATTTTTTTAGATTTTTCTACCTGGCTTATAGAGCATGCATTAGGACACTAGAGGGTGGTAACTTTCACTGAACCATTGCTCTTCAGGTGCACGGTTATAGATGACGGCAGTCCTTGTTTGATTAATTCATCTTTAATCTGAAAGAGAAGACACAAGTTACAAACTTCAGAAACAAAACCGGGCTGCACTTCTTAAATAAAATCAGTTTGGACCTTGGGTTTGGGAATTTTCAAGTTATCTTTGTATTTTGTTAAGGTTGTATGCTGGAAAATCACCAGCCAAACCAGTTACATTGAATATATGATTGTTGCTGTGCATGTAAATCAAAATAGTTACTAACCAGATTTACAATGACGTCTTTTTCTGTCTCCAGTGACAGTGTAGTAGAGATTTTTGCGTTCAGAGCTATAATATGATCTAGAACCACAGAGAACCAACAATACGATGTGGGTCAGAATATTTACAGACCTCTGTGCACGGTACAGTCTGTGCCATACCTGACGCATGGTGCAGACAACACGCCTCTGGTCTCATTTAATACAATTGCAACATGCAGATGAATAATCTGAAACATTTACATTTTGAAACACTTGCTGTAGTTTCAGGGCTTGGTGTAGTTTCAGGGCTTGCAGATAGGAAGGTTAATGTCGTTGTTGGTGGGGCTGTGAACAAAACAGCAGAAAAATCATTGAGACGTAAAATACCTGATGGAATTTTAAAAATTAAATCAAAAGAGAATTTCGCTCACCATCTTCAACCATCAGAAGGAAGCATCGAAACTCAGAGTGATACACAGAACTATAGTAACTGAGGGAGTAATTCAGAAAAAGACACTTATTATTAAAGTTCAATTAAACTGATGGGAAAATCTATTTTTTTTTTTCTGGATTGTGAAAACAATCTACAAAAATGATTACGATGATTATCTACAAAAATATGCCATGAGTTAACATTCTGATATGAATAAATCAGCATCATTTCTAAGAGACGTTCATGAAAAATTGCAAACCGACTTTGCCTGGATGATGAAGCAGGCGGGGAGGACCTGTCCATTATCGCTGTCAGATGGTGTCCATCTCAAGGTGAAGTTTCCTGATCCTGATGAAGTTTTGACCATGCCAGGGGGCCCGCTGACCAGTAGCTCAGAGATTCTTTAATAGACAGGAGATAAAAAGATTGTGTGTGTGTGTGGGGGGGGAGTCATTTTCATTTGTTAAATTAATAAAATATGTTAACTTAACCCAACTGCTAATGATAGGAACCCACCCAGAGTGGCTGACCCAAGGTCAGATGATCCTGATCACGAAGACCCCAGAAAGAGGCAATTCCTTCCAACTACAGGCCATTTGCCTGCCTCTACACAACACAAGTGGCTAAGATGAATAGGCACATGGGTTAATACCTGAGCGAGGTACAGAACTGTACCTCGCTCAGGTGATGCAATGTCCTCACTCCTGTTCTTAAGCCTAAGCCCCCTCAACCAGATAGCTGCAAATAGTGACTACCGGTATACATATTGGTTCCAAAGTGGAACAACCATCATTCACCTCCTCTACATAGATGACAGCACGTTTTATGCCATAAAGCGTGAGGCATGGACTCACAGATTCATCTCACCAGGATATACAGCAAAGGCGGTAGAATGTCATTCAGACTGGATAAATGCAGTCAACTGGTATACAAGAGAGGCCAGGTAATCAAAACTGAAGGGCTGAACTACCTGAAGGCAATTTTGCAGCTTTCCAGGACAGTTACAAATACCTTAGAATTCCACAAGCAAATGGCATTCATGACAAGGCAGCAAGAACGTCAGCCGCAACTAAGTACAGTACCTACAGAGAATAAGGCAGAAGATACAAACCACTGACATCAAGACTTGCATGTTCCTCAAAATTCAGAACCCTTAGACTATAAACTAAGAGAAAAGAGAGAAGCAAAGGACTAGTGAGTGTCTGAGCCATACAGGATGAAAACTAAGTTTCTGGAGTACATCAGGAAAAAAGCACCCAATGATGAACTGATGAGTGAATGTCTCAGGCAGCAGCAAAAACCCCATGTGGAAGAAGATGAACAAGAGGAGCTATCACAGAAAGATAAGCCCCTGCACATCATGTATCACTAGCAGACTGAATAAGTGGCTAACATGAATAAACTCTACCAATCATGGTAGCACAAGAACACGCCCTCGGCATTGGAGCAATAAAGACCAGGGTCTACCATACCAGACAAAACCCAAGATGCAAGCTGTGCAAAGAAGTCCCTGAGACAGTCCAACACATAATAGCAGGGTGTTAGATCCAGTCAAGCAAAGCACTGAGGAAATGTCATAATCAAGAAGCTGGAACAATATTTAGGAACGTCTGTGCAGTGTATAGACTGGAGGTCCCACAGTCAGAAAGGGAGATGTCACCAAGGGTGTTGGAGAATGGAAGGGCTAAGATACTGTGGGACTTTCAGATCCAGACCAATAAACAAATAATGGCTAACCATCGTGGTGGTCAACAAGCAGGAGAAGAAGATAAATGTGAAAGGCATGAAGGTATGAAAGATAAAGAAATGCCAATGGTGAAAAGAAGAAATACACAAGTTGTGGAGAGTCAATGTGTCAGTAGTCCCAATGGTCATTGGAAGACTTAGTGTTGTGACCCCCAAACTGGAAGAGTGATTCCAACAGATCCCAGAAACAACATCAGAGATCTCTGTCCACTGTCTCTAGGACTGTTGAGCTACTGAACAGGATCCTTAAGCTTTCAGGCCTCTGGTAGAGGACTCGAGTTTGACGTGAAGTGGAACCACCCAAATGGAAAAGTAGGGTGAGCTACAAGGTTTTTTCCTTTGTATACATGTATATACAGTACATATTTGTATTTACATTTTTAACTTTTTGAGGAGGAAATCTTTAATCATGTGTCATCTTTCATGCCTTCTTCAAACCAGTCTCGTCTATCACAGTTGAAGTATTAAGACACAACAACAAGAAATACTCCGAACTCCTAAAATCTTTTCTAATCAGAAGCAGTTCTGCATGCCACCTTTTGTTAACTTTAATCCTGTTTTAAATGTGTTTTGCTTTCACTTACATGGACTGTGTTGCCTCAGCTCTTATGAAGATTTCCAGCATTTGATTGACAAAGACAATGATCTGAGCTCTATTTTCTAGAGTTGGAGGCAGAAATCTGGGCAGGTAGAGACCTTCTGTGCAGGACGGTACTGCAGGATCCACTGAAATGATGCAGAACAGAACAAAGTCAGGAACACAGGTTCTGCAGGAAAAACTGAAGAAAAAAAAACAACATCAAAAAACAAACAGCCATGATGACATAATGGTATAAAGAAGTGAAAAATGCCAAACAGATATTTAAAGTCTTGTGCAGCCTTACTATCACTACATCAAGTAGACTTTGTTACATTTTGTTTTGATACAATAATTAGTGTACACAGGTAAAATATTCATCCATCATCTTCTGCATGTTCAGAGAATGAATCGTGGGGGCAACAACTTGAGCAGGGAGGCACAGGCAATTCCTTCCATAGCCACCTCTTCTAGCTCTTCTGGGTAGATTCCAAGTCATTCCCAGGCCAACTGAGAGAAATAGTATCTCCAATGTGTCCTGGGTCTTCCCCGGTGTCTCCTCCCTGTCGGACATGCCCAAAACACCTCCCTAGGGAGGCGCCCAAGGAACATCTTTACCAGATGATCGAACCATCTCAACTGGCTCCTCTCGATGTAGAGGAGCAGTGGTTCTAGTCTGAGTCTCACCTGAATAACTGAATTTCTCACCAACCTCTAAGGGAGAGTCCAGCTACCATGCAAAGGAAACTCATTTCATCCACCTGTATCTTCAGTCTTGTTCCTTCGGTCACGACCCAGAGTTCATGGCTATAGGTAAGGGTAGACAAGTAGACCAACTGGTAAACAGAGAGCTTCCGATTTCAGCTCAGCTCCCTCTTTACCAAAATGGACCAGCACAGAGTCCACAATACTGATGGAGATGCTGCACCTATCCGCCTGTCAATCTCATGCTCCATTTTTCTCTCACTCATGAACAAAATCCCAAGATACTTGAACTCATCCATTTGAGGCAGAATCTCACCCTTGACCCAGAGAACCATCACCCTTTTCTGACTGAGAACCTTGGCCTCAGATGCTGATCCTCATCCCAGCCGCTTCACACTCAGTTGCAAACTGTTCCAGTGAGAGCTGAAGATACAGCACAATGACGCCAACAGGACCACATCATCTGCAAATAGCAGAGATGGTATCCTGAGGCCACCGAACTGAACTGCCCCGCCCCCAGGCTGCACTGAGTAATTGTGTCCATGAAAGTTATGAACAGAATCGGGACAAGGGGCAGCCATGGCAGAGTCCACCAAATCCCATCCTGAAGGGGTCAGAATTACTGCCAGCAATGCTAACCAAACTCTTGCACTGCTAATGTAGGGACTTGTAGCAATGGCCCCCCAATCCCATATTCACAGAGCACCCCCCACAGCATACCATGAGGAACACGTCAAATGAGTTCTCCAAGTCCACAAAACACATGTAGACTGGATGGGCAAACTTCCACAACCCCTTGAGGACCCTAGTGAGGGTAAAGAGCTGATCCAGTGTTCCACAGCCAGAATGGAACCTGCACTGTTCCTCCTGGATCTGAGGCTTGACCAACAATTATCACTGTCTTCCTGCTCCTCTGTTTCAGAATTTACAGATTCTTACTATTTATAACATTTTTCAAATTTGTATTTTTGTTTACAAGATTTATATAAGTCAAGAGGATATACCAGAGCATTTCACCCATTACTTTAAATCAAATATTCCGTTTCATTCTTACTTAACTCACCAGAGTTCAGTCTTCATCTTCCTAAATATCAGACCAGCAGAGGTCAGTTTTCTCTCCATTATAAGGGAAATAAACTTTGGAATTATTTTCCACATTTGGTAACAGGCAGGCCTTCTGTAAAAGAGTTTAAACATAATTTAAAACTTTACTTAATTAAAGAATTGTGATTGTCACTTTTTATTTGTTACATATTCAAATTTCCATTAATACTTCTTTGTACAGGCCTGGCTCTTTCTTTGGCCATACAAGTGTTTTGAGTCACTCTTTTTCTGTCCTGTCACCTAGGACCAATCTGCCTTGGGATATCCCAACAGGGGCAATTACAATTGCCCCCAAAAGCATAGCTCCTAGGATCATTCGCACAAACTCCTCCACCACAATAAGGTGGAAATTCAAAGAGGAAAATAATTTTATTCATCAGACGGTATTTTAACCAGTTTTTCAGATTTTATATTTGGAGACTAGACACAAAAATCTGAAAAGTATTTTTTCCAACTTCAGAGCATCTCGTGTCTGTAAACGAAGGTATTTTAAATATAAAATTGTACCTTTTAAAACAAACTGAAGTGGTATCTTGCTGATAAAATCACTGGTAGTTTTCTCCTCCTGTGAACTTTTATAATTAGTCAAAGTGACGGGTTGTTTTGGAAAGTCCTCCATCATCAGCTGAACCACATATGAACCTTCAGCGCTGCTGCTAGTCGGGCTGAACGACAGAGTACAGGACTGCAAGAGGACGGAAGAGATAAAACGAAAGGTCAGAATGAAAAACAAACTGAATGACTTACAAAAAAATTAAACCTAATATCTTTGATGGTTGGTTTTTCATTTTGTTTTTGCCTTTTTTTTTTAAAACTTGATTCCTTTATTGTGTTTTTATGTTTTCATAATTAATGAGTTCATGTTTAGTTTTTGGTCTTCTTTGAATTTGCTTTTTCCTTTTGTTTATACATTTTACTTTTAACAGCGTTGGTTTGTCTGTCTGTGCACATAATTACCGGTAATCAAAAAGCTGCGAACACATGTTCATGAACTTTTCAGAAAATGTTCAGATTTTTTTTTTTTAACCTTTATTTTACCAGGAAGAAATCCATTGAGATTATTCATCTCTTTTACAAGGATGTCCTGGGCAATATGCAAATACAGCAACCCGGTCTTAAAAACAGTAATAGTTGTATTAAAAGATTAGTCACAAATTACCAATTATTACCATATTTTTTGGCCTATAAGTCACAGTTTTTTGCATAATTTACATGCCCTGCAACTTATACGCTGAAGCAACATATTTATGGATTTTTTTCCCCATATTTAAAAACCATTTTTTGGCTGAGATATGACTGTTTTCATTCATTCTGACTGAAAAAAAATTGAACAGTACCACTTTCAACCACTTGATGGCAGCAGAGTAGTAATAGGGGTATGGCATGCTGTTGTATCATGTAATATGTAAACGTGGCTATAATGACTAATTCAAAAAAGTTCAAGACAAAAACAATTGGACTTTATTTATTATACTTTATACTTTATTGTTTTTCTCTTAAACTTTTTAGAATTTACTATGTCCTGGATGACTGAGACTCTTCACCAGCTATTAATGACTCAATCGGCTTGCCATATTTATCCCCACATTCATTCTGCTTGCTGCTTGGAAACATCGAAACAACTGCACCGCCCCGGAGAAATGCAGCTAATTTGACCATTAAAGTACATTTATTAAGCAAATGTTAGACTGAGACACACATTTACTATAATTTCAAGCAAACAAATAATTGTTCTTCGGTGTTTATCTTGATAAATTTGCACAGCAACTCGTCGCATGCACGTGTTCACTTCCTCGTATTGGCTTTTGAAATACACCTGATTTGAACCTCAAAGTGCATTTATTAAGCAAACGTTAGTCTGAGACACACCTTTGCTATCATTTCAAGCAAATAAATAATTGTTTTTAATCTTGTTAAATTCTTGTTAAAATCCTCCCGTGCACACTCCTGCAGCCGCCATTTGGCAGCCAATCGATTTTTGGCACAACACCGGCCCACATTTCCGGGTTGTCAGCAGCGACGCATAATAAATGTGACGTATACGGTGAAGCGACATATTTATGGATTTTTGCACTTTATTGACAAATATGGACTGATGCGACTTATAGGGCGGAGTGACGTGTAGGGCGGAAAATATTGGTTGCTATCTGGATCGCCATCTGGATCCAGGAATTAAAGAGGCTGCTGCAGCCTGCTGTGCTGCAACAGAGACGGTAAGAGAAAATGAAACCAAAAAATAACAGATAGGTATTCATGAAATATTTTTGTTAAACCACGTTATAGAACATGTTTTAGGAGTAGGTCTACTTTAATACAAGGGATGTAATTTGTAGACTCTAGGTCACTCCTTACACGAGTGACCCTAGAGCAGAGGTCACTAATAGGCGGACCTCGGTCCGGACATGGACCGAGTGATGGTTCTGTCCGGACCCATGCTCAATCTGATAAATTCATGAAAACAGATCATTTTCATGTAACGTTGTACAGTGATGGACAGCTTAGGCACAGAGCCAAGCAGAGAAGCAGGAGGTGTGCAAGCACATGCAACCATGTTACTGCGCACCCTATTTTTTAAATTTATTTCCAGGGCACCCCATGTCATTGCTTGCTGCTTCCCGCTGCTGCTCACTGTGTTGTTGCTACACAACTTTGGCGAGATCTACAATCTGCAAAATTTGAAATTATTCAATCATCTACTTGACGGTGAGTTGCCTTTTTGTTTTAAAATACTGTTGGGCGTGTTAGTAGCTGCGTTAACGCCACAGCAACAACCACAGCACTTCCAATTCAAGATTCCATAGAGCTAACGGCTAATTTGGCTAGTGTTTTACCCTGGTCAATATGATCTTCCCAACCATGTATTTATTTAATACGTTAATAAAGTTACTCAATAAGTAAGCTGAATAAAGGTCATACCTTTAGTAATTAAAGAACATCTTTGGTTGAATTTATTTGAACTATTTTAAGGTATTTTTTATTACTTTTTGACAAACCGCGCCAAATGCAGTGGTGGTTTTGTACTGTTTAGTACTGGCTGGGTTTGAATTCATTTGTAGCTACATATTTTGAAGCTGTTGAACAGCTGTTATGTAAATTGAATGTTTGAATCCTTTGTTAGCCTTAAAGCTAACTAATTTTGAGTAAACATTTTTGAAAATGTGCCTTAATTTAATTATGAAGTCAACTGTTTATGAAATATAGCATTTATTGAATAAGTGTTTGTTTTTGTAATGGTTACAAACCATTTAAACTAAAGCTAATTTAATTTATTTGACTACATATTTAATTTATGTTTTTGACCTTTTAGGTCAGGTGTTTTTGTCACCTCCATTAACAACCTTCTACAATTGATGGCGAGCTCATTACTGGCCACATTGTAGAAGTAAATCAACCTCTTTGTTGGTTTTTATTCTGAATCTCAGGGATATTAAAAGAAGGACTCTAATTGGACAGTTTTCCCACTTGGACGTTTTGGAACGGTTTTCACATACAGTACACTATTATTGGAATTTGAATTACGGACTTAAATTCTGAACTGGTTCCAAAAAATTTTAAATGTTTTTTTTTTGTTTATTTTCATACGTTATTAATCAAAAAGTGCATTCAAATATATATAATTATTGAATATTATTATTAAATATATCTATCTATATTATATTATATATTTTTTTTAATTATTATATTCCAACTTGCTCTGTTTACACTTTTTTATACTAAAAGAGCCACTTTTTAAAATTGTTTTCTGTTTTCTAAAGATGTTATCTTTTATACTGTAAGTGTAAGCCTTCACTTCTTTCGGCTTGGACCTATTCAGTTTAAGAGGAAAAGGCTTGTTAGGCTCTGCTTGCTCATTTTGCATGTATTTTATTATGGGCTTGAAATAAAGGCCTAAATTTATTTGTCTGGGACTACTTTTAAATGTGATAAAAGAGCTAGTTGTTTACTATAAAGTGCAGTTTAAGAGTGAAAATGTGAATATGGGGAGGCAAGACCATAAAAGACAAACGTTGGACTTTTGTACGGACATTTTACTTGGAGATATTTTAGTAGCTGGACCTCAGTGAGTTTTAACTGAAGCGTCTCAGACGAGGTGTCTTCTAGTTTCTTCATGACCACTGATCTCATCGCTCTGTCCGGATTAGTATTTATTTGGCTTTCCATCTGTGAGTTGTCAAACTATTTATCAAGTTTCAATAAGTTACACTGACATTCAGTGCTCGGTGCAACATTTGACAGAGAAACATGCAAAAACATAAAAACATTTTGTTTTTGTTGATGCGTCCCGTCAAATACCTCAGCCTTTTAAAAATCCAGTTTTACTTTCTGTATAAAACAGAAGAGATCTATTGGATTTTATTATCACATTCTTAAAAGCAGAATCAAGTTCTGACTATTGATATAAAATAAAACTTTTATAGTTTAAATCAGAAGGATCCAGTTAATTGGCGTTTTAAGATGAATCAGACTAGTGACCTGAGCCGACTGCTCACCTGTCTTATGGAACATGTTACTGACGTGCTACTCACTGATGAGACGCTGAGGACAGGTGGAGGTGTGCAGGTAATACACTCGGACAGGGAGCCGTTTGCATATCTGCATTTAACCTCGTCTCCATCAGGGTCAAAGGTCAGCAGGTTGATATTTCTCTGACAGTTTGAAGGAACTCTGAAACAACATGCAGTGGACATAGAAGAATTAAAAACGATGTTATAAGTGACACGTTTATTTGATGGAAAACAGATGAGACCACAATAAATCCTTACAGAACCGCACCTGTCCGTCTGGGTTCATTACAGCCTTCAGTTCTGTTGGATGAAAGTCTTAACTTGGAATTTTTTTCATTTTTTTCTACCTTCCTTGCTTTCCTTGCACATACATACAGTGATCCCGCACCTATTGTGTGTTACGTTCCAGGTGAAAACCCAGAACGTGGTGGCGTTATATTTATTTTATTATTTATTTTAGTTTAAGGCTTTATAAACCCTTACCACACTACAACAAACCTTTCCAACTCGCTTATAAAAACACTTCATATGACTTTGGCAATGACGAGGATTATGATGATGATGGGATGAATGTACAGCACTTTATAGCATGTACAATACACACAATATAAAAAACAGGTTTAACAAACCTATAATACAGTGAAGCTGCAAGAAGTGAACACACACACACACACACACACACACACACACACATATATATATATATATATATATATATACATATATATATATATACAAAGTACTGTATATATATATATATATATATATACATTATATATATATGTATATATATATACAAAGTATATATACATATATATGTACATATACAGTATACTGTATACATACACATACAGACACACACACATATACATACACACACACATATGCAGTATACTGTATATATATTTATATATATATACTATATATATATATATATACATATATACATATATGTATATAT
>JARVGS010000001.1:28895122-28906717 GCA_031762315.1 Hypsolebias antenori | reverse complement strand
AGAGAAAGAGTGACGGCGAGGGATACAGGTACAGTTTTTTTACTGTTTTATTTCATTATGAAACGTACTGTGCAGTAGTTTGTGTTTTTTGAGAGTACTGTGTTAGCTAACTGCTTGGAAATACAGTACTGTACATGGTTAAGGTACAGAATGTAAGCTGGTGTTGTGTCACGTTGAAAAAAAACATGTTTAAAACATCGTTTACCGTGCATTTTCTGACTTAAAAATCGGGTTACGAACGGTGCGTATGAACAGATCCCGTTCGTAAGTCGAGGACTACCTGTATTAAGATTCATGTTTAATGATGAATGATGTTTGGGATGTTCATCTCCCTTGAGAAAGTCTTGTCATGGCCATGGGGGAGAAGCTGAGCTTTATCCTGTTAGTTTGGGCTCACATCACTCTGAGCCTGCTGCAGGAAAGGCTGGTGAACAGTGTCTTGGATGGGTGGGGTCATTGAAGATCTTTGTGGCCCTTCTCAACATGATTTCAATATATTTTTAAACCCAGTCTGTAGGATTCCTGGGTTTTCTCTGCCATACGCTCTCTACAGCTGCACCAATCAACCAACCCACATGACCTGCTGCTGACTGAGAAGGACTGCTCTGCTGGTGTATACAAGCTAGAACTGTCGTTTCTAACCTGAACCCGGATCCCGGCCCCACCTGACCTGGGTTAGGGTCGAGCCATAATAATGTGCGGGCTGGGTCGGTGTCAGGCTTTTGATTGAGTCAGCGGATGCAACACGTCTTGCTATATGATCACCAGCCGCACGTGGCCATTTGACCGCACACGGACCGGCCTCGAAAAGAAGTAAAAAGTTCCGTTAAGCTTCAGATGGCCTACAGGTAGCGATCCAACAGCCCACATGGATGTTCATTCAGCTGCTGCACTCAGCGGATGTGCATAGCCAGCGACCCAAACAGGTGAGATCACAAAATATCTGACATGTCAAAGCAGGGTCCATGTTTGAATAATGCAGAATGCTGGCAGAAGTAGAGATTTAATGTACTTTGATGGCCATGAAAGGACAAACACCGCCTCAGCTCCGATCTTCTGCTTCCTTAGCCGCATGAGTCCGTCGACCGTTAATAACTATATAAGCAGTCAAAGCGTAATTAAAAATGTCAGGGGTTTTTTCGGGTTCAGACCTGTAATTACTGTTAATTTGTTGGGTCGGTGGTGTTCGAAAATAATGGCTACGGGCTGGGGCCAGGTCGGGTCGGATTTTTGGGGCCCAAATGCAACTCTAATACAAGCTCCTGCCAGATGTTCTTCCAGTGCCATTTGGTAATTTTTGAACAGCCAACTAACCTGTTTCTTGACAGCTGGTTCTGACCGTCTGTGATTTTCTCCAGGGACTCCCATGTCCTGTTCGTTTGAGTATTTCCTAAGATCTCCTTGTTCCTTTGTGGCTCTCCTGCTGGATCATTGTACCTTCAACCACCAAACAACAAAAGCTTCATCCTGAATCAACCTGCTCCTCTCTACATCGTTACTCACTTCTGCTTGGATCTCCTTCTCTGAAAACCCAGGACCTTGTCTCCTCCTTGGTTTCATCTACAAATTCAACAGTAAGAAATCAGTTACTGTTTAAAAGCCATTGCTGCAATCTCTCTAATTGAACCAAAATACTCACCTTGTCCTCGTTTCCCTTTCAGCACTGAAGCTGCTGCTGCACCCGTAAATAAAGATCACTTACATTTGTACGTCTAGTTCTGTCATCCTTCTCAGTCTGCTAACTTGGGGTCGACATTACTGTAAACATAATATAGACTAAAGCAAGCCGAAAACGAAGAGACACCATTCAGGCAGATACAATGACAAGTGCTTTATTTGGAAGGGGTGTGATTCTCAGGGGCTCAGGAAAGATCTGAAGAATAACAAAAGTGAGTATCGTTGTCCACAGTGGTATAGAGTTGGTGTTTGGGGAGTTCAGTTTTCTGCAGCTTCTGAAAGTCACAAGGTGGCACCAACAAGTCACACCTGCACACCATTACCTTGATGAGCTTCAGGAGCATAAAGTCTGCAGAGGAGCTCTACGCCCTGCTGGAGCATTACATGCCTACATGCCTATCTGTGCTTCTAGCCATGTTGTGTGATGCTCCTGTATCCTGGAACACCTTGCAAAAAGATCTGAAGCTCTTGACCGTGACCTCCATAAGTGGCTTCAAACATCTGCTAAGTTCATGGCAAAAACCAACTAACCATGTTCCTGTTTTGAGTATTTTACATTGCTTTACAATGCAGCAGTTTTTGTTTCGTTTTTAATATCATTCTCTTCCATCTATTTTTCAATTTATATGCTTTCTTTTCTTTTATGCTATCTTATGAAGACACTCCAAGCACTTTACACTACAATCTGTGTCCTCATTTACCCATTCATACAGCACTCTACTATATCTCTACAAATCATTCTAAAGAGACTAATCAGAGCTTTATCACATTCATACACCAATGGGACACATATTGGAGGCAATGAGCGGTTCAGTGTCTTGCCCAGGGACATTTAGGCATGTGACTGCTGGTGGATTCGAACCCCCAACTCTTGCATTGGAGGAGAACTGCTCTATCCACTCAGCCACAGCCGCCCATTGTCCACTGTCGTCATTGTTGTCTACTGTTGTCATCACTCTTTGTTTAAAAACAGGTCTCTCTTGTAAATGAGTCCCGAGGCTCAATGAGACTAACCTGTATGAATAAAGGCTGAATGAATTCTAAGAATTAGAAAGACTTGTCTTGCATTCTCTTAGTGTTACAGCATCAACGTTTGTGATCACCTGTTCCTGGACTCCTCTGAGAAACTCTGAGATTATTTGTGACTTCCTCAGCTATCTCCACCACCTTCCAACCACTTGCCAGCCACACCTCAGACTCGCATCCTACGCTCCCTTCCCTCGAACTGGAACCATTGGAACCTCTGCCCTCACAACAACCCATTACTCCATCTGTAAGAAAGAAATAACATTACCTACCATCTCCCGAGATTCACCATCCTGGCATCTCTCCTTTCTCCCCAGGGTTCCATCTCCTTCCTTTGTACGCTGATGAACTGTAAAAATAAAGCACTGTTATTTACTAGTCTTGGAGTCTGTTTGTTTCAGTCCATATTCTCTGGGTACTCTGTTAATCCTCCAGTGTTGAGTTTGAGGTGTTTGCGATCTTACTTCGACTTTGTGTTTCATAGGCTTGGAAAGGACGTGGAGGTTTCCATGAGTGGCTAGAACCCATGGTGGAGACAGGTGAGTACAGGTGGTGGGAGAGTGGCAGATCAGACTCAAAGGCTGTGTCTTTTAGGCTGAGGATCTCTGACGAGGCGCACGAGTATCAGCAGGAAAGTTACCAGGAGAATAAACTTGGAGTACACCAAGGGGTCAGGTCTTGACAAGGGAGGACCAAGGAATCAGAGGCTAAGTGCACGAGGGAAACAAGGGTTAAACATCTCACAAATTGGCGTTGCTAGGACTGTTCTACTATAATGAGTGGCATGAAATGTTACAGTGGTAAAAAGCTGGCACACAAGACCTTAAGTACTGGACCTCATCAGCCAGGATCAGAAAAAAAAGCTAGTGATCATTAGAGCCACCCTGTCACTCAGGGACGTGAAAAGAGTGAGTTAATGCAAGAAAAGTAGTGATCCCCACACTTTGGAGCAGACGGCTTGAGAAGATTTCATCCAGGCATAGTATCAGGAAGCCATTGGTCCTCTACGCTGTCTTGATGACCCTCTGCAGCTGTTTCCTGTTCTCTTCGGTGCATCTGCTACAGTTCACCATGCATCCATACAACAGGACACCATCTATGGTGTGGCAGTATAAGTTCCTCAGCAGAGCTGAAGGAAGTTTATTCTTCCTCAGTGCTCTCAGAAAGGACACGTTTCTTGGTGTTTTTGATGATATAAGTGGTGTTAGTCCAGTCAGAAAATAAGAAATATGTAAGGAAAGAAATTCAAGGAACCTGATGTTCCTAGCCATGACAACCTTGTTTCCACTACTGTACCTTGAAATCCTGTCTGTGAACACCACACATATGAAAAGAAACAAGGAGCACACCTGGAGAAGTACAACCACGCCAGGAATGAGCTTGACTGAATGCAGACACGGCTCCTGCTTCAATTATAGAGGCTGAATAGGCTTTAAAAAGATCCAGGTATCCCTCACTCCTACATAATGCCTCAAAGAATTTTGTCACAAGTCTTCTCCCGATCCACAAAATGCACATGGACTGGACAACCAAACTCTCTTGACTCGCATAGCAAAATGACGAAGATCTGGTACTTGGTCTAATTTTCACGACCTAGATGAAGGCTACTCTGCTTCTCCTGAATTTCAGGTTGGACAAACGTTCGGAGACTCCCTTCCAATATTCTGAGGCTGAGAAGTGTGATATCTTGATAGTTGGAACACACTTTCCAGTCTCTTTTTTAAAAATGAAACCTACCACCCGAGTGGCTGCCACTGTCCAGGCACTGTCCCAGTCCCATTGTCCCAGTTTTACAACTGACATAAAAGAGGTGCGTCAACCATGACAGCCCAACAACGTCCAGAGCCTTTAGTATCTGGTGAACATCGAGGTGTACTTTGTTCAAGGCAAGGCAGAGTGAAAACAATGTCTGAGTGATTTGAAGCGATCTATCTTAATAGTTTTTAATATTAATCAATCAAAAATGGAGTTGCTGTTACAATTTGTTGTGCATTTTGAAAGAATGAAAAGTTTCCATGAGAAGATACTGACTTTGCCTGTACAACGTAACAGATGGGGTGGCTTTGTCCAACTTCGCTGTCCGATGGTGTCCATCTCAGGACGTACTGTCCTGATCCTAATGTAATCTTCTGCACATTGTGCGGCCCACTAAACAGCAGCCCAGTTAACCTTTAACAAACAGAGCAAACGAGAGTTTGGTAAGAAGATATTTCTAAAACTTCCCCATTCACAAACAGAACACTGACATTAGGCGTTGGCCATTGACAGTCACTGTCACTGAATATTAATGTTAATAATCGTCACTGCATTTCACTTTATCATTGGCGTTAAACTTCTTTTAAATGTCTTTCATCTTTACTTACACAGACTCATTTGCTTCAGCGACGATAGAGATTTCGACAGTTTGACCAGAAGTGGTGTTGATCTGTAATCCATGTTTTGGAGTTGGAGGTCGTAATATGGGCACGTAGAGACCTAGACTGCAGGAGGGTACAGCAGGAACCACTGGAACGATGCATAGAAGAACAGACTCAGTCGTGCTCAAATGGGTTTTCAAAGAACATTAAGACTTGTCTACCAACACAACAGTCCCAGCACTTTATGTCAAAATAATCTGCATCTGTAAATTCAAAAAACAAACTTTATTGTGCCAGATAATGTTCCAAACAGTAGAGACGGTAGTGTTTGAACATTGAACAGGTGCTGTTTTCATTGCTCAGAAGAGAAGGTCTAACTTCAGGACAGCTCTTTGTGGCTTTAGGCTAAAATAAAACATTAGATCAACGGACTGTACCTCTCAAAAGAAACTGGATGGGTATCTTGCTGATAGCACTGCTTGTAGTTTTCACCTCCTTTGAACCGTTAGTGTGAGTTAGAACAATGGTCTGTTTAGGAAAGTCCTCCATCACCATCTGGACTGCAAATGAATTTCCATCACTGCTTGGATCCTGGTTGAATTCCAGACTACAATTCTGCAAGAGAACAGAAACATCAACCTAAATACTTGTGCAAAATTAATTAATGCAATGTGCACTTAGAAACATATACAGTACATATAATCCTCTTCACGACTGTCATGGACAGAATTGCTCGGTGCAGTCAGGGAGCGCTGGAGTCTGGTTTGGTGGCCTCAGAATTTCGCAGCCAAGTGAGAAGTAGCTGGGATGAGGATCAGCACCTCCAATTCTGAGGCCATGGTCCTCATTTGGAAAAGGGTGAATTGCCCTCTCCAGGTTGGGAGAGAGATTCTGCCTCCAGTGGAGCAGTTCAAGTACCTCAGGGGTTTGTTCTGTTCTATGAGTGAGGGAAGAATGGAGCGTGAGATCAACAGACAGCTTCTGCAGCTTCATGGACTCTGTACCAGTCCGTTGTGATGAAGAGGGAGCTGAACTGGAAGGAGAAGCTCTCTGTTCATCAGTCTGTCTACGTTCTTTCTCTCACCTGTAGTCAAGAACTTAGAGCAGTGACCAAAAGAATGAGCGGTCAAAATAAATTTTCTCCTCACGGTGACTCTCCTTTAGAGACGGTGTGAGAACTTCGGTTATCTGGGAGAAACTCAGCGTAGAGCCTCTTCTCCTCCACATCAAGAGGAACCAGTTGAGAAGGTTCAGACGTCTGAAAAGGATGTGTCACGGGAATTTAGGTAAAGGTAATGGATTATCACTAACTAATGTTCAATTAATGTGTGTGAGTTACAGGGTTGCTTTGACTGCTCAGAGAGGAGCCTGCAGGCATGGAGGTGCCAGATAAAACTCCAAGACCTTCTCCTCTCTCTGTAAACAAGTCTCACTTGTAAAAGAGTCTTCGAGGCTCAGTGTGATTTATCTGTATAAATAAAGTTGAATGAAACAAAAAAACATCTGTGAAAGATTCCTCATGACCGTCTGCCTTTGCAAGTAAAAATCTTCTTGTGTCCTCAGAGTGGCTTCTGTGAGTAAAGAGATGATGAAACAATGTTTATTTTGTCCAACAGGATGAC
Source organism: Hypsolebias antenori (assembly GCA_031762315.1). Lineage (NCBI taxonomy): Eukaryota > Metazoa > Chordata > Actinopteri > Cyprinodontiformes > Rivulidae > Hypsolebias > Hypsolebias antenori. The sequence continues at coordinate 28,900,035 of JARVGS010000001.1, read as the reverse complement.
CCCAGGACACCCTTCTAGGATGGTTTTTACGAGAATGTCCGACTGGGAGGAGACCCCGGGGAAGACCCAGGATGCACTGGAGAGACTACGTCTCTAGGTTGGCCTGGAAACACCTTGGTGTCCTCCCAGAAGAGCTGGAAGAGGCTGTGGAGAGAGATGTCTGGACCTCCCTGCTCAAGATGCTGCCCCTGAGCCCTGACTTCAGAACAAGAGGAAGATGATGGATGGATGGATGGATGGATGGATGGATGGATGGTTGGATGGATGGATGGATGGATGCATGGATGGATGGATGGAAGGATGGATGGATGGATGGATGGATGGATGGATATCTACGTCCCTGTTAAGCTTGTAACAGAGAAGTGCTGTAAAAACTGTGACAATGTCAAAACACAGCTGCTGCGTACAAATGCTGAACTTGATGTTTGTTTGCATCATCAGATACTTGACACTGTTCACTTTGTGAAAGTGATGCTGAGATTGAGCAGAAAACAGGCGCTGCGCATTCCTAATGAATATGAATCATTCTTACTGGATCTGAATCATTCTTAATGAATCTGAATTATTCCTAATAATTATGAATAATTCTTAATGAATCGGAATCATTCCTAATGAATCTCAATCACTTAATGAATATGAATCATTCTTAATGACTGAATCATTCTTAATGAATATGAATCATTCCCAATGAATCAGAAATACCTGATGAATCTAAATCATTCTTAATAATTATGAATAATTCTTAATGAATCTGAATAATTCCTAATGAATCTGAATCACCTAATGAATCTGAATCATTCTTAATAATTATGAATAATTCGTAATGAATCTGAATCACTTAATGAATTTGAATAATTCTTAATGAATATGAATAATTCCTAATGAATATGAATAGTTCCTAATGAATATGAATCATTCTTAATTAATCTGAATCATTTAATGAATATAAATCATTCTTAATGAAAATGAATCATTCTGAATGAATTTGAATAATCCTTAAAGAATTTGAATAATTCTTAATGAATATGAATAATTCTTAATGACTCTAAATCATTCCTAATGAATATGAATCATTCTTAATGACTAATCACTTAATAACTAAATCACTTAATGAATATGACTCATTCTTAATGAATCTGAATCATTCCTATTGAATATGAATCATTCTTAATTAATCTGAATCACTTAATGAATATGACTCATTCTTAATGAGTATGAATCATTCTTAATGAATATGACTCATTCTGAATGAATCTGAATAATTCTTAATGAATCTGAATAATTCTTAATGAATCTGAATCATTCTTAATTAAAATTAATCGTTCCAAATTAATTTGAATAATTCTTAATGAATATGAATCACTCTTAATGAAAATGAATCACTTAATGAATCTGAATAATTATTAATGAATATGAATAATTCTTAATGAAGGTGAGTAATTCTTAATGAATATGAATCATTCTGAATGAAAATGAATCATTCCAAATTAATCTGAATAAATCTCAATGAATATGAGTAATTCTAAATGAATATGAATCATTCTTAATGAATCAGAATTATTCTTAATGAATATAAATAATTCTTAATGAATCAGAATAATTCTTAATTAATATGAATAATTCTTAATGAATCAGAATAATTCTTAATGAATATGAATTATTCTTAATGAAGCCAACCAGTAATCTATGACAACATCTTTCTAATCTGAAATGAATTTACCAGATTGTACTCACTGGTGAGATGCTGAGGACAGACGGGGGTGTGCAGGAATCACACTCAAGAAATGCAGCACTTCCATATCTGCACTTAACCTCGTCGCCATCGGGGTCAAAGGCCAACAGGTTAATATTTCTCTTACAGTTTGAAGGAAGTCTGAAAAAGAAAAAATAGAATAAATAAATCACATCAAATGAAATTATTCGTTTTCTGCCTTGTTCTTTACATGTTGGCTGCGTTAGAACTGGTTTGGGTTCTGATTCAGTCCATCTCTCATGGTTATTTAGGATGTTTAGTCAAACTGTGACCGCTCTAAATGATGGTGAAAATAAAGAATGATCAAGTGAAAGACATTCTGCACGAAGTGCGAACTGAACGCATCCTATTTATGATTTTTTTTTTAATCATTCATGTTTCTTGTTGACTCCTCTGCAGAACTTTGTTTGACAGTTTCAGGCCGTCAGCTGCTCTGAGTCCATCTTGAACCTAGTTGACATTTTGTTTCCTGTCACAATTCTTTAGAATAAATTCAGCCGTTCACACTTTCACAAAGAACCGTCTCCGTAACAGAGTTTTAATTCCTCATTTGAAAGTGAGCCTCCTGTAATAAAGAACTGTTTCTACGATGCATTTTAATTGCAAATAAACTGGCTTGTCGACTCATTCTTCAGAGCTTTCTTCCTTATATATTTTTAATATAAATTTTGTTGACAGCCGTCTCCTCCACACATTTACATGTTTTTAAACATTTACAAAGAGCATCCCAATTCTAATTACCTGATTCTTTTTTCAGAGAGCATATCCTCTCCTAACCGCCTCTCAGGATTATTTCTGAACAGTTTCAGAACTTCAGGGCAAAACAAACAATTGTTTATTCATTAAACTTTATTAAACCAGGTCAGTCCTGCTGACATCACAGATCTCTTGCAACAGAAGTCTAACGTGCATGTTTTTGGATTGTGGGAGGAACCCGGAGAACTTGAAGAAAACCTGTGCAAACACTAAGAGGACATGCAAACCCCACACAGAAAGACCCCAGATCCAAACCAGGGATTGAACCCAGAAACTTGTTGCTGTGAGGCATCAGTGCTGACCACTGATCCACCGTGCTGCCAAACATCTCTAACTGTACTGAAGCATGGATGTTTTAAAACGCACCTGCTACATTATCAAATAACCATATAAATGTAAATGCTCTGATCTCTGCCAGTTTGCACCTTCATGCAGGCAACCAAAACATTTCTCACAAAAACAGAAGCTCAAACAAAGAGGGAGGGGAGGGAGAATGATTTGCATGTGAGATCAGCACGCACTGCTGCTTCAAAGCTTCAAATGCTGCATTTTTCAGTCTGAGTTGACAAAGCTCCTCTGACGCAAGTACAGTGCTCAAAAAGAATAAAAGAAGTTCACTTGCATTTTTTTAAATTTAATAATAATAATAAAATCAACCCATTTAATCCAGTATCTCTCTGAGCACTAATAAATTGCAAACAGCATTCTAAGAGTTTCCTAAATGTTTTCAGTTTAATTTTTTATTTACTTTTTATTGGCATTGAGCAATGAATTTTACATATAATTTAGATATTAATCACATACTTTTTACCAGAATGTCTTTTTAAATTAACACAAACAAATGAAAAAAATAACACAATTATTAACATAAAAGGAGTGAAGTGTGGTTTTTGATACACAAAGCACAATGCAGGTAGTCCTCGACTTAAGGCGCCCTCGATAATATTAATTACACACACTTGAGTAGATGAAATAACTTACTTTAATTCCTGTTTAAATGCAATTCATCCTTCCATACATGCAGCGTCTTCAGGCTTTACTTCCGCGTTCCCCCTCGCTCTGTTCAACGCACGCTGCTGAGTTTTTTTTTTTTTTACTATATTCAGCGCTGCGCCCGTGAACAAAACGGCTCCGCAGCGCCGTGAAAGACGCGTAATCGCACGACACAACGAATTGATAATGAAATTCGTTGCCAACGCTTTTAATCATCGATTTTTATCGATTTTATCGATTCGTTGTTGCAGCCCTAGTTAACATACATTTTACATGTATTTCCTCGACTTACGGCATAAAATCCGGACTTACGAACGGGTGCGGCGCCACGTGTAATGAGCTCCAACTTACGGCAAACTCGGGTTACGAACGGTTTGTAGGTGTGGAACCCGTTCGTAAGTCGAGGACTACCTGTATTCAAATGTAGCAAAACGAGATGTGACGTTCACGAACGATGCAGATCATTTGAACTGCTCTTTGCAACAAAGCTATGAACCAAGCTGCAGAAGCCATTCCTAGTTTTAATATTTTCATCCTTGTAATTTCTTTGTTTTTCTCCTAAACTACAGAGACAATCATTCCTCTTTTGATTTTTCACTGAGATGAAGGAGGACAGATAAAGGAGGAGTTCAGCAGCTCAGGAGTGGGACTGGGGGTTCCCGCTTGACAGATCATCATCATCAACATCGTAAATTCATTGTGATGATGCAAATCCGTACATGAAGACGTAACTCCACCGTATGTGACGACATAAATCTGTATGTAATCACGTAAGTCCGTATACTATGACATAAATCAATACGTGATGACGTAACTCCGTACGTGATAATATAAAGCCGAAATCGTGACGATGCAAATCCGTATGTGATGATGTAAATCCTACACGTGATGATGTAACTCAGTATGTGATGAAATAAATCTGTAATCGTGATTATGTTAATCCGTATGTGATGACGTAAATCCATATTTTATGATTTAACTCCTGTGCGTGATGACGTAAATCTGTATATTATGACATATATCCCTAATTATGATGATGTAAATCCATATGTGATTATGTAAATCTGTATATAATAACATAAATCGATGAGTGATGATGTAACTCCGTATGTGATTACATAAATCCCTAATTGTGATGATGTAAATCCGTACGAGATTACGTAAATCTGTATGTGATTACGTAAATCCGTACGTGATTTTGTAAATTCGTACATGATTACATTTTTTTTATTTTATTTATAAAATATGTTCATAAAAAAAATACAATACAAAACAATCCCATAAACGATAACATACAAAATATTAAAAAAAAAAAAGAAAGGTAGCAGAAAGAAGAAAAATCTTATTATATCTGCCCCTTTTTTCAAACAATCAGTTCAAACAATAATAATCTTACAGTAACAGAACAAAA
>JARVGS010000001.1:28867994-28885020 GCA_031762315.1 Hypsolebias antenori | reverse complement strand
ATATAAAATAATGTGATGCTTTCACTTAAAAGAAAAAAAAAGGCATTAAACTGACAACATTTGAATAACTAGAAAGAGGTTAAAACAAGAATTGTTGCAGAATAATTGCAGACCTTGGAAAAGAATAATGTTAAAAGATCACAGGAGAGAAAAAAAACAGGCCTCATCATGTCCCATGAGAAATTAGCATTCTAATGAGCGAGCACACAGGAGAAAAAAACAAGAGAAGACAGAAAAGCTTAATGCCAAACATCTCTGCCTTGCTCATGAAAGAGTCAATAAGTTTGGCTCATCTGTGACTCCAAGTGGCATATTTCCAGGAATTAAAAAAAAAGAGGTAAACCACATCAAATCCCATTAATCCACAGGCTGCTCACTCACCTCCTTGAGGATGCGCTCGTTGAAGAACTGCTGCAGTTTCTCATTGCAGTAATTGATGCAGAACTGCTCGAAGCTGTTGTGCTCGAAATATTCTTAGAAAAGAAGAAATAGAAGCAGAAAAAACATGGATTTCAATTAATTCTTCAAATGAAAAAGAAAAAGAAAAACCCCTGTTCAGCTCATTTTAATTATAGCAATGGGAAAATGACTTCTCAAGCAAGAGGCCCAGTAATGAAGTGTTTCTATGCATCAGGGTGTCTAAATGAATCCACAGACAGGAATCTTAATTCTGAACATAGCGACATAAAATGGCATCCAGATGGGAGCAAAAAGCAGTCAATTTAAGTTGCAGGAGGAATAATTTGGCTTTTATGCTACTATCATACACATTAGACAAGATCCAAGACGAGCTGCATTTTATTACCAAATCCAGCAATGTCCAACACGCCGATGAAGTTGGAGGAGGTCTGGAAAGGGAAACACTGGTTCACACGTTTGACCACATGATCAAAGAGGCGGCTGTACACCGCCTTGGCCAGGGCATCCCGGGCATTGTTTGCTTGTTCCACCTTTAGCGGCACCCTGGGGGACACACAAAGTGGGGCAGTGAGAGAAAGTTCGTAACTGGGACACGCTGGACTTCAATTTTTTTTTTTATCAGCTCCACTTTTAATGTGGTATCAAATTTTTGTGTTGTTGTAGTGACGCGCTGCTCTCCCTGTTAGAGTCCGGCTGAAAAAAATGTTTAAAACTGAGGATTTCTCAGTCAAAGAGGACGTTAAAACAAAAATTAGAACCCAGGGGTTCTCAAATTTTTTGGGTTCAGGGACCCCTTACAAGGGAGAAAAAGTTTCAGTGACCCCCTCGTTTATTTTTACAAAACATTCAATTTGTCTCTTTAATAGGCTTATCGCGATAAAGAATGAATCAATTAATCACATGCTAAATGAAAATTATCGACCTCACTTACCGGCTTTATTGTTTCTTCATGTCTCTCTCTTTCTGGATGACAAAAGGATCAACTCCGGTGCTCCTCACTGAGCCCTCCCTTTCTCTTTAAAATTCATTTTTAACTCTACAAAACTTCATTTTTTGGATTGTTAAAAGCAGCTAAGCTAACAGGCATGACATTGGGGAAAAAAATGTCTGTATTGTCGAAGCTCCACAATTCACGGTTGAAACCCGTGCCTTCGTCTAAAAACTTGTTTTTCTCAGCAAAAAGAGGCTGAGAACTTGTTTACTGATTTTTTTTTTTATTTTTATTAAAAGCTTCGTGTGACAAATGCTATGCTAAAGAGCTCAAACCACACCGAGCGTCTGCAATTTTGAAAATGAAAAACAAGGAAAGGAGAGGGACAGCACATGTCACGTCAAGGGGCCTCCCTCCCATTTTGCTTAAAGAGACACTCTGCTCACTCCCTCACTATCCATCCTTCAGTTAAAACAGTCTTATACAAAAAAAGTTACTACACACAAAAATAAACATTTATTCTTAAATTCGACAATAATTACTAATTATTGTCAAATTTCAAACAATATTACAGTTTATCGCAATAATTTCTGGGATAATTAATCGCCCAGCAAAATTTGTTATTGTGACAGGCCTACTCTTTAATGCAATGGAAATACTTGTGTAACATACATACTTAAAACTTGTGCTTTAATAGTGTTGATACAACTTTTATACTTTTAAACATGGAGTATTTTTAATTCAAGACACACTTAATTAACAATATTTTTAATTTCAACTTTCAAAAATGATAATTTTGAGAAAATTAATGGTATCAAAAACCACTTTAAAACTACTGTATTCACTTAATGAGCATAATAAATGTATCGCCACTTCTCCAAATTATTCCAGAAAACTCTTCACATAAAACTGAACAGAATCACAACAGCAGGAGTCAAACTAAGTAACAGGGCTCAATTTGTAAACCGATTGATGCCGGAATGCAAATAGCAGGCAGGGGGAGAAAATGTTGAATAAAGTAGATGTGATTTCCTGCATTTTGGTGTTAAACATCTACATGCTTGTTGTTTATTGTTAGGCTTGCGGACCCCCAGGGGTCCAGGGACCCCATTTTGAGAACAACTGCTTTACACCACCTCTCCTTTAGCTAAGAGTCCAGCGTGGCTGTTCCAGCTGGAAATAAATTGATTTTAAAATTACAGTATATTGACTTTGCTTTGCTCTTTTCCCACTAGTTTCTGCATTTTTGACCTAGTCCAGTAAAACTCTGAAGGGGCCTAACTACACTTGAATAGTTTATTGAATGCAAAAGTTAAATAGACCTTAAACACACAGGATCCTTACAATTAATTATAGTGACAGGTTTTTAAATCTGCTGCAATGTTTCATATTCAAACAAGATTTAGTTTGTTGTCGCCGCCCCCTTCTGTTGCCCCTGCCATCTCCCAGGGGTGGAGCTGTTTCGTCTGGGCCTTAGGAACAAAGGCAGTCCCTCCTCGCTCCACCTGCTCCCCAGACTCCCGGACTTCACTGTACTGCAGCCACGCTCCTCGACCTCTTCAGACGCAGACTGCATTATTAATGTGGAGGAAACACTTCCAGGCCAGGCTCGCATCTGGCTCTTTTAAAATATTAATCTAGCAAACAGGGCCACATCACTCAAAACATCACATCCCCATCCAAGTACAGAAAAGCAGCGTCAAAATCATATTCTCCTCTGCATCTTTTAGCTGCATTAAATCACCAGTCAGGAAGGAGTTCATACCTCCTGTGAATGACTTTGTTTGTAGTCAAGATGAAGAAAAACTCCTACCTAAAGTAGATGTTGTATGCATTAAACCCAATTTAATTATTAAAGCTACTGTTAGAAAAACACCTTTTATTGATTTCAGGAAATTCACCTCAGCATTTAACATTTTACAGACTTGGAAAATGAAGAAGCAGGTAAAGATGATGGATGGATGTTTGACTCTTACTTGATAACTGTGCCTTTGGCTCCCCCTGCTGTGGTAAGCATGACTCTTGTTGTGAGGCTGACGCGCAGGTCATCCTGGTCCAGGCCCAACAAATCAGCGCAATACTCAAGAGTCTGGTTCGACTGATTCTTTAAGACACAACCACCTGAAACCATAAACAGCTACATAAATATTTAAACCAAAAATACCAGCTAAAAACAAGCAGGTGTTTTATTTGTGCGTACAAAACCCTCTGCTAACCGAGGGCACTAAAAGACTTGGCAACACGCCTCTAAATGTGAATTTGATGTCGTCGTACTGTCTCCAGAGACCTTGGTTATAGATAAAGTAGAAAAACAGAATAACCAAGAAAAGTAAAGAGAGCAAGAGCTCGTCGTTGCCAGGAAACAAGTTTTATCAGTCGCCTCTTCAGACTAAACTGAGGCAAAACCCAAGGACGCAGCTCTGTTCTTCACAGTGACAAATCTTATAAATATTTTACAACTGAAAATGCTCCAGAAATTTACGTGCGTGCGTAATTTTCAACGTTACACACATAAAACTTGCTGTAATCAAAATAGGGTAGAGTCAGATTGATCTTTAAAGTTAATCAGGTATTTGTAATTATAGCTTCTGCCTCACCTGAGGAGCTCCCTGTCTCTTCAAAGTCAATGTTGCCCAGATGCAGAACTCCAGCAACGACCCTGAAAAGGTCCAGTTTCTCCGTGTCATTCAGACCGATCTTCTTCATGGCCACACACATCCTGTTGAAGTCTCCCTGGTCGTCCAGAAGGGGGTCCTTCAAAGCGCCCACTTTCAAATGCTGCAGAACACAGGAGATGATTAGAAACTTAAAAGAGACAATGTTTAATAATTGTTTTGATGCAACGAGTAAATGTATTTTGATGTAAACTGAATCACAACAGTAAAAGCCACCAGATGTAGATCCTGAAAAAGCAAATCCTTTTATAATAAACCCTCCACCAGCAGCACACAAAAAGCTCACCCCTTGGTAGGAAACACTGCTCAAGAGTTTTATCTATAAATATCTTCAAGAATATAGCTTCATGACTAAATAATTTAGAAATATGGAGAAATAAACATGCAAAAACGTAGTGTGAATTGACTCTGTATAAGACAAATGAGCCAAAACTAAAGATTAAATATGTGCTAATAATTATATTAGGTTAATGACTCTGAATATACCACACTGTTACAAACTTCTCTCTCTGAGGTACTGCCTTGAAAGAAACAACTACAATAGTCCCTCGCTACTTCGCGGTTTGTTTTTCGCGGACTAGCTCTATCGCGGTTTTTCAAAATAAGATTGGACATAACACAATTGGCTGATTGATGGATGAGCTGCACGATGGGCATGAATTTTTTTTTATTCAAAATAAATTATTTAAAATTATTTAGCACCTGCTGCACCTGTGTGTAGCCCACAGCTGCAGGAGGACTCTGCAGCAGAGAAGTGGGCGTGGCTGAGAGTGCAGCCAGAGGCAGAGAGCTGAGATCACGACATGCTGTGCTTTTTAGAGTGTTTAGAAAATTGTTGGGGACATTCCAAGTGTGTGTGTGTGTGTGTGTGTGTGTGTGTGTGTGTGTGTGTGTGTGTGTGTGTGAATGGTGTAAAATGCCTTAATATGTACCTGTATATAAATATTAAAATAAACTACTACTACTTGTGTACATAATTTTGTTCCATCTTATGTACCACATAAGATGGAAATGACAATAAAGTTTACTTGAACTTGGACAACTGTGTCCCTACTTTGCGGTTTTTCACTTATCACGGGTGGGTGTGGTCCCAAACCCCCGTGATAAAGGAGGGACTACTGTATATTTTTTGTTGTTAAGCTTTTTTTTTATACGAATCTCAGAAATAAGGAGAATTCCAACTAAATCTTATTTAACTATTTTGATGACGCAGCCCTGCTTTGAACGACTGATAGCAGCTGACCAATCAAGCACTTTAAATACCCAAACGTGGCATGCAAAAGCAGAAAAAGAGTAACTGCACACCCGTTTCCTGTTTGTCCTATAAACAGGAGCTCATAAAAAGTCTAGCATTTAGTATAGGAGAAGAAAAAAAAAAACAGATTGGGAAGCATAAAACCTAGAAGAGAAGAGAAATATCACCTTATTGTCCTGTACAAAAACACAAATGTGGAAAAACAGATGGTTAGCAGCGCAATAGTTTCACAGAATTTTACTTACAATTTCACTTACACCTCTTTCACTTGACTTTCCTGAGTCTGAGTTTGATAAAAGAAAACCAATTTAAACTATTGTTGCTACATATCCTATTGTCTTGGTAGTCAAGAAGAAAGGGGTGATTTGTTTGTAATTTAGTGAATCTGAATCACTGTCGACACAAACAGCACCATTTAATTTTAGCTCTTAAAATATAATATAGGGAAACAAACTGTATACATATGAGATTTATATGGAGGTCCAAAGTAAAAAATACCCAGGTACAGGGTTGGATATGAATAAATAAACCATGACAGAGGAGATTACCGTAGAACTCTTGCGGCTCTGCAGTATTTGTTCATCAGACTCTTTACTGGCAAAGTATCTGGTGCATCCTCGGTTCAGGTACTGGAAGAGTAAAACAAAAAACTTAGAAACATAAAACAGATTCACTATTTTACTATATATAACTCCCTCTTTGTAACAAATCTACAATTGAAAGATTTATTCTACTGTTGTCCACAGACGAGTTGGCAAATTGCATTAAATAGCTTTTATTAACGTGAGTGACGCCGCAAGGGTTCTGTTGTTTAGATGTGTTGTAAAGCCTCAAAGAAAATAAAGCTTTGGGTTGAGAAGTTAATGCTCATTTGGTCCATGTGGAGTTGATAATTGAAGGCAAAAGACACCTAAACATAATTTCAGTCAATGAGAGTTTATATTTTGTGTAGAGAAGTCTGTGAAAATATTAGGGCTCCACTGGACGCCAACCAATAATGCTTGCAAAAAATGTCAAATTATCTGCAAGCAAGACAAGAACATGTCAAAATTAACTTTTTTCTGTTTGCAAAAGAAGAAGACAACTTAAGGTTCAGATTTCAGTTTTACTTAAATCAAAAATCTTAAAATTAAAATCCAGGTAAACGAGTCACTTCATCCTTGTACCTGTAGGAACCAGGTATACGTATACCCAGTCCATATCAGTTAGAATCCCTATGGGTACCTGCAAATTACCATTTAAGTACCAGGTATGTACCTTGTAAGTGTAGGGTATAAAATCCCACCATAATACAGCCAGGTCCTAGTACAAACCAGGCAGGTACAAGGCTGTGTTATCTATCGCAAATTCTATTCACAATAGATTCTAAATCTATTTGAATTCATTTAAAAACCCTTCTGTATGTTTTTAAATCTCTGAACAGTTCTGCCCCCTCCTATCTCACTGATCTGCTGCAGCCATATCTCCCACAGTGCTCTCTGAAGTCAGTAGACCAGATGCTTTTACTGGTTCCAGGAACTCGTTTCAAGCTCAGAGGTGTCAGAACTTTCTCTGTTGCAGGTCCAAAACTGTGGAATGAGTTACCACTGCAAGTCAGACAGACTCCCTCTCTCACTGTTTTTTAAGTCTTGTTTAAAAACTCACATTTATTCATTGGCTTTGGACACTGAGTTGATTTTAACTGGTCTGTATTCTATAATGTTAACCATTTAGTTCTTATCTTTACCTATTTGGCTCTATGCATTTTATCCTGTGTCCTTTGCTTGTTTTTTGTTGTACAGCACTTTTATTGGCCTTTTTGATGTTTTTAAGTGCTTTATAAAGAAAGTCGTATGGTATTGCTATGAATGTACCTTAAATAAGATTAGGTTCACATCACTATAAAATGTGTCCTTTTCCTTAGAAATAATATCACTGTAGACTGTCATATCTGTGTTCAGACACTGACCCTAAAGTTATCTGGAGAGTCCAGGTGTAATGTCTTCTTCAGGTCCTCTGACGCACCAGCACACAGCCTGTAGAAGATGTGGTAGTTCCTCTCGTCGTTGCTCTGCATGCAAATCCTTGACTTTTCCAACAAATAGTGGGAGACAAAGCCACCTACGACAGCATTCTGCTGGCACACAAAATACATTTAGTCCTGAACGCAAACTCACATTTAATAGAACAAACTTGAACAAAATTCATACTTTTTCATTAAAGTGGATTTCTACAAACTTCCCAAATCGACTGCTGTTATTGTTACGGACGGTTTTCGCATTTCCGAAGGCCTCGAGGAGGGGGTTTGCTGAGGTATAAAATGGAAAAGGTGCACTCATACTCAGACCATCTTAAAAAAATGTGTCTTGTATTAATGTAGTACCTTCTACAATCCTCTCATCGATATCTTGACCACTTCCATAGGTTGTTGTCAGATATCTGCAGCATGATGGTGAGAAAACAAACAAGACTGAGCCAGAACTGTTTTCACTTGCAAATCAGCTATGCTTACTTGATATTCACCGGCAGTAGCAATAAAGTCCCTGCCATAAAGACAAAACATATTTTGCCACTAATTTGACTTTTAAACATGTTAGAGTAGTATTGTGATGTTGAACTTTAACCTCCTACAAAGATACTTTTGTTACTTTATAGGCCACCTACAGTACAAACTTAGTCTTTATGTCTGTATTTCAGTTGTCTACTTTCTGCATGTCACATGACCTTTGATTTTGTTTCACTAAATTGAGTAAAAATGTGCTTTGAACATATTAATCTAGAATGCCTGAATGAGGAAAGTCATCTAAATCAGGAAGAACAGAAATACAGAGTAAAGAGTGTTGTACCTGAGGACAAATTTGGTGTTTTCAGTCTTTCCAGCACCAGATTCACCAGAGACTATGATGGACTGACTAATCTTTAAAACCTTCATGTCCCTGTAGGCTTTATCCGCTAAAACAAACAAAGAAACATTACTTTTGTAGAAAACAAAGGTAATATTCACAAATTAACATATGCAATAAATGAAACATTAGCTTTTAGTATAAAAGACCTTTAGGAATTGCTTTGTTAACCATCTGTGCTACTTGTATGCACACATTAATGCCGTCCTTTGCTGAGCAGGACGTTTGAACGCTGTTTGCTAACAGTAACCGTCACATTGTAGCTTAGCTCAGAAAAGCTGCTCTCACCTATAGCGTAGACGTGGGGTGGCAGAGTGCCCAGTGACTTTCCGTGGTATGACTTGATGGCCTCAGGGCTGTATAGTTTAGGTATATCGTAGTACGGATTAACAGCTATCAGGATATTAGCCACATAAGTCTGCAAGAGAATGAAGAGAAGCAGGATTAGAGTCACAGCTATTGAATTATTTACATTTCGGTAAAAAAACAAAAGTGAAAAGGACGACTGAAGGCTGGTGGGACACACCTAAACTTGTTTTCATGTCTTGCATTTTTTTAATCTAACCAGCTGTTTCTAATTTCCTAAATGGAGGGATTGAGGCAAAGATTAGCTGTGAGTCTGACTCTTGTCTCGTTGCTCTTCCCGCTTTATCAGCTAGATCGTTTTCTCCAGGGAATCAAGGCCAGGCATCGTTTCTTTCTCCTCTACAACCTGCTATGTGGTCTAATGGGACAGTAGTGCCTTTAACTCATGTAACAAGGGTATCCCTGTGTATAGGATGTATATTTGCACTAAGCATTTTATTTAAACTGTTTTCAAAACCTACATAAATGAGGTCCTTGTTGTATCGCACTTTGACATTGTTGAGAAGAGTCGCTTCATTTAGGTACATAAGAGAGCCTGGAAACAAAAAGAAAAACACACGATACAGTTAAAATCTAACAGAATAACTCAAAATGTTTGCATTTTAAATAAAAACAACTTACAGTTGTCATCTACATATTTGTTGACATCATCCTCAGCTGGGAAGACGTGGTTCATTGGAGCAAGAAAGGTCTGCAACATGAATTAATCTCATTATAACATCTACTTTGTACATGGTGTCGCTTACAAAACAGTCAGACGTGCTGCAAAACTAATTAAGCTCCTTTAATCTGTGGTAAAATTTATGTATGTTATTTAATGTTTATAATTTTTAGGAAAGCTTATGAAACAGTGAGTGTGTTAATTATGAATTATAAACACAGAGAAATGTATTAAACATCAGAAACCGCCAAACAGTTCTGCATAAACATGAGATATTTATGAAGCCTAAAGATTACAGTGATGACGTGACATGTTCGTGGGCTGAGGTAGTTACTGTTGCTCTCACTCTTTTGTATAAAAGTCTGAGTTCATGGAAATAAACTCAATGGAACAGGTCGGCTGTGAGAGAAACAAGGAGAGACATGGCAGCGTGATGAATAATTTGGTGAGGGAGCAACAGGATCTGAACACCTGAGTTAGTGTGTGTGTTTGGGATGAAGGTGGAGCTCTGAGGTCACAGAACCAAACTGTGTCACGTTTTTATTGAAGGCAAACCTCACTTTCTAAATTTAAACTGCCTGAGTAACTACTAATAGTGACACCTACGACAAGGGAATAATGTTATTCCTACAGTATGTTTTAGTTTAATAAACAGTTTTATTCTCCATTATATTTAATGGTCAGAACACATTTCCTGCTGCATAATAATAAGACAGTGTGAACACGATCCACTGCACAGCGATGCATGATTTATGACCACAGACAGCCGATGGTCATAAACAGAGTGAGCTTTGTGTGGCTGCAGCATCTTGGCACTACATGTTGATTCACAGTAACAACCATGTGGAAAAATGCCTAACCAATGAAAGTGACTGAAAAAGTGGCAGCCGGACTGAGGAGTGCACTCACAGCTGACGCACTAATGAGCCTCAGCTCTGTGCAGAGAAAATTGACTTCAATGGGTCTTTCATGAATCTACTAAATAGTTTAGGTAATGACAATCATTAAAAGTTCACAGCTATTGAGAGAAAAATACATTTCCATTTATCTTAGAGCTCATTACCAGCACTTTCAGAAAATAACTAAAGTTAATTCACACAAGCGCAAGGACTGCTTAGGACTAATAACAGATAATTTACCTGAGAATCGATGTGAGCTGTAGCACATGCTTTTGTTGGTTTTTCTGTTTGTCACTACTGCAGATGGGTACATCCCTGCATAAATCCATACTCATTATGTATGTGTTGTACAGTAGGTATCACTTTCACTATCCTCAGTGATGAACAAAAACTAATTTCTGCAGCAAGTTTTCATGCACATCCTTGTCTTGAATGTCAGCTGTTGCAGGGTATGTCACATTCAAATACATATTACTTCGTCATCATGGGGAAGACTGCTGACTTGGCAATTGTCCAAAATACGATCATTGACACCTTGCACAAGGAGGGCAAGACACAGGAGGTCATTGCTAAAGAGTCTAGTTGTTCATAGAGCTCTGTGTCCAAGAACATTAATAGAGAGGCAATGGGAAGGAAACGATGTGGTAGAAAAGTCTACAAGCAATAGGGATAACCACACCCTGGAGAGGATTGTAAAACAAAACCCATTCCAAAATGTGGGAGAGATTCACAAAGAGTAGACTGCACCTGGAGTCAGTGCTTCAAGAACCACCACGTTCTAACGTATGCAAGACAAGGGATTCAGCTGTCATATTCCCTGTGTCAAGCCACTCTTGGACAAGAGACAGCGTCAGAACCGTCTCGCCTGGGACTGCTGCTGAGTGGTCCAAAGTTATGATCTCTGATTAAAGTAAATTTTGTATTTCCTTTGGAAATCAAGGTCCCAGAGTCTGGAGGAAGATGAGAGGCACAGAATCCATGTTGCTTGAGGTCCAGTGTCAAGTTTCCACAGTCAGTGATGATTTGGAGTTCCATGTCATCTGCTGGTGTTGGTCCACTGTGTTTTCTGAGGTCCAACGTCAATGCAGCCTTCTACCAGGAAGTTTTAGAGCACTTCATGCTTCCTGCTGCTGACCAACCTTGCCTGACCTTAACCCCATAGAAAATCTATGGGGTATTGTGCAGCGGAAGATGAGATTCACCATACCCAACAATTCTGAAGAGCTGAAGGCCACTATCAGAGCAACCTGGGCTCTCAGAACACCTGAGCAGTGCCACAGACTGACTGACTCCATGCCACGCTGCATTGCTGCAGTAATCCAGGCAAAAGAAACCTCAACTAAGTATTGATGTTGTACACGCTCATACTTTTCATGTTCATACTTTTCAGTTGGCCAACATTTCTAAAAATCCCTTTTTTTAATTGGTCTAAAATAATTAATTTTCTGAGATACTGAATTTGGGGTTTTCAGTAGTTGTCAGTTAAAATCATCAATATTAAAAGAAATACACATTTTTTTCATTCATCCTTTATTTAGGCAGGTTAATCTCATTGCACCTCGAGGACTCATTTACAAGAGAGACCTGGCTACAAACAGAATGATGACAACAGCAACAGTAGATTTTCCTTGGACAATCAACGATAGACAGTCATAAGAGAGAAATACAGATTTTTATTATTATTTTTTTTTCAAACAAGTTAAAAACAAAGATGCCAAAATAGCTAATAGCTTTCACACATTTGAAACGGTCTGTGAGTAATGAATGAATATAATATACAAGTTTCACTTTTTGAATGGAATTACTGAATTAAACATATTTTTTCATGATATTCTAATTTTGTGACCAGCACCTGTAGATTGGACACTTGAACAAATATTTTACAAAACTCGTAAAATTTTTATTTTTATTTTTTTCCCCACTGTAGGATCCTCAAACTTTGTCTCTGGTCACGGTGAAGCTCAGTGGGGTGCTTAGTTTTATTTCTCATGGTGACGTGAATACTGCTGTGGAGAAATTTGGAAAAACCAAATCAGTGGTTTTGATTAGATCCTCTCTACAGGTATGTTCAGTGATTTAATTATATACGTCGAATTGTTCGAGTTTAACAACTCGTCACTCAAACTGTCAGCAAACTTGAAGATGTCTTTTTTTATTAAATACATCACTCAGCTGATCTCTATTAACATTTTATGCATTTTATAGTTTTTGTGCGAGTGATTGTGGTAGTCAAGTTGTGTTGATTTTGTGCTCTTTAGGCAATAGTAACTTTTGAGCAGAAGGAAGGTGCTGAGAAGTTGAGGAACGCCAAGAGCATCAAAGTGAAGGGGCTAACAGTTCATGTTCTCAAAGAATCGGTATTACCCTTTGTCTTTTTTATTCTGTTCTTGGAAACTACTTGATCCATAATGTCGTAATGTGTTCACACTGTCAATACATTCAGAATTAATTTTTGATTACAGAGTACTGATGGCAAGAAGTCTTCAACAACCAAAACGCAGAAGACCGCTCCACAGCAGTAAGTTGTGTTTTACTGTCTACTTTTACTGTGTTTTAGCAGCACTAAGAGTGTTTCAGTCAACAGTATTTAGCTATAATAATAATAATGTTAATAATAATAATAATCTGCATGTTTAAGTTCTTAAAAGGCCAAAAATGTAAAAAGTAGAAATGCTATTTGGTTTAATATTGATCTTTCACACATTTATCCTTGTGTGTATTCCCATTCCAAGCATAGTTGTCATAGTGTTTCTAACTTATATTAAAGGCAGGGTTTACATTTCTTTGATGTATTACCGTAATTGACAATAATTGTTCCCACACAATTTTTAATATTTATGGCAATTTAAAATAAATTTCTTCGGCATGGTACTAAATGTTGGAGCATAGATTATTTCTTAAACTGCTAAATGTTCAAACCTCTGTCTTTCTTTTTCATAGAAAACATGCAAAGTCAGATGTCTCAACCTCCAAAGCTACTAAATCTACATCCTCTGAAAAAGTTAAATCTGGAGCTAAAAATACCACGTCAGGCAAGCTCGTCACAAAAGCAAAAATTTTGGTATCCAAAGCAAAGGGTATCTCCAGGAAGCAGGTGGCTAAAACTGAAAAAACGGGCAATGATAATAGAAGAAAAGGACCCGCGACTGACCCAAAATCCAAGAGTTCACAAGAGAAGCCTGATGGTTCTAAACCAAAAGCAACGTCGACCAAATCTGAATCCAAAACTAATAAATCTGAAGTGGCACCTGATGATGCAGCCAAGGCCAAAAAACAGGCCAACACAACTGTCGCTAAAACGAAGAAAATTGTCCAAGAGGAAAAGAATTCGACTTCGAAAACTGAAACATCTTCAACAACATTAAAAGCTAAAACACAACCGAGACAGGTGGCTGGACTAAAAGCTGTTGAAAGGGAAGCTTGTGCAAAAGACAAAAATTTGCCTTCCGCAAGTGTGGTTTCAGAAAATCAGCCCAACGCCACAGAAAAAACTGAAGAAGAGTCTGCTCTGGGGCCCGAAGATGAAACCAAAGTTACAACAACAAGAGCAACGGCCTCTGGACAGAAGAAACTGGACAAGTTTGTTGGACTTGTCAAGTCAGTTTCAAAAGGCACTTCAGAACAACTGAAGCTTGAGACAAAAGGAACAGAGCCCATGGAGGTTGAGAGTTCTGCCGAGTCTAAAGACCAAAAGCTGACTGATACAAAAACGTCACCAGCTAAACAGACTGACAGTCATCCAGGAACCAGTGCAGTCAAGACCTCTCCACGCATGTCTGCACCTAAACCTTCTACTGATTCACTTCAGGGACCACAAACCACCTTCCAAACAAACAAAACTTCAGTGAAGGCCTCACCAGTCCAGACAAGCCCACAGGCAGATTCAGAGTCTCCAGCAGATGAACTGAAGACCAAGAAGGGAACTTTGGAAAAGCATCAAGAAGCTGTAAAGCAGGAAGGTATGTTTGAAACAGTTGGGTGGATAATTGGCAATTTTTTTAAATATGTCTTGAGAATAAAGACCTATACAGACAGGCGACAATCCATCTTAAAAAGAACTGTGCAAATTCTTCTCCACTTTCTTTATTTACAACATCTTGTTGGTAATGGTAGAGGCAAAATCCCTCTGCCAATAAAGCCAAATTCAAACCCCTTTCCTCAGTCGAATATTTTCTTAATTATTTGGGCATGGTTAATAGTTATTTTTTATTCCACATACTTTTGGGTTACTGTTAGCTTTGATTCTATTCCAAAAAGTGCATGAAGTCAGCAGCAGTGGTTTCTATACTTTTCCTTATATAAAAAAAAAAAAGTTTAAGGGGATCATTTAATGTGGAGGTGTGCTTGTTTTGGAATTCAACACAACTGCTGTCAGTCCTTGAAATCATTGGCGTCAGAAGCATTCGCGATGGGGGGACACGCTGGGGTTGGGGAGTTGGGTCTGTGGTGTCCTCCCTCAGAACATGTTGAATAAAGTAGATGCGATTTCCTGCATTCTTGTATATTTTAACAGGTTGTTAAAGATCTGTGTTTGCCTACATAAGTAAACACTTGATTCAGTAACCATTTCAGAGAGCAACAAGAAGTAGCCTGACCAACAGCCCTCCATGTGTGAATAGAGCATGCTCCTAGCGCCCCAACCCCACCCTGGCATCGAAAACTGCCCGAACCAATGTAGCGCTAAGCTAGCAGCGCACAATACAGACGCGTTAACTAAGATGCTATAGACGTATTGCTCCACTTCTCTCACACATCCTAACCCCCCCCCCCCTTCAACAACTGCCACCACTAACGTGGCGCTAAGCTAGCATGCAAAGCAGAGGTGTTTCCCCCTCCTCCCCACATGAACACCCTGCCAGGGCACATGACCTCGGAGAAACACTGCATACGGTGTGAAGTCGTCGTCGGTAACCAGGAAAACCTGGAGTGGACTTTTAGTGGTTTGAGTATTCTATTAATCTAGTGGAATGGATTCATTCACAAAGAATTAGCAACACCGCTGGGTGAACTAATATTTCATGGTAAATGTGGAGGGGATCCGAATGAATATTTTTAAATGTGGGGGGGCACGACACGTCCCCTTCACATATAATTGTTGCGACGCCTGTGGTAGATAAACTGTTTTAAAAAGTTCTCAGTGGCCTAATAATATGTTCCAGGGCTGTATTATATTTTAACTGTAGTTGCTAATAGTTTTTCTCTAGGTCACCAGTGTTTCCCCCAGTTTACTTGCCTTTGCAGGGCACTCAGTTCTTGACAGGGCGCAGCGCCCTGCACATATAATAGTAGGGGAAACACTGGTCACTGATCACACCGTCCAAAACTTTTTCAACTGGTTTTCTGACTTGTAGCTGAAATGTGGTTAAACTATTTTGTCATTTCCAAATCCAAGTTTTAATTTCGAGGTTAATGGAGCGCAGTGCTCTTTTAACTTGACCACAGTAACAAACTGATGTGTGAACCTTGTGAAGGACTGTCAAGTCCAGCAAGTTCTGGTCCTGAAGTTTAGACTGAATTCAAATGGGTTCTTTGTCCAAATAAAGCCTTGTGTAGAATATCTTTAGTTATAGTGGGAAATCATTCAGAATGCAGCCATCTATTAACATTATTTTTCCCCCTCTGAAGATCCTGTCCCTGAAGTAAAAACTGAAAAGTATCCAGCACTAGAACCTATCAGCAAAATTCCTCCTTCATCATCTGATGTGTCTGCAGCTGCCGATACAGCAGCACCCAGTCAACAGCCGGCCACAGCCGTGTTGGATGCTCCTCCTGTTACCATGCCAGCAGTGAAAGTTGAGAAGGGAAAACATCAGCAACAAGAAGGAAAGAGTAAGAAGTCCAAGATATTGAATTTCTGCATGCAGTCATAATTTTTTGCTTCTGTATTAAATATTTTTCCCAAATATTTCTTTGCAGTTTGCGTCCAGGTGGAAACTGCCATGTCAGCAGTAAGTTTTCACAAACTACTTATATGATCCATATAATAATAAATACCGTAAATTCGAAAGCTAATTTGGTGACGTGTGGCAGCTAAAACGACTATGGTAAAATTAATTTTAATAATTTAAAAAAGTAATTTACTGGTAAAAGGCCAAATAGGAGAGCAATGCTCTGATTTATTTATTTTATAGCTACAGTACTTTGATTGTGTATCCACACAGAACATTCAGATTGATAATGCTCAGATTTAATCTTAATCTTTAAACTTAAACACTGATATTTAACCCACAAACTAGACCAACTACTGTTTTTTTTGTTCTATAAGTCACGGTTTTTGCATAATTTGCACATCCTGCGACTTAAACACTGAAGCGACGTATTAATGGATTTTTTCATATTTATAAACCAATTTTTGTCTGAGATATGACAATTTTCATTCATTCTGAGCGAAAATATTGAACACTACCATTTTCAGCCGCTAGATGGCACTCTTAGTATGGCATGCCGTTGTGTCATGTAATAGGTAAAAGTGGCTATTAATGACACAATCAGCTTGCCATACCCTGCCACCATCGTCTGCCTGGAGCAATTGTCAAATCAGCTTAATTTCGCTGCACCGCCTGACGAAATGCATCTAATTTGACCATTAAAGTGCATTTATTAAGTAAACGTTCAACTAAGACACAACTTTACTATAATGTCGAGCAAACAAATAATTGTTTTTAAGTGTTAATCTTGTCACAATCTTGTTAAAGTCCTCTCGTTAACGCTTCCGTAGCTGCCATTTGGCAGCCAATCGATTTTTGGCACAACACCGACCCACATTTCCGGGTTGTCAGCGGTGACGCGTAACAAACGCAACACATCAGCATTGACACATATTAAATGCAACTTATACGGCGAAGCAACATATACAGGTAGTCCTCGCTTTCTGTTCAAGTTCCGTTCCTAAGGGCCGACCGTAACCCGATTTGAACGTAATCCGGAGCTCATCCCA
>JARVGS010000001.1:28628813-28645031 GCA_031762315.1 Hypsolebias antenori | reverse complement strand
TGACTGCCCTCTAGTGGCTGAAAATGGTAGTGTTCAATATTTTCCATGTCAGAATGAACGAAATCGTCAGCTCTCAGCCAAAAATCGGTTTATAAATATGAGGAAAAAAACAAATACATTGCTTCGCTGTATGAGTCACAGGCATGCTCATTTATGCCAAAAATTGAAACTTATACAGCGAAAAATACGGTATATTTTTAACTTTATTTGGTGAACTCTTCTGTTCAGGTCCGCGTGCGCGTCATCGAGGCGCGACAGTTACCAGGCATCAACATCAAACCCGTCGTCAAGGTAACCGTCGCTGGACAATCCAAGAGGACTCGTATTCGAAAGGGCACCAACCCTGTGTTTGATGAGGTAAACATTTTTTTTTTTAAATTTTAGATAACTTTTATGCTTTGGTGACCAAATCCTAAATTCTCCAGTTAAACTTCGATATCTTGTTGGGTTTTGTCTTCGCAGACGTTCTTCCTGAACTTTTTTGAAAGTCCCTCAGACTTGTTCGACGAACCAATCTTCATCACTGTATGTCAAGGTATCGATCTTTGTACGGTTTAACAGCAGCCTTGGTATGAACAAATCATTGTGTTCCTCTCCAGGTTTGTGACTCTCGCTCCCTGAGAACTGATGCAATCATCGGTGAATTCAAGGTATTTTAATTTCCCTGTAGTGGAACTGGACAATCATTGAATTTTTGTGTTGTGGACATTTTTCTGTTCTGGTTTAATCCAATATTTTGTATAATCAAAGAGAGAAATGAAAACAAATGTAAACCCACTTCCTGTTTTCCACAGCTGGATGTGGGCACCGTGTACAATGAGCACAGTAAGTCGGTGCTTCTGCTGAGAAAATATGAAAGTATTTGGTGACCACTTTGTCTAAACCTGATCATATTTTGTAGCTGGTAGTTACACACCTCTGCACATTTCAGGACACTGTTTCTTGAGGAAATGGTTGCTGCTGTGTGACCCCGATGACCTCTCTGCTGGGGTCAAAGGTTACCTGAAGGTCAGCTTGTTCGTACTGGCAGCTGGAGATGAGCCACCGGTGAGTAGTATGGCTGTAGACCAGACGTTTAAATTTACATTGATGATATTTTATTGTTTAACTGCTTATTATAGTATGAATGTTTGCATGGTATGACTTTAATTCCTCTTTTTCTGGATGTAAATCACATTTTTTGGATGACAGTTTCCTCTGGTATCTTATGCTGTGCAGCTGGAAGGATTTTTACTGAAACTTTTTTTAACTTTTGGACATTTGTTATGAAGCATAACCGTAACAACAAGGTGGTTTTTTACATCCAGGAGCTGCTGATTAACATCTCAAAAGTTCAAATAATACATCAACTACAGCCCCAAATCTCAAATAAGTTGAAAAGGAGGCTCCATGGACGCATTCCCGTCTCCCTGCTGGCTGTGCTCGAGTGCCTGACCACTGAGATCCTGGAACTGGCATGAAACGTGGCTCGTGACCGCAGAAGGACCAGGATTGTCCCCTGACACCTATAGCTGCCTGTCCGCAGTGACAAGGAGATCGGCAGTTACTGGAAGGAGTGGCCATCGCTCTGGGAGGAGTTCCGCGCAGCATTTGGGCGGTCCTGCGGCCTGAGGGAACTGAGAGGCCCACCGAGTCCGGGTGGACGGATCAGACAGTATCTGCTGCCATTTTCTTTGAATCCGCTGTGGGACAGACCTTTACCTTTACGAGATTCTTCCTGCCTACAACCATCCATTAGCAACTATAACATCTCTTAATGAAATGAGGATAAGGAGTTACAACAATATTTAATTTCCCTTTAGGTTTAATAAAGTATTTTTAAATTGAATTGGATTGAATGTTGGCTACATTTATAGGGTCAGCCGGACTGTAGACTAAAGCTAAAAACAACAGAGTTATGACAGTTGGTTGATTGGTCCTTAACCACGTTGACTCCACATTGAAATCTACGTCTTCTACTGCTTATCTGTGGTGGTGTCACGGAGGTTACAGGAGAAACCCAGACTTCCCTCTCTCAAGCAGCATTCTCCAGCACCTCCTGTAAAACCTTGAGACATTCCCAGAACGGAGTAGGTCCTTTTGACAAGTTCTAGGTTTGCCCCGGTGTCTCTTCTCAGTGGGATGTGGCTATAAAACCTCCAAAGCGAGGCGTCCAGGTGACATCCTGATCACCTGAACCATCTCAACGGACTCATTTCAAGGCAAAGGGCCAGTGCGTCTATTCTGAGCCTGTTGCACTACCTCTAAAACTGAGCCAGGCAAACCTACAGAGGACCAGTTCAGCCAGCTGATCTCATTCTTCCCGTCATGATCCAAATGTCATGACCACAGGTGCAGGTTGTAATGTAGACAGACCAGTAAATCAAGAGCTTTGCCTTTCAACTAAACTTTCCACAGCTGACCCAAGCAACTCCTTCATTGGTGAGGACAAGGCCCTGATTTATCAATCTTCTCCTGCTACATTCTACCATCACTCGTAAACAAGACCTGCAGATACATGGATTCCTCCATCTGTGGCAAAGAATCCCTGTCAAACCCATTAAAGTCTTATCTATCATTCACCAGAGTGAAACTGTACTCTCTAAATGATTATAAGATCAACTCGTTAAAAATGGGTTTTCTAAGTAAGCATGTTGGGTTTTAAGTTTTCTTTCTGTGCGTTGAGTTTAACAATGCTGAACACGTTTGCATTAACCCAACACATGTTCTTGGTATTTTTCTTGTGTTTTTGTGAAAGTTGTATTGAAAGTGTTCATCGATAAACTGGTCTGTGTTTCCAGGCAGATAAACGTGAGTGCGTTGAGGAAAAGGAGGACATTGAGGGAAACCTGCTGAGACCTGCCGGTCTCTCTCTGAGAGGAGCCGTCTTTTCTCTGAAGATCTTCAGAGCTGAAGACCTTCCACAAAGTTAGTCTCGGCCATGTCTCTAACTTGTCTCCTAATTAAGCAGAAACCAAGAGTTTGTTTCTTTCAATAGTGGACGACGCCTTCATGGATGGGATGAGGCAGATCCTTGGGTTTGATTCCAACAGGAAGAACTTGGTGGATCCAATAGTGGAAATCCACTTTGCTGGCAAAACGGTACAACTTCTCAAGAATTTCCATCTTATTTGTCTGCAGCATTAAGACATTAAGATCACATGTCTTTGTCTTTCAGGTCTGCACCAAAATTCTGGAGAAAAATGCCAATCCACAGTGGAACCAGAACTTGGCGATGCCCATAAGAGTGAGACTCACAAACCACTGGCTTGAGTTGTGAAGTGGATCCAGAGCAGGGAAGTATTAACCTGCATTTGTGTCTTCTCTTTTTTTCAGTTTCCCTCCATGTGTGAGAAGATGAGGATTCGAATTCTCGACTGGTGAATTCCAGCACATTTTCAGTTTGGACAAATATTAACTCGTTGCATGAAATCTAGGTGTTCAGAGCAAGGGTGTCAGGATTGGAAGGCTTTTGGAGTAGAACCCAGTGGTGCAGGCAGGACTCAGAGAACCAGGGAGTACAATAAGAAGCACTTTCATAAACACAAAATCATAAGCTGTCGTGGCAGCAAAACACTGACATGGCTCGACGGAACACGAGAGAATCACTAGAGGCTCAAAACCAGACGATGCCCAGTCAACGAGTAACACAAAGACACAGACTTATATACACACAGAGTAACAAGACACAACCACACACACCTGGACAGGGCACACAGGTGGAACCGATCAGGACAATCAACAGGGAAACCAGGGGGTGTAAGAACGGGGACCAGCCACCAGAGGGCACCATCCTACATAGAGTCAACACAAACACACTTTGATTGTTAAGAAAACTTGTCATGAATGTTGCGCAGTTTGGTTTGCACAATTAAGAGAAAACATCAGTTTTTATAAGAAATATGATGTAGGCAATTTTGGTAAATCCAACCTGAGGACCAGAGTTCATCCAGGTATAAAATCCAACAATGTTCAGTCAGGTCGTGGACAGTTTCTTTTTTAAGCAAAGACGTTCTGTTCTTCGTCAAAAGACTTCTGACCTGACCTTCCAGTCTGAGGACGTTCAGTTAAGGAGGTTAAATCTCCCCCGTGCACGGTTCAGATCCAAGCCTGGAGGTTGGAGGTCAGATGTTGGGGCTGCCTCCAAGGACCAAAATGTTGGATAAAAATATCCAACATTCATCTTAAACAAGCCACACTGGAGGACAGGAGAATATTTTTAAACTGGTTTTACTTGCCAGGGCAGATTTTCACCACAGGTTACACAGATGTACAGAAGTACACACGCATGGAGCCCAGTCACGAGAATCTGCCAAGGGCAGCGTGCCAGGCTTGTTTTTATAACCTTATCAGCTCCCAGCTCACAGACAGACTGATGTCCTTGGACTGCCCGCTGCACATGCAGGATCAAATCAGCTCCTCATCCAACTCTCTCTGTTAACTCAACATCTGGTTCATGGGCAGTTAACATTCTCAGCCATAGTAGTTAAAAACATCCATAAACTGTCACTTTGTCTTTAAAACTTATTAAAATCTGGCGTTTGTCACTCTCAAGGAGACAAAAAATTAAGTTTTTAAAGGGATCTCTGAATAGTTGGAACAATAGACCTTATTTGATAAGCAATTTAATTATTTTAAATTAATAAGATATTCATGTAACTTTTACTTTTAATGACTATAAGAGTTTTCTTCTCGTTTCAGGGACAGAGCCAGTCATAATGACGTCATTGGCACTACTCACCTCTGCATGTCCAAGATCTCTGCCCCAGGAGGAGAAATAGATGGTAAAAAATAAAAAAATAAAAACTGGTCCAGACCGGTCTGAACCAGATTAACATACAAATCTAAACTGGTTCTGAATTTGACCTCACCAGAGCATCCAGTCAGATGTGATTTTATTTTCAAGCAAAATAATCAAAAGCAAACTCAGTTCTGTCGACTGGTTTAAATCACTTGACTGGATCTAAAACAAATCTTTAATTTAGTTTTCAGTGATTACCTGAAAAGATAGTAGGTCGGTTTAGTTGGTAAAATGATAACATACTGAAAACAGTTTCTTAAAATGTGGAAATTTGTCCAGTTTAGCAGCCAGAGACAGTAACTTGATTAGCTAATGTAGCTAACGTGGAGATGAAAAGCTTTGTGTTGCATCCCGGGTGTTTAAAAATGCACTGCACCTTGTTCGTTTGTTCCAGTTTGGACAATAGTTGGTAAAATAATGGGTCCAAGCATTTCGATTTTTAACACCACACTAATCTTGCTAACTCATGCTAAGTTGGAAATGGAATTTTAAATAAAAACTAGGAAGTTCCTGGAAACGCTTTGACGGGACTGCCACGTGGCGGCCATTTAAATGTTTTGATTTGACAGTACTGTGTGTTAAGGTTCGCTCGCAGATACCAGCAAACCAAATTTCAGCTTAAAATGGCAAAATATCAATGAGTTAGTCATTTTTTTCTTTTAAGCTATGGTGGCCATCTTGGATTTTTGATCTGGATTCAAGACATGATGGGAAATGTTCTCAGCTACTACCACACCAAATTTCAGCTTTATATGTATAAAAATAGCTGATCTAATGCCATTTACATTGAGCTTTGGTGGCCATCTTGAATTAAAAATAAAATCTTAATTTATTGGGCATTGGTCTCAGCTACTACCACACCAAATTTCAGCTCTAAAAATGGCTGATTTACTGTATTTTTCCTTTTTAGCTCTGGCGGCCATCGTGGATATTTGATTTGCAACCAGAGTCCATGAAAAATGACTAATAAAAATTGTGTCTTTGTTTGCAAATTATGTCGCCATGGTAACTCGAAATGCCAATAAAAGTAATAGCACACATCACGGTTCTAAACTGGTCTCTTTGACACAACACTTGTGGGGGTACATGTAGGCCTGTCACGATAAAAAATAAATCAATTAATCCATGATGAAAATTATCAACCTCATTTTTATTTATCAGCTTTATCATTTCTTCGTGTCTCTCTTTCTAGTGAAGACACTGGATGACAAAAGGCTCAACTCCGGCGCTCTTCATTGAACACCCTCCCTTTCTCTTTTCTATTTAAAATCTGTTTTAACCATCCAAAATTGTGTTTTTGGATCGTTAAACGCAGCTAAACTCAGACGCTAAGCTACGAGCTAAGCTAACAGGCCGACCTCAGAAAAAAAACTCCGTCTTGTCGAAGCTCCAAAATTCACGGTTGAAACCCGTGCTTTTGTCTAAAAAGTTGTTTTTCTCTGCAAAAAGAAGCTGAGAACTTACAATAATAATAACAATAATAAAACTTACAATAATGTCTAATTATTGTCATATTTCAAACAATATTATCGTTTATCGCAATAATTTCTGAGACAATTAATCGCCCAGCAAAATTTGTTGTCGTGACAGGCCTAAGTACACGTTGCGGTTTGGGGTGTATCAAAGTCGATGGAAGAGTACGATATAAAGTTAAGAAACCCTTGTCAGGTGGATAATAATAGGTGCTGTCTTAGGCAGTCCTCAGTAAAGCTACAAAAAGGTCTGAACTCATGTTTAATAAATATTTTATTCTAAAGATAAATTATTGGACAAGACAAGAGCGGCATGTGGAGAGTTTGCCATCTTTAGCCTGGCTTTTTGTTTGTAGTACATATGACATCAGACGACTTGATTGTGTTTGAGTCAGAAAATGACAAAACTTTTCACTAATGGTTGTGCTCAACATTTAGGCTAACTACCATTAATTAGCGATGCCAGTCACAAACAATACATATAAATAAGTTTTTCTGCATTCTGTGCATTCAGAACAACATTTTGACATGTTCCTTCTACAGCAGAAGTCATTTTGTTCTTCATGGCGTCCTTTTGACTCTCCTGCTGCCCTTGGGTCAAAATGGACACATTCTTATCACTGAGGACATTTTGAGCCAAGGCCAGTGCTGCTGTTTGCTCTTTAAACTGAGTTTTATTGGACCCGTTTTGATCTTAGCCATTTTATTTAATTTTTTACATAGAGAATGTCCTGACCTCTTGGATGGATTGGTGGTTTGACAATGTAAATTGTGGACATGTAGAAATGCACGGAGACTAACGGTAATGTTTGTGCGTTAATTATAAATCATGCTTGAGTTTTCTATCTTTGAAGTGGCTTGATTCAACAAAACACAAGTTTTGATCCTTGTTTGAGTCAAATAACACACTTTTGTCTCTGTTGGGGAATCTTGTGTAAGTCTTCAGTTTACTGATGATTAATATTACTGACAACCAAGAACAAGAAACACCAGCTTTTTGGATTTGCATTTGGGTTTGAGCTGAGTTCAGTACGGTGGTCCTAAGGTGGAAATGAAGAACATTTGAAAACACAGAATTACATTAAGCCAAAGCGGAAGCGGCTGGAATCACATTTGAAAAAAAAAAAAAAAAAAAGAATTAAATTTGCTCCCAAAAACAGGTCTCTCTTCTTAAAAATGAGTTCTTGTGGCTCAGTGAGACTACCTGTATGAATAAAGGGTAAATGGAAAAATGTTTAAAAAAAACAGACTCACATTAGAAAAAAACGGAAATTATGTAATTTTTTAAAAATTATTCTGTTTTTTCTAATGTAATTCCATTTTCCCCCCCACCAAATGTGATTCTGGCCACTTCCGCTTTTGCTTAATGTGATTCTGTTTTTTTAAAATGTTGTTCATTTACACCTCGGGGCCACCGTAGTTCAAAGACCTCTGTTTCCTCTTTTTCCGAGTTTGAACGTCTGTATTTTTAACCATCCTTCCTCTCTACGCATTCAGATGACATGAGTCCTCGGAGCGTCCACTCTGGCAGTACGTCCACCATCCTCTCTACACCACTATTGTTTTGTGTCCAAACTTGCTGCTGTCAGTTTATCTGTTTCTTCCTCTTTGTCAGATTTCAATAATCTCAAATCGCTTTGACACATCCTAAATCTCCCTAATTTTATTTTAAAAATAAAACAACTTTTGTAGCTGTTGAATGTTGACTGTCTAATAAAAGTTTATGTCATTTCTCTGTCTTTGCAGTCGATGACAGTCTTGGTTTCCTGCCGACGTTCGGTCCATGTTTCATCAACCTGTATGGGAGCCCCAGAGAGTTCACCGCCTTCAACGACCCTCATGAGGCTCTAAACCTCGGAAAAGTGAGTCTAAACTGTTTCTTTTTCAAATCAAATAAGATGATTGGGAATTACCCCTGCCTGTGTAATTAACCCCTCGTGCCCTCGCCATGATGCTCATGCCAACGTTTTGATGAAACATGGTGAAAACTTGTTGATTTACACTCTTGGGATTTTTGGAATATGCAATTTAAAGCTCTAAGGGTTGAGAGATGCCTCAAGTGTTGGAGTGCTATTGTCTCAAGAATGTTTAATTAGGCAACAGTACCATATTTTCCACCATACACATTGCACCGCCCTATAAGTCGCATCAGTCCAAATATGTCTAATGAAGGGGAAAAATCCATAAATATGTCGCTTCGCCGTATACTGTATGTCGCATTTGTTATGTGTCACCGCTGACACGTCATGTTTGTTACATGTCACTGCGGCACTGATAACCTGGAAATATGAGCTGGTGTTGTGCCAAAAATCAATTGGCTGCTAAATGGCGGCTACGGGAGAGTGCACGAGAGGACTTTAACAAGAATGTAACAAGATTAACACTTAAAAACAATTATTTGTTTGCTCAGAATATAGTAAACATGCGTCTCAGCTGAACTTTTACTTAATAAATGCACTTTAATGGTCAAATCAGCTGCATTTCTCCGGGGCAGAGCAGCGAAATGAAGCTGATTTGATGGTTGCTCCAGGCGAGCAGAATGAAGGTGGCAGTCTTTGGCAAGCTGATTGTGTCATTAATAGCTACTTTTACCTATTACATGACACATCAGCATGACATATTACTCAAGTGCCATCTAGTGGCTGAAAATGGTAGTGTTCAACATTTTCAGTCAGAATGAATGAAAATGGTCATAACTCAGCCAAAAATTGTTTTATAAATACTGTATGGGGAAAAAAATCCATAAATAAGTTGCTTCTGTGTATAAGTTGCAGGGCATGCAAATTATGCAAAAATCCACGACTCATAGGCCGAAAAATACGGTAACTACAGTAGTTGTTTGCAGAAAACCAATCATAAGCATGTTTCATTAGTTGTACAGGTACAGTGCAAGAAAAGCTGTTCAGCACTTCAAAAGTTCTGGTAAATCTTTTTATTTAAGCAAGTTGTGAATGTAAAGTTTCACAAGTGAAGTCTGTTTCCCCTATTGGTAGAATATTTAATTAAAAATAAAACCTAACATCTAATAGGTGTGAATAGGGCTGGCCCGTGGCATAGGCAGTGAAAACAGATGCATGCATGGATGAATGGATGGATGGACGGACGGACGGACGGACGGAAGGACGGATGGATGGATGGATGGATGGATGGATGGATGGATGGATGGATGGATGGATGGATGGATGGAACAAACATTAAATAGATGGATTTTCTTGGTTTTACATTTAATTGCTGTTTTTAAAAACAGAAACTGACCATTTTCTGTTGCAGGCCCAACAGCCTGTAATACTCTTCCCTATGAGCTGCCGTCTCTGATCTGGTTCTGTTCAAAGCCAGATTGAAGACCCGTTTATTTAAAAGGGCTTTTGATGTTTAACTTTTAGTATTTAGTTTTTTTTTTTTTTAATCTCCTTTACCTCCTTTTATTGTGGCTGTGTTTTTAATTTGCACTGATTTATTGTGCCCTGTTTTATTTTTTATCTCGTAATGCACTTTGGTCAATGCAAGGCGTTGTTGGAAGGTACTACGGTATATAAATAAAGTTTATTATTATATTATTATTATTATTATTATTATTATTATTATTATTATTATAAAAAGAACCTAAATCTGATTGATTTATTAACTAAATGTTTTGTTTATTTATTTCGGCTGATTTTTCTCTGTTTACCTGTGGGTCAGGGGGAAGGCGTGGCGTACCGAGGAAGAGTTTTACTGGAACTGACCACGAAGCTGGTGGACAAGCTGGAGCAGAAATCTGAAGACATCCCTTCGGACGATCTTCTGGTGGTGGAGGTGAGAAAACATCCGAAGACCGATTCCGACAGAAAAACAGACGAAATCAAAAACGTTCCCTCTCCTGTCGGTCTTCCAGAAGTTTCTGAGGAAGAGAAAGTTTTCGCTCTTCGTAGCGTTTTACTCGGCCACGCTCCTCCAGGATGTCGACGATGCTATCCAGTTTGAGGTCAGCATTGGTAACTACGGCAACAAGTTCGACTACACCTGTCTCCCTCTGGCCTCCACCACGCAGTTCAGCCGCGCCGTGTTCGACGGTACGTTAGAGGTCAAAGGTCAGCCTGTAAACCTGAACGAGCACTGCTGTGTTCTGGGAGTCTACCTGGGCGTTGGCTTTGGTCAAGTTCTCTGTTAGATTTTGTGTTTTTTGTACCTTTTTGTTTCTATATATTATTTTAAGATTCACATTTAATTTGTCTTTGCAGTATTTCCTGTTGCATTTTAAGAAGCTGGAACCTTTTTTATGTTGTTTGTTTAATTCATCTCCCAGGGGTTTACAGCTAATCTCCACTCAAACTTTCTTTGTCAGTGACTCTGGTTTTCTGTGTTTGCTACTAGATTATTGGTTATGCTCACGTTCTTTGTTTGTCTTCAAATTTGTAGCTAACATTCTGCTTCGATTCATACAGACTGGGGCTTTTTTAGATTGTATGCTCTAGCAGACTGGTACCACTGTTGTACCATCCTAATAAACTGGCTTTTCCATGTGGAACAGTTTTTGTTTTATTGCTCAGGTTAGGACAGTTTAGCTCAGTAGCTGCTATAGGCAGATAAATCAGAACATCATCAGCAAAACAGTATAGGTAATTATGTAATAAAAATGGAACCTATGGGAAGCATATATGACCAATTAAAGGGGTCAAATATGGAGCCTTGGGGTACTCCACAAATAAGTGGGGACACGTGAATAATACCTCACTGAATGGCCAGACAAAAAGAACACTACCATCGGACAGGTATGACTGGAAATGTTTGACATCTTAAATGCCAACACACAGGTCAAGATATGAAGGGAAAATGACAACAGAATATTCTGAACCTACAGCTTAAACAAAGTCATGAAAGAGTCTTAATGAGTTGTTTTTGTGCTGTGGCACAATTTGAAGTTTCTCAGTAAGACCATTTAAATATTTTTATGAGTATAATTGGTTTTAATATCCCTTTTATTTTAAAAGGAGCCTTAAGTTTTTTTATTTCTCACTTGCTCTCTTGCAAGGTGGACACTTTTTCTTCCTCCAGCTCTCATGTCCTCCTCCTGCTTGTTTTGCTCTCTGACTCCTGTTACACATCTTCCAAAACTAAAACTACTGTCATGGATCTGGTCAGCTGGACTTTCAACGCAATCGATAAAATCTTTTCAACAAAGCAGCAGGGCCTGGAGAGCCCTCATGCCCCTCTGAGACACACACAGCGGGATACGTCATGGATCCGTGGGGAGTCTGGAAGCTGATGTGTCTTTCTGTACTGTCTCAGGAGGACGCCGCATTTGTTTATATACTTTGTAATTGGAACCATGACAGCAGGGTTTCTACGTTTTGGCATCTGCAGATTCCTATGTTATTAGCAACTGAAGAACACGGTAGCAGCAGTTTCGGCCATGACCAAACTACCGAGTCTGTGCGAAGGTTTGGTTCGTGCTTCAAGTATCAAAATCAGCTGATTTACGAGCTAAACCATTAGATGGAAGTGATTTGCGCGAATTGCCGGCCACCTGCGGCTTCTAGGACTCGCCAGCATGTTGGGGACGACCTTGAAAGGGGGTTCATAAGCACGGACCAATGGAAAGCCCAAAAATCTGACCATTTTGGAATCAAAAGTACCAGCAGAACTCAAGTCTGCCTGAAAAAAAAAAAATTCAACAATTGTGGTTAATCTGAATCTGACTCCCCTGGTTGGCATCAAAGCAGGCTGACTTGTCAAATTTCTCCTGAGATATGTGTAAACTATGGAAAAGCTCTGTCTATTGCAACTCCCACCCCCGAGACTTATGTGCAGGCTCATCAGAACTGTGCCGGCTGACACCAACATCTTATCAGGACTATGGACTATCTGGAAGTGCTTTCTGGACAAATCTCATCATCTTGTCAACAAATGTTTATGTAACGTGTTATAAACATGCTGCTGGTAGAGTCTTTGACGTCTTAAATTGTGTCCTGATAGGACAAGATGTGAAGAGATCTTTTTTGTAATACCACTGTACATCCTCATGGCCTTTTCCCCTTTTCTATCTAAAAGGTATTCTGATAAAGGATAAAGGGCCGCGCTCTCAGGAGCAGCAGCAACGCGCACTCCGCCCATCTTTCGGACGACTGTACGAACATAATCTCACTGTATCTCGGTGCAATGATAATAAAACTCATTCTGATTCTGATTCTGAAGTTAGGAAGAACAAAAGTATTTGGGTCATTCTTTCTGACTACAGCCTGTTGAAAAGTTTGAAACACTAACGAGGAATAATTATACCAACATTATCTTTGTTCGTGGTCCATAAAAGAGCATTTTTTTACCGGTTTGTTATCACAAGTGGAGTTTATTTGTTGAAACAAGCTTTACCTTTGGGGTTTGTTCCAGGCTGTCATTATTACTACCTGCCGTGGGGAAACATCAAGCCCGTGGTGGTTCTGTCCTCTGAGTGGGAAGATATCCGTCCGAGGATTGAGGCGCTCAACATGCTGCTGACCATCATAGACCGACTGGTGTGTGGTGCTGCACCTGAGAACTTTTTACAAACACTAACGAGCGCTACAAAAACTTTTGTTGCTTCAATGCATTCAGGAGGCAAACCTGCAGCGGGTGCAGCTGGAAGTGAAGACCGGCAGCGATCTGGACGAGGTGGAGCTGCGTGTGGTGGAGCTCTTGGATCAGCTGATCGCAGATTGCAGGTAAACTCGTGAAGAACTTGTTGGACCCGCAGTAAACGCCGCCCGTCTCTCACGTGTCTCCGTCTGTGTTCCGGCAGTGAGGAGCTGCCCTCCTTCGAGCAGTGGCAGTGTGCGACTCCTCTGGACCGCTCTCTGAGACACGTTCGAAGCCTCCACCTGCAACAGATCGTAGCCGCAGCGCTGGCTCTGAAACACGGACCTGAAACCGAGCTCTCCACGGTTCTGGAGCAGGCCGAGGACTGGGCCAACAGACTCAAGAACATGGCTGAAGAGGTGGTACCACGTTTTTAACCACAGACTACTTTTAAACACAAAGCGCTTTAAGAGTCGTGAACTCAAGGGCTTGAACCAGAGGCACCTTGTTTACTTTTCTTGTAAAGAGCCAACGAACGCTCTTTCTGTCTGGTTGTCCCCCTCAGCCTCAGAACAGTCTTCCAGATATCGTGATCTGGATGCTGCAGGGCGACCGCCGGGTGGCGTACCACCGAATCCCGGCACACACCGTCCTCTTCTCGCAGGAACATTGTGGGAAACACTGTGGACAGCTGCAGAACGTCTTCCTCAAGGTACGTAGGCGCGCTCTCTCACTCACTCCTCTCCAGAAAAGAAATGCGACCGACTTGTTGCGTTTTTGCTGCTCAGTACCCGCAGGGCAGTGGAGGAGAAGCCAAACTTCCCGGTCAGCTGAGGGTGAAAGTTTGGTTCGGATTGGCTGCGGACGCCAAACACTTCAACCAGTACGCCGAAGGAAAACTGTCCGTCTTTGCCGAGACGGTAAGAGATGATTGTGGATGGGAGTCTTTATAAAGGGAAAGTTTACAAGCTATGTTGTATGGTCTACTCTGGAGACAGAGACATGGACAAAAAGACTGAACTGGAAGTGGCAGAAATGACGATGTCATCAAAACCATCGATCATTCAGTCATCAAAAAGTTCTTAAACTCAAGAACTGGACAGTGTTGTGTCGGCACACTGTAGAAGCTTGTCAGAAAGTCGACCAAGAAGCAGTTTTAATAACAAGCGGCGCACAGATGTCCCTCGTCACTGAGGGTTTGAACAGTGAATGTTGGTAGTTTTGGAGACGAGTGTTTTTCTGGATAGGAATAAAACAGGGAAATTAATGTTAAGGAATAAAATGTAAATTCATGTTTGTGGTGCATGAAGTTCAAGTGGATGGTTACATTATGAGTTACACTGTGTAGAAGAACAGAAGTACCAAAGTTCATGCTCAGTGATCCAGGTACAACAATGTTCAGTCTGGAGGAGTTGACGGGGGAGAGGGCGGGTCCCGGAGGCCATGTTAGCACTAACAAACTGTTTTTTTTTTAAGAGTGTGCTGTTTGTGGGAATCAGTTTGTTTGGTGGCTCCTCAGACTGAAGAAGTCCTTTGGCTGAAGGATGAAACATCTCAGCAAAAAAAAAAAAAAGTAATCATCCAGAGTCAGAGTTGTGTGTTTGTTCCTTCTGAAGTCCACGACCATCTCCTTTGTCCTTCAGATAACCTGACTGAATATTGGAAGAACAAAAGCTGGATTTTTATTCATTTATTTATTTTGCCTGTGTGAGGCGGCACATACAATGGCGGAACCAGGAGGGTGGCCAATGGTGAACTTGACCAGAATATATTAATCTTGGGCCACCCCGAGGGCCACCTCACTCTTTAAGGAAACTATACTTTTAAGCTATTTAAAAACTAGCAAGCATAGTTTCCTCAAACAGTTGAGATGATTTTATTTACATATACAGTATACAGTATATGGTGGTGGCCATCTTGGATTTTAATGTGGCTATCCAGTTTTTGATAAGAACCTTTATTATGCCTGGAAAGCCACACACCAAAGTGAATGTTGTTACCAGACTTATTTTTTTAACTTCTGTAGCTCACAAGATGGACGGGTTGAGGGTGTTTCCAAATCTTCTTGTCGTGCTGTGACCTAAACCACCAGCGAGCTACTGTCACTTGGCTACTTTGTAACTCTGCATTGTGCGAATCATGATTCAGAGTCTGCTTTCCATGTTTTATTTTTCTGTACATTGTTTGTACACCTTCTGGTGCTGGTGTTTGAGAGTCCGCACACCCTGGTTGAAACCTTCTCTCCGGTCCTCGGCAGTATGAGAACCAGACTCGGCTCGCCCTGGTCGGGAGCTGGGGAACGACGGGGCTAACGTATCCGAAGTTCAGCGACGTCACCGGGAGAGTGAAGCTGCCCAAAGAGAGCTTCAAACCCTCGCCTGGATGGAACTGGGCTGGAGACTGGTTCATCAGCCCAGAGAGGACGTGAGTCCACTAGTCCGCACCTGTCCCACAGTGTAGTTTCAGTTTAAACTATTATTATTTTAAGAAAGTTCATGCTCAGTAATCCAGGTGTCAAATCTGATAACTCTCAATCAGGTCATCTGGACAGTTTCTAGAAACTGTCCAGATGACCTGATTGAGAGTTATCAGATATTATTATTTTACTTCTTTAGATTTTAGTCATGAGTCTTTTAAAGTAAAAATAATAGTTTAGACCTATTCTGTTTAAAACCTATCCAATAAATTTCAGTTCAGTTCAGTTCAACCTTTGTTTAGACAGATAAATCACATTGAGCCTCGAAGACTCATTTACAAGTGAGATCTGTTTAGACAGAAAAAAGTAGTGAAAAAAAAAACCCTATCAAACTCTTTCTTCTTGGCTGAGAAGAAAGACCCTGATAATTAAAAAACACCTCGCACATACAAGCACATGGTGATGTATACATTCCGCTGGGGGGATGACAAGGGCGGTGAGGATGTCCAAGGACACTCTCGGTGGTGCTGTAGGAGTTCTGATCAGAATGGGATAATCAGCCAGTTCCCTCCGGTGAGATCCATAAACATTCTTGAGGGATGTCAGGGGATGGCCAAGGACAACGCCGCAGTTTCACAGACAGGATGGAGCGGAGGAGGGGAAATGCGTCCTCCTTCGGCAAGAGCATTTGGCGAAATTGATTTAATTGATTTATTGACCTGCCTAAATAAAGGTTGAATGAATGAATGAAATTGATTTATATTTTGTACAAAATATATTTTGTACTGAGTTTAATGAAAATACTCTTATTTTAATGTACTTTTAAGGCTATGGTTAATAATCTCCTTTTCATAGAACTACCAAAATACAGTCACAACAGAAGAACAAGAAAAAAAAAAAAAAAAAAATATATATATATATATATATATATATATACTGTATACATATATATACAGGTAGTCCTCAACTTACGAACGGGTTCCGTACCTACAAACCTTTCTTAACTCGAATTTGATGTA
>JARVGS010000001.1:28605129-28617317 GCA_031762315.1 Hypsolebias antenori | reverse complement strand
GCTCTTTCTTGGCATGAAACCATACTGCTGCTCACAGATAGTCACCTCTCGTCTAAGTCTTGCTTCCACAACTCTTTCCCAGACTTGTGTAATAGAGCATAATAAAATATAATAATGATGAACAATGGAAGCTAAAATGTCCTTGACTATTTGAATCAAAAAGCCTGTCATTGTTTTATAAAACTCTATTTTCACTGAGTTTACATACCTGTCGCTATATTCCTCTTAAGTGTTTCTTCTGAAAACCAAAAATGAAATACATGGTGTGCAAATGTTTTTTTTTAAGGCAGCGGCAGAAGTAGCAGCAGCTCCAAAATGTGCTTGAGAGTTTAAAGTTAACAACATTAAGGTCTAAAGTCGATCCCCTCTGAGTTTTATTATGACAGCTTCAACTGGAGTTTGGAAATTTTCACATATTTTTCCCTCAAATGCAGATCCAGCTCGTTCTGTTTAATGTTAACAAGATTAAGGTCCTGTTTTCGACCACCACAAGGGTATGACAGCTTTAACCGGACTGTGGAAATATGCACATTTTCCCCTTAAATTCAGCCCCTAAACCAAGTCCAAACATGCACCGTTAACAATATTAAAGTCTTAAGTTGACTGCATAAGTGTTTTCTCATGCCAGAAGAAAATGTGACATCCACAGTTTTCTCAGACAACTCTTTGAAGAGTCTAACCACCTCATTTTAGCTCTCTAAGCCTGATGTCTGGCTTTAACGTTGTTAGGCTCACTTAAGCTTCTTTAAACCCAGAGAGGTCAAACAAATTAGCATTACTAACCATATTTGGAGAAAGTTTAATTTAAATATAGCTGCTGAGACTGTTTTTTGAGTTGCTTTTTTATTGTCTAACTTTTATAGAAGCCAGATAAGCTAATCAGCTGTTTTGTCATCATGTCTTCAAGAAAACATAAAATATTCCGATCATTATATCCTCTTCACCTAAGAAGAGATCTTGAATAAGTGATGCCCTCTGACACAAAAGTTCAGATCTTTTGAAGAGGGCTCTGTGGAATGATTATGACTGATTAATATTCTTGTAAATGACTCTTTGGTCAACCTCAAATCGAAGAACGTGATTTTATTTGTGTCCAGATTGATAACTTAATTGCTAATCCAAGCAGTGCTATTTAAAAATCTTTATACAGCTGCCAATTTTACCTTACAAAATATTTGGAAACAAATATAAATGGAACAGGTGATATGTAATTTTTAAAAATGTTTATAGTAAACATTTTCTCACCATAAAAATCAAAGAATTTGACATTATTGCTTCCAACTCAAAAAAAAAAAGTAAAACAACAGACAATCATAAGAGAGGCATACAGTTTTTTTTAACAAGTTAAAAAAAGATGTCAAAGTAACAAAACAGATAGATTATAAGGCAAATGTAGAAAACTAAAAACAGGAACATGTCTGCATTTTTTCCCCTAGTTAACTTGGTGCTCATCAAGACATGTCTGAGCGCAACTTGTGCCAACTGTTTTGGAGCGTGGGAATGGTGGGGGTGAGGTGGTGGTTTCAGCATGAGAGAAGAGGCACCTTTAGCTTTTTAGCTAGATATGCTGTATTTTGTGCCGCTAGCATAGTGCTATGTCAGTGCAGGTGGGTGTGTGGGGGGCAAGTTCAGTTTGGTAGGCGGGTTGCTCAGTTCTGTTGATGGGGTGGGGCACCCCGCTTGTTTAATGGTAGGGGAAACACTGGAGTAGCTGTTAGCTTGACTCTGAGTAGCTGCTAGCTCGGCTCTGAGTAGCTGTTAGCTCGACTCTGGGTAGCCATTAACGTAACTGTAAGTAGGCATTAGCTTGACTGTGAATAGCTGTTAGCTGACTCAGCATAGTTGTTAGCTTGACTAAGAGTAGCTGTTAGCTAGACTCAGAGTAGCTGCTAGCTCAAATAAGAGTAGCTGCTAGTGCGACTCAGAGTAGCTACTAACTCGACTCTGAGTAGCTGCTAGCTCGACTCTGAGTAGCTGCTAGCTCGACTCTGAGTAGCTGCTAGCTCAACTCAGAGTAGCTGCTAGCTCGACTGAGTAGCTGCTAGCTCGACTCAGAGTAGCTGCTAGCTCGACTCTGAGTAGCTGTTAGCTTGACTCAGAGTAGCTGTTAGCTCGATTCAGAGTAGCTGCTAGCTCAACTCTGAGTAGCTGCTAGTTCGACTCAGAGTAGCTGTTAGCTCAACTCTGAGTAGCTGCTAGCTCGAATCAGAGTAGCTACTAGCTCGACTCTGATTAGCTGCTAGCTTGACTCAGAGTAGCTGCTAGCTCGAATCAGAGTAGCTGCTAGCATGACTGAGAGTAGCTACTAGCTCAACTCTGAGTAGCTGCTAGCTTCACTGAGTAACTGTTAGCTCGACTCTGAGTAGCTGCTAGCTCGACTCTGATTAGCTGTTAGCTCGACTCTGAGTAGCTGCTAGCTCAACTCTGAGTAGCTGTTAGCTTGATTCAGACTAGCTGCTAGCTCGAATCAGAGTAGCTGCTAGCTCGACTCTTATTAGCTGCTAGCTTGACTCAGAGTAGCTGTTAGCTCGACTCAGAGTAGCCGTTAGCTTGACTCAGAGTAGCTGCTAGCTCGACTCTGATTAGCTGCTAGCTCGACTCTGAGTAGATGCTAGCTCAACTCTGAGTAGCTGTTAGCTTGATTCAGACTAGCTGCTAGCTCGAATCAGAGTAGCTGCTAGCTCAACTCTGATTAGCTGCTAGCTTGACTCAGAGTAGCTGCTAGCTCCACTATGGGTAGCCGTTAACGTAACTGTAAGTAGCCTTTAGCTTGACTGTGAATAGCTGTTAGCTGACTCAGCGTAGCTGTTAGCTTAACTCAGAGTAGCTGCTAGCTCGACTCTGAGTAGCTATTAGCTCAACTATGGGTAGCTGTTAATGTAACTGTGAGTAGCCATTAGCTTGACTGTGAGTAGCCATTAGCATAACTTTGAACAGCTGTTTACTGTTGTAAACAGTAATGTGTGGCGAAGAGGCAGAAAAATAGTTTGAAAGAAAATATATGCTTTGGTTTGAAAAACAGTTTTGTGCATCATGCAAATTAAGAAAAATGAAAGTTCTGACTTTTACAGATTCATTGGTTTCATCATACACAATTATTTATATAGGATTTTCGGGGTATTGGCAAACACACATAACATGAGAGTTGTTTCAAGACAGCAGCACTTTGGTCTTAGCCTCGCGCAGGCTAGGTTTAAATTTGGTCAAAAATAAACTATTTCACAAATTAGAAAATATCTAAACTACTTTAAACTCAAGCTGTGATGTTTGAAATAAGAGTGAACATTCTGTACGAGATAATCGTGAGGGGTTTTACAATAAGAAGCTTTCTTTTGAATATTTTTTAAACTCAGTATTAACTGAAATCAAATATTTTTCAGAAAACACCATGCAATCTTTCCTGAACAAACTGTAAATAAAAACAATTTGCAACATTAATATTTTAGGCTTTCCACTCAAAGTGACAATAACTGTAATAAATACAAGCTGAGTTGACTAAACGTGACAGTGAAATTTGTACATCTGTTCTCAGTTTGTGTTTGTTTTTTATGCTGTCACTGTCCATGCAGACACTTAAATGAAATGCTGAACTCAGTACTCAGAAAGACTTGATTCCCAATTTTATTTATTTAAATCACTTGATGAATTGAGTCATATCTTCCTGTCGGAAGAAATGAGTCAGAAATCAGAGTTCAAAAGGCCTAATTATGCCTTGATTGGATTCTCACCAAGGCGTAACCAATCAGCAATCAAACAATCAGCAACCAGAGCCAATCAGCATCAGGCAGGCAGGTGGCGTAACCAATTAAAGTCTGGAAACCTTGGGAGGGGGCCATTTTATTTGTTTATATTGTATCGTCATGCTGTTTTCTTTTATAACCTTTTACTCCTGCTTGTTGTCGTTTGCTTCCTGTTTGCAGAGACTTCCCCGCGAGGAGCTCTACATGCCGCCGATTGTCATCAAAGTCATTGACAACCGTCAGTTTGGGAGGAAGCCCATAGTCGGTCAGTGCACTATCCGGTCGCTCGAGGAGTACCGGTGCACTCCAGAGGAGGAGCAAGCGCAAGAGGAGGAGGAAGAGGTGGAGGATGGATGGAGACGTAAGAGACATGAAAGCAAACAGCGACCCTAATGATGGATTTGTGTTACAATTATCTCCTTTTCATGTGTCAAGGTGAGACGCCCCAGTTCTCCACCGGCGAGGTCTTTATTGACGTAGATGATCAGGAGCCGCTTGTTCCTGACCAGGTAAAACCAACGTGTTCGTTGTCTGCTACAATTTGACCGACTAACAGTTATTCCTTCTAATACTTGACAGGATTACCTTCAGCAAATGCAATAAAATCAAAACGCTCAATATTTTCTCTTGATGCGTTCGGACTTCTCTACCAAAGTTCACTGTTTCCTACCGAACATGTGAAACCTACAAGTTTCCTGTACTGTATTTTTGGATGGTAAACCAACAAATAAGCCATAAATTCTCATGTAAAGATGTTCAGCACAGCCGTTGGGGCTATTAGTCCCACCACTGTTGCATGTTAGTGACTAGACTGCAAACGTTAAGAAGATCCTTCAAAGAATAAAACAGGAACCATGGCTTCAACACCTTTTACTTGTAAATCTCTGAAACTAAAGAGCACACCTGTTTGGGTTTATCAAGATGGAAGGAAATAAGTTCGTGAAAGATCCCATGTTGTGATGAGTTCCAGAAGATGTTCACTGGATATTTCTCCACCTTTTAAGAAAAGACCGTTTAAAGTCCAAATAAACCAGTAAACCTGGGTCTGACTTTTGAAGAGTAGTTGTGCCAAAAACTGGAGGAAATCTGGAAATTTTCTGTTACATTTTTACTAAATTAAGTGTTTGCTATGGACGGCATGGTGGCGCAGTTTGTAGAACTGCCGCCTGTCAAAGAGAAAATTGACGGATCAAATCCTGGCCGAGGTCCATTCCGGGTGGAGTTTGCATGTTCTCGCCGTGCCGCGTGGGTTTTCTCCGGGTACTCCAGTTTCCTCCCACAGACCAAAAACATGCATGTTGGGCTGATTGGTAACTCTAAATTGTCCCCAGATGTGAGTGAGAGAGTGAATGGTTGTTTGTCTCGTTTGTCTCTATGTGGCCCTGTGATGGACTGGATACCTGTCCAGGATGTACCCTGCCACTCACACAGTGATTGTTGGATGTGAGCACCAGTGACCCAAAAAGGAAGAAGCGGGTAAAGATAGTGGATAAATTAATGGAAGTGTTTGCTACCAGTGATCTGTGTGGCCAGTGTCCCCTGCAGTCACTGTGGTAGCTTGCAAACCCATCACAGGGACACAGAGGGACATACTGTCACTCACACTTAGGGACAATTTAGAATGACCAACTAACCCAGTATGCATGTTTTGAGGTCTGTAGGGGGAAACCAGAGTACCCGGAGTAAACCAACACCATGGAAACTCCACTAATGGCATTTTGTCATTGTAAGTTCAGGCCTGGCTCAGGTCTTCCCTAGCTCTGTACAAAGTTGGTTGTTTTTGCATGTGGGCAGGATTGTCAGAGTAAGAATGCTCTAGGCTCCCGTGATGTCATTAATTGCAACACTTTGGTTCATGCTATTGTTAAATGTTCTTTCTTTCATAATAAACAAGTTGAAAGAGAGGCAGAGAACGTTATAAATTAATGTAAACACAGCAGAAAGATGCATGAGAGTGTATGAGGTCATACAACAGTATCGTGCTGATGCAGGAGTGCAAGGTGACATTAGAAGGTAAGCTAATGCTAGCAAATGTTAGCCTGTTTTCCGTTGTTTGAAGTTGCACGTACAACAGGGCCAGTGAACCAATCACTGGCCTGAAGTCTGCTGAGGTTAAATCTTTGGCACCAGTCGACCCACATAAAACCCCGGGTGTCTGGGTTCCAAAAATCTGGAAATGGGCTAGACCACTCAGTGCAAAAACTCAGAATCTGGGCTGGAACCCAGACTGGTCCAACCCAGACCAGCCTGGATCTTACAGTGCCAATCGGCAAAAATTGGTCTAAAAATATGGGGAAAAAAATCCATAAATGTGTCGCTTCGCCCACGGCACACCTGTAAACACTTTCTTGTGTAGATTGTGACACAACATCAAGTTTTACCAAAAAAAAAAAG
This sequence comes from Hypsolebias antenori, assembly GCA_031762315.1. NCBI lineage: Eukaryota > Metazoa > Chordata > Actinopteri > Cyprinodontiformes > Rivulidae > Hypsolebias > Hypsolebias antenori. Next base: position 28,611,183 of record JARVGS010000001.1, on the reverse strand, counting down.
GCAATCTTGAAGACAATTACACTGCGTTGTAATGACACCCGCTGACAGACGTCCTGTTCCTATACGTCACAGACGTCGTATGCGGAAGTACCTGGATTTCCAGTGACAAAACACGGCGCCAAGTTTAAATCACTTTTAAATCAAATTTTCATTGATTTTTCATATTGCTTGTAAAAAAGAAAACAGTTGAATGAGTCAACATATGTTGTGCCACTTTATGCATAGTTCCAACATCATGTCACACACCCTTTAATGACCCTGTGAGAGGCGTTCAATGTTCTAGTTTATTTTTTATAACTCAACCTTGACCTGTACATCTCCACAACTTTGTCTCTGCTTGGTCTTCATATTACCTCTTACTCAGGGCTTAATTTGTAAATGATTGATGGTGGAACACAAATAGCGGGTGTGCCGCTGGGGGTGGGGTGGTTGGTTTAGGGGCGGGGTGTCTGAGGGTCCTCCCCCAGAAAATTTTAAATTAAGTAGATGCTGCATTTTGGTGTATTTTAACGGGTTTTTAAACATCAACATTTACCTAAATTTGTAAACATGCCACTTCTGTCAAGCGTCCTACCCTCCCTCTCCCTTACTTGATGGATCCGAGCCAACTCTTCTCTCCTGAATTCACTGTCCGACTCCACATGTGAAACCTCCAGGCCTCTCCTCCATCTGTTCATTGCGACTGCCTGTGGGCTCCTGCCCATGTACGACTGCCTGGTTAGCTCGGCACTCACCCCCACCACTCTTTTAGGGGCGGAGTTTTTTTTTTAAGGGTAGAGGCATACATGCTTACTTGAAAAGGAAAAAGTCATAAGTGGCTGTTGTGTTTAAAATTAGTGTTTATGTAATTAGTTTCAGTTTACATATCCAATATGTTTTATTTGTTCAAGTCAGCTATATTAGTTCATAACATTATTATTATTTATATATTATGAATCACCTCCTGAGAATTACTGGATCCAAGCAAAGAGTCACCGGAACTCACCTTGTCAAAATAAGAGAGTTCCCGGATCTCATTCCGGCAGGATGCGGCTCAAATTAAGCCCTGCTAGTGGTAGTCCTTGCTGGTTACAGGTGATGCTGGCAGGGCAGGTGTATTTATACTGAGATCATCTGACACTCAGATTGCCCACAGGAAGTTCAAATTTAACTGCCGGTAATTATGTAACTTCTGAAGGTAATAATAAGGGCTTTTTAAATTTTTTTTAAGCTTTGAAATTGAAATGTTTATTTCAAAGCAAAGCAGGTGAATACATATTCTGCACTACTTTTTAGTTGCATTTTCTTTAGAATGTAAAAAAAAAGAGTTTAACTTGAGTATGACGTATAGTAATAATCAAATTAAAAACCTGTGTAAGTTCCAGGTTGTGTGTCAACACAACAGGCATAATTCCAGTGGGTGTGAACATTTTGCAACGCTCTGTAAACAAAAACAAGTTGTTTTTCCCTTCTTAACCCTGCTCAGATTGAAATAATCTGTGTGTTCCTCCTGGACAGATGTGTTTGATTTCAGCTTGTGCTTTGTTTTAACGTTGCCATGGCTTCAGATGATAAAAAGGAGACAGTGGTGCGTTGGTGCCTTATCATCTGTAAATAATTAACAACAAATAAAGGGCACAATTTCAAATAAATAAATAAATAAATAAAATACTTTTCAGAAATTAGCTAATGGTCAAAATACCTGTCAGGGCCGTAGCCACTTTGACCCGAAGGGAAAGGTTAAAAAAAAAACAAAAAAAAAACATGGCGCTGTAAACACAGCCTGGCAGAAAGAAACAGGTGAGGTCATGTGAGGCTGAGGAGGCCGCACTGCCAGTCGTCACCTCTTATCTCATGACTTTCGAAGCAGAAAAATTCCCACCCCGTTCTGCTTTGCTGTCTAACCCATGTCATTACAGAACCCACAGCTGACGGAGGCAAAGCGAGGCCCTCAGACTGCTCATTAAACGTTGTGGCGTGGAGTGGATGACTGCAATCAAAGCCCGGGGCTGTTCGTTCACAGCTGCTCCACAGAGAGCGAGCGCGGGGAATTCCTCTGACATGACATGAGCAGGTGTGACTAAACGCTAATGGTCCAGATTCACAAAAATAATAAAGAGCGCGATGAAAAGCATTCCTGCTGGATGTTTGGAGCTGCATGTCACCACCTTTGTTAACCATTTACCACGCGGAGCGCTTTCTCCGTCCTTTGGCTGTTTAAAAATAAGCCCGAGCTCAAGGGCCAAGGATTCAAACTCGTGAATCAATGCCGTGGCCTGAACACACACTCAGCTCTTGAGGTCATTGTGTCTGCACTCACACAGAGAAGATGACGACAGGCATCAAAGTTTCAAGAGCAACCATACACTTCTTCCGCCAAAAACAATAGACCACACCCCCTCCCTCTGCTCGCCGCGCGCTCCAATCCCTCTTATGACCATATATGGCAAAAAAGAGCAGGGAAGTCAGCAGTGGCTGCTGCTGCTGATGAACAAGCTGCAGAGAGCTGCCAGAGTGCTTCCCGATCAGACTCTGTCCCAATCTGACAACCTTTTCATGTTTGACATTGTCTCATGGTGAAAAGGTGACAAGGTTTATGTGTTTATTTGTCTGTTAGTAAAATATCTTAAGAATCACCAGACGGAGATTAATAAAACTCAGATAGCAATCCAACCAAGTTAAGTCATGGACAGTTACTTTTTGTTGTTGTTGTTGAAACGTTTCGTCTTTCATCCAAAGAACTTCATCAGTCCGAGGACTGGAGCCGCAACAAACTCAGACCCACAAGCAGCACACTCACATGGTGGGTCAACCAGTTTGATGCTGGTAAGCTGGTTTCAGAAAACTGCAGCAACAATCATCCCGCTCTGTGTGTGCTGCCTGTGGGACTCTTTGTTGTGGCTCCTCGTTCTGACGAAGTCCTTTGGATGAAGGATGAAACGTTTCAACAGAAAAAGAGAGAAAGAAACCTTCCAGAGTACCTGACTTAACTCTGTTGGATTTTTCACCTGGATGATTGAGCATGAACTTTGATGTTTTGAACCACTTTGGCTATGGCTGCCTCAGAGGAGTCGACGGGGGAGAGGACAGACTCCAGAATATCACCAGCAAACTGGTTGGTCCACTATGGGATTGTGCTGCTTGTGGGACTGAGTTTGTTGTGGCTTCTCGGACTGATGAAGTCCTTTGGATGAAGGATGAAAAGTTTTATCAACAACAAAAAAAAAATAAAGTCCAGATGACCTGACTGAACTTTGTTGGATTTGTACCTGGAATAATGAGCATGAACTTTGATCAGATAGTAATCACTGGATGTACAACCTGATTAACTTTTGGAGTCACTGTATTTCAAAATGGAAGCCACAGCTGATCAAACTGATCCAACACAGAAATGGCCTCGACTCACCCAGTTTTACAGACGGTGAGATAAACTTTGATGTGATTGTAGCCGAGAGTAAACAACGCATCCTCCGAACATTAATAATGTTATGTGAGATCACGCATAACACCTTTTACATGTCCAACAAGTTACATGTAAGCCAGGTCCTCTGGACAGTTTCTTTTTGTTGAAATGTTCATCAGTCTGAAGAGCCACAACAAACTCACTCTTATAAATAGCACCTTCACATATAGTGGGTCAACCTGATGAAGTCTTTTGGATGAATGACGAAACGTTTCAAAAAGAAACCGTTCAGAGGACCTGACTTAACTTGATTGGATTTTTCTACCTGGATTATTGAGCATGAACCAGGATACCCTTCACAAGCTTTTACTAAAACAGCTTGAGCTCCGTACCTTTTCATCACAGGATGATCTTAGTTTAAAACTCTGACATTAAAAGCATTGTGAGATATTTATTTTGACATGACATTTCCTGTCCCTGAGCCAAAACTTGTGATTTGTGATCGTGAACAAGACCACATTCAGACCTGTAACAACCTGGCAGGGTTGTGTGTTGACAGTCAACACGTGTCTGCATTTGTATTAGAAACACGCACATGCCTATCATCTTGTTGGAGTGCTTGCTCCGTTCCAAACAACAAGACAAAGGCAGCCACTGTTGCTGCTCCCCTCACTCCCCATCTTCTTCTTGAGACACACGCGCCTTGCATCACATTGACTTAGGACGTGTTAAGGATGTTGAGTGTGTCCAGATGACAGACGAGTCTTAAAGGAGGAAAGGCCGTGCATGTTTTTCCTTTCATTCACGTTCCTCAGTTCTGTGAGTCAACATGTCTTATCAATGCTTCCTGTGCGCTGATTATTAAGGAAAGGACAGAGAAGATGAAAGCAGGATGAGACACACTGGTTCCAACTTTGGTCTACTTTTTACAGCAACCTTAAAATTGCATGAAAAGTGTGAGAAAATGGGTTTATTTTCAGGGTGTGCTGAGATTAATCAGACATTACAGATCCACTCAGATCTTTGTTACTTTAGAGACGTAATAACCTGCGCCAAACAAACACAAGTTTATTCACAGTTCACTTCTTCCTTATACCCCTTGAGCAGGCATTTCACTGGGCTGTGACTGCTGGAGACATTTTTATGTTGTCCCAGGTTGACTCGGAGCAGATTCAGAGTCTTTCCATTAGGTGGTTCCACCCACATGTAGTTCGGTTCTTGAGACCTACTCGGCTGAGTTCCAGGACTGAAGATATGACATCAGCAGAATGCAGGCCATTGATTGGCTAGAGAGAGACGTCAAGCATCTCCTTTATGAGAATTAAACCCTCCATTTGTAAACCCCAGAATCATTGTGTGAATGCCTACCAGGCATTCACACTATAGTGATTCGTTTTGGTTACTATCTTCATTCCGTTCGTTTTTCGGCATCCTACTCCTTCTACAATTTTTGCGCTATTTCAACAATTCATATATCATCCGATCTGAACCAGATTTATTGTGCATCATCAATGAGCACTTCTGGACACATTCATATGGTGGGTTAACATCTGACTCAAGTGCGCCCCCTACATTATTCAAACTGTTACATCTCATTGATAGACCATCCGATCTGTTCCAGATTTGTTGTGTGTCATCTGTCAGCACTTATAAACACACTGGGTGGCAAACAGGTACGGGAAAGGCACGAGAGAGTTTGAGATAGCGACTGGGTGGACTAGCTGGAGTTCTCGCGGTCGCCACAATAAGGCCGGAGCGGCGCTAAGGCATTCACACATGCATTTTCGCAGTAAATGCAATTTCTCTAGTTTTTTTAAAGTTTCTTTTTAATATATGTATACTGTATAATACATCCATTAAACTAGCAACACCAGGGTACTATGAGGAGGTGCAGACTTTTCCTTGGTGTTTGACTGATAGATTCTGTCTGATAGATTCCAATTTGTAAATGTAAAATAAATGTAAATGAATCTTCATCATACACCAAAGTTAGACATGGAGTTCCTCAAGGTTCAGTGCTTGGACTAATACTCTTTACTATATGCTCCCATTAGGTAATGTTATTAAACAGCATGGGATACATTTCCATTGTTATGCTGATGATACATAATTATATTGGTCCATGAAACCCAATAAGTCCAATCAGTTACTTTGACTACAAGCATGTCTTAAAGACACTAAAACCTGGATGATCCTAAATTTTCTGTTTTTGAACACAGACAAGACTGAGGTTTTAATTTTTGGACCTGAGCATCTTAGGAATATTTTTTTCAGTCTTTCACCCTCCTTTCATGACATTAATCTGTCCTCCAGCTCTAATGTTAAAAATCTTGGTGTTATTTTTGATCAGAACATCTTTTATCTCCCACATTAAACACATTACTAGAACCACCTTCTTCCACCTGCGTAATATCACTAAAATTAGAAACATCTTATCTAAAAATATTCTGATGCATGCTCAGTAATCCAGGTAGAAAAAATCTAAAAAAGTTAACTGGTCCTCTGGACATTCAAAAAACAAAACAAAACAAAAAAAATGTAGAAACGTTCCATCTTCCGTCCAAAAGACTTCTTCAGGCTGAGATGCTGTACTCAGCTCAGTCTTATAAAAAGCACTGAATACAGCATCTCAGACTGAAGAAGTCTTTCGGACGGAAGATGAAACGTTTCTA
>JARVGS010000001.1:28521267-28533296 GCA_031762315.1 Hypsolebias antenori | reverse complement strand
ACTGGCCAAAAGGATGGACCAGCACAGAAGATCTACATCATCAGGCCAGGACTCTGCGGTCTACACTCATCTCCAGGTCAGAGGTCACTCATTCAAGGATGAAGATTCAAGGTTCTTTATTGTCATTTGCATCACGTGGTACATGAGGTGGAACAAAATTGTGTACTCAAGGTCCCAATTACACCCAAAAATAGTAAAAATATACAGTATTAAAAAAACAGCATATAAGGATCTACGTTATATATACGTTATGCACTAAACAGTAATAATGTAAAATAATAGTGTATTAAACATCAGCCCAAACATGAGTCTGTAGATGTATCAATACAGCAGTTCAGAGGCAAGAGATCAGCAGCACAGATAAGTCACATATCACCAGTTAAAGTGGCATTACAATGATTTATTTACAGTGGTTAAACTGGTTAGGCACCAAAGTCCATGCACAATAATCCAGGTATAAAATCCAACAATATCCTGGTTAGGGATTTATGAGTCTTAACAGCTTCAGGGTAGAAGCTGTTCCTCAGTCCAGTGGTTCTACACTTAATGCTCTGCAACCTCCTGCCTAAGGGGAGCGGGACAAAAAGTGTGTGCTGGGTGAGTGGGGTCTTTCATGATGTGGACGTCCGTGATAGAGAGGAACGTTGGTTTGAGGGAGAAGTGAAGGAAGTCGTCTTTGTGAAGTGAAACAATTCATTAAACAAGCGGAGGCTTCCGTGTCCAACTGTCCCCCTCTTACAAAGCTGTTATTGCTAGTATTACTCAGTCCTCTGTGAATAGTAAGTGGCCATCAGGGCACCAACGATCCACTGGTACACCGATGGCCCTCCTTTATCATGTGAACAGCTGGTTTTGTCTGTCAGCAGCAAACTGGTTGATCCACTATGAGAAGGTGCTATTTATAAGACTGAGTTTGTTGCAGCTCCTCAGCCTGAAGAAGTCTTCTGGATACTGTACACCTACTGCATCCTAAAGCAGCCACTAGGGAGCATAAGCCAGTGTATCTACTGTATCTCTTCTCATTATACTGTATATGGAAACAGTTAGAGAGGACATGGAGGGAGTTGGACTTGGACTGAGGACAGAGGAGCAAGATGTAGGAGGATGACTCGCTGTAGAAGACACCTACTGTATCCTGATACCGCTGTACAGTGGTAGCAGCCCAGCTACAAAAAAGGCCATTGTTAAAATGTGTGCTCTTTCTTCTCAGTCTTCTTTGGTCTTTTACCATTTGGATATGTTGTTGGCCTCGACTCGACAGCAGCTTTAAAATGAAGGTACACAGGCTGAAACGTGTAGCGGTCCTTAAACGTGTGTAATGTCAGGTCTTCTGCTCATTGCGGCTCACTTCAGAACTGTAGACGGTTCACACTGGAATCTGATGGGGGTCACATTTTAATGGTAATGTGAACGACCTCGCAAAAAAAAAAATTGGATCTGAGAAAAAAAATATTATAATTGAGCACCAAGTCCTGCAGTGTGAAGTAACCTGTGTTTCACCTGTTCTCTATCAGGCACCGACTTACCTGGATGTTTCTACTCCATTTCCTACAGTGACCCTGAGGTGTAAATGAACAACATTTGGAAAAAAAAAAAAAAAAAACGCGATAAAAACAACAAAACCACAACAACGTTTGAAAAAAACGGAATTACATTAAGCCAAAGCGGAAGTGGCCGAAGCAGAAGTGGCCGAAGCGGAAGTGGCGGAAGTGGCCGAAGCGGAAGTGGCTGAAACAGAAGTGGCCGAAGCGAAAGTGGCCAAAGCGGAAGTGGCCGGAATCACGTTTGGAAAAAAAGAACGTGATTATTACAGTTGAAAAAAAAAACGGAATTACATTAAGCCGAAGCGGAAGTGGCTGTAGCGGAAGTGGCTGTAGCGGAAGTGGCCCAAATTGAAGTGGCCGGAATCACGTTTGAAAAAAACGTGATTATTACATTTGAAAAAAACGGAATTACATTAAGCCAAACCATCTCAGGGCAACCATAGTTTTATGTTAATAAAGTTGGGTAAAAAAAAAACACGAACCCCCCCCCCCCCCCCCCACTTCCGGTTTGGCTTAGGCTAATGTAATTCTGTTTTTTCAAATGTTGTTCATTTACACTTCAGGGCCACCGTATTTTCCAGTTCATGCTTTAGATCATGCAGCGTGTTTTTCCTCAACTTATTTCTTTACTTGAGTTTTAATCGAATGGGACCCGCCTTTGCTGTGTCTTTCATTTTGGTTCTACTTTGTATTTCCACAACTCTCCAGAGTTTCAAATTAGGCCCAACACCGACACCTTAACCCGAGGCAACAATAAAATGAAGATTAAACTGGGAAACGTGAAAATCTTCATAAACTAAAAATCAAAATGTGCTCACTGTGATCTTTAATCCTGAGCAGTTTTCATAGCGTCTCTTGCTGAACGGTGTCATTTCACCTCCTTGTTCTTCTTCTGGTGGTAGACCACCCTGCTCCGTCTCCCCCCCTCTACCTTTTGTGGCCTCCAGTATTAAACACTTCCTGGTACTTCACTATCAGGACTTGCACTGATACTGGATTCCAGCATGGACCACCAACTGGCAGTGAAGATGGTTTTCTCTGAAACACTTCAGCTTGTCTCTGGTTCTGTTTGAATTAAAGCCCAGAGCGCACGCTTACGATGTCCCGTGTGAGCTTGTGGTTTTGGATATTCAGGATCAGGGAGGCTATAACTCTGAGGTTTTGGTTTGAGAACAGAGTCGGTGCCAGCAAGGAGAGACGAGACTCGGCTGAATGTTTTTATCCACTCGTGATGTGGTTAACTTCGTACGTGTGTCATGAAACAACTGAAAACTCTTCAGTCTGATGGAGGACTTTACACAGTTCTGCCATTTGTTGCGTAGTTGTTCTCTTTTTAATATGTTCATATATATATATCTTTTTTTTTACCTTTCCTCCTAATTTAATTTTATATCCATTTAAATGCTTTGTTTGTATTTCTTAAAGCCAGCACGTCAACAGATACAACAAAAGTTGAAGCAGCACAGACAAAACATTTTGACTCAGAATGAACCGTCGAATAAACTCGACGCTGGCCAACTTCATGATGTCGTTTCCTGTCGGGTTAAATTCTTTTATTTGAGTCTAACGTCAAGTCTGTGGAGTCGTTGCCAAACTGTACAAATGAAGCACACAGCCTCATATCCTTTCACTCACCTCTGAAAATGGAAGCAGAGAAACCGAAGGTTCAGACGTCAGTGAGGGGAAACGGCCAACAACTTTATTCCAATATGTTTTTATTGCTGCGATTATTAGATTTTATGAAATAAATTATTTTTAACCAGCTTGTTTCACAGTGTGCACACTGGACCTTTAATCTGTTTTGCATGTGGGTGTGCATTTCTGCTTGTTAATGACACTTAGGGTACACGTGTTTGCGTGTTCAAAGGCGTCTGCTACAATAGAGCTACACATTCATACTGGTTCTGCTCCACAGCTCAGTCAACGTTCAAACTTCACCGCACCCATCAAATATACATTGTAGATAAAAAAATAAAATTAAAAAAGGCAAGATGCATGAACTTTAAAAAAAAACTTGAAATACCTCAAATGCCTACAAACACGCAGATGAAACAACAATGAAGATTTTAATTAGTTTATTTTTAAGAAAAACTGTCCTTTACTGTGGTTACACAGCATCAAGCTAATAGTCAAGTCCATTTTATTTATAAAGCACATTTTAAACAGTTAACTGTTACCAAAGTGGTTGCTAGTTACTCAGAGTCAAGCTAAAACTCAATGGGAGTCATGCTAACGGACGATCAGAGTTAAGCTAACAGACAATCAGAGCTAACAGTCAAATCAGAACGGCGCTAATGTTCGATCGCAGTCGTGCTAACAATCGATTGCAGTCGAGCTAACGGTCGATCAAGCTAACGGTTGACCAGAGTGGAGCTAACAGTCGATCACTGTCGAGCTAATGGTCGATCACAGTCAAGCTAACTGTCAATCAAGCTAACGGTCGACCAGAGTGGAGCTAATGTTCGATCAAGCTAATGGTCGATCGCAGTGGAACTAATGGTCGTTCAAGCTAACGGTCAATCAGAGTGGAGCTAACAGTCAACCAGAGTGAAGCTAACGTCGATCAAGCTAACGGTCAATCAGAGTGGAGCTAACGGTCGACCAGAGTGGAGCTAACGGTCGATCAAGCTAATGGTCGACCAGAGTGGAGCTAACGGCTGATCACAGTCAAGCTAACAGCAGTTTAGAAGCTAATACGCAATCTGAGGCAAGTTGACTACTAAAGCGTTGAGCTGACGTCTACACAGAGAAATGTAAACAAGGACTCAAAGCCAAGCTAAATACTAAAAAAGTTCAAGCCCATGATCAGATTCAAGCTATGAACTGCACCATGTAGCATTTAGCATAAAGCTAACTGCTACACAGAATCAAGCTAATGGACATTCATGCCCCATCTGCTGACTCTTGACATAGCTGAACAAAAAAAGTGGGTTTTAAGTACTGTATACCACTAAGTCATCTATTTAGAAACTAATTGAACGAATTGAGAAAGCTCTTCGGATGAAGAGCGAAACGTCTTCTGTTACAAATAAAGTCCAGTTGTTTCTGTATTGAACTTTTTTAAATTTATTTTATCATGTCCTGGATGACTGAGAATCTTCACCAGCATTTAGGAACTAAGATATTGTATTAAACAAATCGACTTAATAAGAATTCCACATTTAAAAGCTTCATCTACATAGACAAACACCAGCAGGAAATTTTAATACAGTTATAAAATATATTATTAACAATGTCTACAATTAATAAGTGATACAGAATTAGAAGTTAACTTTTTGTCCAATTTTTTTTTTATTGTATTTCAACACGTGGCAAACATGTCAGCAGCTGATAATTCAGAGTGGGTTACATTATGGCCAAACGGCACCAAGCTGTTTTGGGGCTTTTAGGATTTAAAATAATATAAACTTAAAGCTATATACTGTATATCAAATATTTGAGTTTTTTTTTTACTTTAACTTCTAAAATGATTGTTAGTAACATATCTCAACATATGTTGTTATTTTTCACTACGTCTGCTGTTTTATTTGATTATTCATTACAAGCACCATTGTGGCTTTAACCCCCCCCCCACCCCCACCTTGTGTAATTGGTCTAACACGTAATACACAAACAGGATATCTGACATACTTTTATAATTTCAGGTTTTATGGACCGTAATCATGCAGCCAGTGGTGCGGTGCAGTTAGGAGTCTGTGTCAGCGGTTGTTGTTACTGTTAACGAAGGTGACCAAACACACACGTTCGCCGCCCCGCTGGTTTAGGAGCGTTGGTTCTGATGGAGCAGACCGAGGCGTCTCACTGGTCGCTGGCAGATGTCCAGCAGCCAATCGCAGGCTTCTGCCAATTAGAGCACGCAGAACGTTTTACAGCGATTGTTCCGTTGTGTAGGTTTGTGTGTGCAGGTCTGTGTGCTGACATTTATCCATTAAGAGACCAGAACTGTTGCACTGACGGTTGTTAGAAGCATGTTCTGTACTTATTTTTTCATTTTTGTCCCAGCAGTAGAGTTGGCGTACCCTCCTGTAGAGTATAGCTTTTCTAGCAGCTCACATAACTCATATGTTTCCGCCTCCACATTTTATCAGTTAAAATAAAATTTACTTTTTCATTCCTTCCACCATCTCATTGACAGTATTGTGCCTGGTTTTGTATTTTCTCCTTTATTCACATCTGTCTTTTTATTTGCTTTGTTTTTCTATCTTTAACGTTTTATTATTTTTACTGAGGGCGGTACGGTGGCTCAGTTGGTAGAATGAAGTTTGTAACCTCAATCATCCAGGTAGAGAACAACAAAAAAGGTTAAATCGTGTCTTCTGGACCAGTTTCTTTAAGTGAGAAACATTTCGTCTCCCATCCAGAGGACTTCCTCAATCTTCAGCCTGCCAACTAGATCTGTCCCATAAGTAGCCTCCACTGCTGTGTTTCAAGCTATCCTCCTATTGGAATCTCCAAAGTAGACTTTTAACACGTGCAAAACAATCAATCATGTACAAAAACCAAATGTTTTGGGCCAGATGACCAACTTGCTACTCACAGAAACGGAAAAAAGTTGGTAGAGCTGTTGCCTGTCAGTGAGAAGGTCGCTGGATACCCGAGTACTCGGGTACTCCAGTTTGTGGGAGGAAACCGGAGTACCCTGAGAAAACCCACATGCAAGAGTCCTCTCTCCGGGTACTCCACCTTTCTGGGTGGGGTTTGCATGTTCTCTCTGTGCATGTGTGGGTTTTCTCCGGGTATACCGGTTTTCTCCCACTGGACATGGCCACCAATGACCCCCGTGACCCAAATAGGCAGAAGCTGGTAAAGAAGATGGATGGATGGATATTTTTATTGTCTCTTTGCTCAGACACGGCATGTTTCCATTTCTTCAATGTCACGCCAGCATTTTGCACTGGTTGATCAAACTATCTTGACTATTACAACTCCACAGATGAGTTGAGGATGTTCTGGCACTGTGGTACAGAGTCAGTCTTTTTGACGGTTCGTAGTTTAATCTCGTCCATTCCACTGATGAGGGAGCGGACGTCGGGCAGTAAATCACTGGGACTCACTGGTTTATATGAAGCGACAGTTATTCTACCGTTTCTGTCGTTTCAGCCGTCTGCCACAGCAACGCCATAGTTGCTTCTTCTCTGTCAGTTCTCGCCAGCGTATCGTCAGCAGAAACCAGTTAAGTTCCTTTGGAGTCCAGCTGGTCCAGCAACGTTTCTGGCTGATAAGTTTGGTTCAGATACAAGTCCTTGTTAGAGTTGCATTCGGGCCCAAAAAAATCCGACCCGACCCAGCCCGTAGCCATAATTTCCAAACCCCACCTGACCCAACAAATTAACAGTAATTACAGGTCTGAACACAACCCCTCCACCCCCTTTGACATTTATTATTAACCTTTGACTGCTTATAGTTATTAACGGTCGGTGGATGTGCGGACTGCGGTATAAGTAAATTTTACGTTGGACATTTGAGCTCTGTGGCTTCACCGGTGTGTTCCTCTTGTTTGAGTTCAGCTGACCAAAATCAGACTGCCTGCATCGGATCGAAGGAGAGGAACGCACGCTGAAGCTGTGGAGCTTGAACATCCAACGTAAAACTAACTTTACTGCAGTGACGTGCAGCTGAATAGAAGGAGCAGAAGATCGGAGCTGAGGGGGTATTTGTCCTTTCATGGCTGTCAAAGAGCATTGAAACCTTGTTTCTGCTGCATTCTGATTTGGGTCATCGGCCGCGTGCATCCGCTGAGTGCAGCGGCTGAATCAACGTCCATTTGGTGATGGATCGCTGCCTGGCAGTACAGTCCCATCTGAAATGACCGCTGCGGCTGGTGAAAGTATGGCAAGCCACATTGCCATATAATTGGATTTTATGGCAAGACATGCTGCCATATAATTGGACTTTATGGCAAGCCATGTTGCCATTTAATTGGATTTTATTGCAAGCCTTGTTGCCATATAATTGATTTTATGGCAAGTCACGTTGCCATATATTTGGATTTTATGGCAAGCCATGTTGTCATATAATTGAATTTTATGGCAAGCCATGTTGCCATATAATTGGATCGTAGCTGATCTGCTGACGCAAACAAAAGTCCAACCCGGCCCGCCCATCCAGCACATTATCATGGCCTGGCCCATCCCGAATTCGGGCCAGGCTGCAGGCCTGGGTTAGGAATGACAGTTCTAGTCCTTATTAGTGAGTAGCTGCTAATCAGGGGAAGCAACAGGTCGCTACGTCTGCACACGCCTCCACTGCAACTCAACATGCACTGAACAGTGTACACAAGTAGTGATAATATCCCGTGGGGACCAGAAGACGAAGCTCTGGGAACGTGTTCATGTGGGAATTGTCTGTCATGAAGTTTTACATACCGTTGTACCATGACAAAGTTTGTTTATAGCCCAAAGCAAATGTACAAAACTCAGTCATTTCACATTATTGGAATTTAATCAGGTAGCACAAATAAAATGTGTCATATGTGTTTATTAAAAAAATTATTTCCTATGTATTTAGACATGAATGTAGTTTAATTTTTGGTCGTGGTAGGGGTGCTGCAGCACATTCTGCACCCCTACTTCCCACAGCCTTGTTACATCTACAATTTACTTATTATATGTTCAACTCAAATCTTTACCAACTTGTTTGTTTAAATACTTTTAGAGTGTCCATACACATTTCATAAGTTCAAACTGCCGTTTAAAGGAGAAAAAACAAAAAAATCTTGGTGTACCTGAAATTCTTGGAAAGCAAACTTGTCTGAGCATAAATCACCAAAACAGAAACATCAATACGTGTAATTGATTTAAAACTCAAGTGAAGAAAGTGGAAAATGATCTCCTGAACACAACTCCCACAGCCTGTTAAAGAGCATTTGTATAAAAAGGGGAGGAAAGAATAAATAAATCTGTTCAGTAGCTGGAAAGTCATCAAGGCCTCGGTTGGAGGGCTCCAGAAATTACTTTCACTCCAGTGTTAGACCCTCAAAACGTGCGCGCTGTGCCGCGCACACACCGAGACTTGCTGTACCACCAACACAAACAAAAGGGCCGAGCAAAAAATCATCTTACTAAAAATGCAGCCGACGCTGCCAACGCTACGGTCCTCCCTTGTATCAAAATTAATCATCCCAGAAAGTTGGACGTGGGCGTGTGTGAGTGTGTGCTGACACGTGTGGGCGTCTGTGTAAGTGCTGCTTTTGTTTGTGCAAAGGTCAGAACCCTGGAGGGTCATTACATCCAACTAATATTAATGCCTTTGAGCCGAGGATCCTACGTGTCTGAGAGTTTCTGTGTTTGAGCAATCACTTTCTCCCATTATAACCAGTCTGCAAAGTGAAGATCATAATTTCAGTGAATAAAAGTGTTTGTAACTTTTCCACATTCGTTTTGTGAGGTATTAAAGCAATAAGCACTGTGCAGAAGAAAATGTGTCTGTTGTTGCAGCTGATAAATACTTTAAGTTGAGGCTTAACATGCAAAATAAACCGATTATTTTATTACTTTTTAATTTTGCCAGTCAAATCTTATTGAGATTCCTGTTTCAGTGGAGGTTTGGACCTGAAGGTGGCCTGATGGATGTTTTTGTACTCTGGGAGGGAACTGGAGGACCTGGGGGGAAAAAAAAACACAGAAACTGTTAGGGAATTTCTTGTCAACGGTTATAGATATTTTTAACTTCTATGGCTGAGATCAGGCCTGTCACGATAACTAATTTTGCTGGGTGATTAATTGTCTCAGAAATTATTGCGATAAACAATAATATTGTTTGAAATTTGACAATAATTGGTAATTATTGTCAAATTTAAGAAGAAATGTTGGTAATTTGTTTTGTGTGTAGTACCTTTTTTTTTGACCACCGGATGGCCGTACAAGACTGTTTGAACTGAAGGATGGATAGTGAGGGAGTGAGCAGCGCGTCTCGTTAAGAAAAATGAGAGGGAGGCCCCTTGACGTGACATGGGCTGTCTTTCCAGTTCTCAAAATGGTGGACGCTCGGTGTGGTTTGAGCTCTTTAGCATTTTTCACACAAATCTTTTAATAATAAAATCAGTAAACAAGTTCTCAACTGAAGAAAGTTCATGCTCAATAATCCAGGTACCAAATCCGATAATTCTCAATCAGGTCATCTGGACAGTTTCTTTTTAATAGAAATGTTTCACCCTCACTCCAGAGGGCATCATCAGTTAGAGTAGTTCCAGCACACTGTTCCCCCACCAAGCAGTAAACAACTTAAGTGGACCAACCAAATAAAATAAACTGGTATGGTAACCACCTCCTGCAGAGATGACAGTCACTGGTTCAAAGCTGTCAAAAAGAGAAAAGCAGGGCACAAAGACTGAACATGAGCAGAAGTTGAGCTCTGGGCTCTGGTGGAATTGACCTGCTCATCAAAGAAATTTAGAAAGTTTTCACATGCAGCAGGTGATGATTCAATACAGTTAGTTTGTGGTGCATTAAGAACAGAGCCAATTACTTTAAACAGAACATGAGGATTGTGACTGTTTGACACAATCACATTAGACAGGTAGGTATTTTCTTTTGGCATCTTTCATAGTTTTTTGATAATGAGGCTAGCAGTCCTTTATTATTTGAAATCACACCTGTAATTTGTAATCTCTTGAATTCAGTAAAACCAGATAAAATTTTGACGTTTGATCAACAGCAACAAGTTTTATACTGTATTTCACATAAATGAAGCAGGCTTCACTGAGTGGTGTCTCATTAGGTTTTAGATCAAATGTTGGGAGCTAATCGTTTGTTCTGTGGTCAAGAATAGACCAGGAGTGTAATCAGCTTGTTGGGAGTCTTTAGCTGCAGCAGGTTCATGTGGCTGAAAATAAATCCTAACAGACAAAACGAAACTCTGCTCATTTACTCACATGGAGCATCTTCATGCCCACGAGTTTGAAGCCCTTCATCTCAAACCGCTTGATGATCTCTCCGATGATGCCTCGCTGCACGCCGTCAGGCTTGATGGCGATGAAGGTTCGCTCCTGCAGCTCAGTCATGATTCTGAAACAAACAGGAAAAATACAGAAACAGATTAGGACAAAAGCAAAGAAAGAGGAGGAGAGTCAGAGTCACTTACAGCATTTTGCTGCAATTGGCAGCAGGAGGGGGGAGGCTGGGGACAGAAGGTGCAAACCCCATCAACACCTTAATAGAACTGCAGCAAATCACAGCCCTGCCCACACACAGTATCCTCAGCTGTTTTCATGACACACACACACACACACACACACACACACACACACACACACACACAACAGTAAACCAATCACACCTAAGGCAGTTCTGACTCCACAGTAAAGTGTTCATCCTGTGTGAATGAACTGAGTCGTTTCCAGTCTCTAATCCTGACCTGTGGGCTTATATTTTGATACTTTCAGCAAATTTGGCTAATCTGAGTACAAATGACATAAATCCTCTTCAGTCCAAGCACAGTGGGACACCACGTTGTTGTATATCTGGATAATGTATGAGGTATACATTTACAGAGCTAAAATGAAAATAGCTTAACTGCAATAACACTTTGTCAGCAAAAGCGCAAAACTTGATTTCCTAATATTAAATATACATTTATTTCCTAATATTAAATATACATTTATTTCCTAATACTAAATGTACCGTACTGCAGCAGATCTGATGCGGGTCATGAGCCATAAAAATCTTTTGCATTGCATTAGAATGCACTAATAGACTTTGCTACGAAAATAATTCATTTTATACGTTTCATTGACATTTTAACGTTATTAGCAATAACATCAGAGCTTGTTGTAATAATTGAATGACTCGTTTATTGCAGCAAAAGCTAATGGAAACGCCGACTTCCGTGGAGTTGTTCCGACAGGCCCGGGCCTTTCCGCATCGCCACATGGTCTGTTCCGCTCCGACGCATTGAAGTCAGAGGTTTAGCAAAAACCGGGACTGAGAAACGGGTCCCGATGAGTCCTATTCCTTTGCCAGTACTGAACCGCCCCCCCCCCCCCACACACACACACATACCTATTTTGAACATTAACGTCGATTAACTTTGTCCCAAGTTTAATTGACTGAGCTAACTAAGCTAGCTAACTTTGACCCGCTACAGCACTGATGACCGTTACTTTCAGTTTTTTTTTTTTATCAACAGGGGAAATCTGATAAAACCCTAAGAGACAAACCATTCCAACAACCTAAAGAACAAAAGCATTTACTCACATTTGCCTAAACAGGACTCAGAGAAACACTACAAAAGACAGACTCGACGTAGAAGACCGAGCAAAATCTGTGACGTGCGTTTTAATTCGAGTGGGAGGAGCCTGAGAGGACGGCAAGCCGCTGAGGCCAAGACAGCTAGATAGACCCAGAGCCGGGCTCTGGTTCCAAACAGCTCGTCGCTGTCAGTCAGTTTGAGCAGATACTGGCGCAATATAACACAAAAATCGACTTTTCTTCCTTTGTCCGGCGTCTTTCAGTAATTATTGAGCAGTAACAAACTGATTACTTCACT
>JARVGS010000001.1:28500906-28513457 GCA_031762315.1 Hypsolebias antenori | reverse complement strand
TATATATGTATGTATGTATGTATGTATGTATGTATATATATATATATGTATGTATATATATATATATATATATATATATACACGTGTGTGTGTGTGTGTGTGTGTATTGTGGCAACCATCTTGGATTTTGATTGGCAACCCAATTTTCAAAAGGAACCTTACTTATGCCTAGATGTAGCCACACACCAAACTAGAAGTTGATACTTCATTCATTTTTCATACTCATAATGTGCACGATAACAAAGATGACCAAGTCCCCCTGTTCGCTCCACGACAGGGACATCAACTAATCTGAAGAGAGCAAGTTAAGACTTGTTCATTCGTACTCAAACTGTACCGTCCTCCTGCCAACACCTTGTCCGTTCTCAGTACTCCCTCTTCAGAAATGTTCCTGCAGGTGGTCCTCCATTATCATCCCCAGGTGTCTAAATAAGACGATGCTGAAAGATGAGTCAGATTCTCTGAGTCTGAGGGATAAAGGTGGGTTTAGATATTCAGAGACAGATACGCTCACTGGTCGATGTCATGGAGGCCGTTCTCAGGTATCAGGGTCAGGTGCATGCTTTAATAACATCTCAGCCCTGCAGCTTCAATCAGAGCATCACTCATCCTCGTGTAGCTCCTATTTTTCTCTCTGCACCTTCTTTGTAGGCGGAGGGGGATGATCCTGCAGGATGACTGGTCTTCTGTGGTGCAGACGGAGGAGATTTGTGGAGAATGACCTCAGCAGGTGAGACAAACCTAAAACTCAGTCACAAACGTCCTTATTGTTTTTAGACGGCTCCCTCATTAACTCGTCACGGCGCTCGTGCGTTTTCATGCCAGTCACTGTTTCGACAGCGGGGCAATTTTCTGTCCCGTTTTTCAGCTCATCATCTCTCAGCTCTGTCGTCCAGCACGGCGACAGGTCGGACCCGGTAATTGCTCGGCCTGCCGGAGCGGTTGAACTTTTGCAGGGACGTCTTTCGGCACCTTGAACTTTTGCCTGCTGCTTGACTCGCACGTCAAAACGGTTCAAATCAAAGCACAGCTGAAGGTTTTCTTTCCTCCACGGCATCACTTTGTGCCCTAAAAGAACCAACAACATATATTCTCCTTTAATGACACAAAATGTTTTTAGAGGTTTCATGTGTTTCTGACACATTTTTTATTATATAAGGCCAGGGAGATTTTTTATCTTCTGCTCACTTGGTCCATAGTTGGTTATAAAAGAGCTTAGTTGCATTTCAGGGTATTTATATACAGATACAATTTGATATAAACTCAGCATTAAATGCATTGGTTGGTTTTTCCACATACCTGAAACTTTTCCTTCATAAAACATATCTATCTTTCACCAAATCTTTTTTTTTTTTAACAAGACATGATTAAAAGAAAAGGAGTCACGAAACGGGAAATTATTGGTAAAATTCAGAGTTATCAGAATCACTGACTGCTTCCTGTCGCCGTGGTAACGGATGCTGGAAATCTCACCAGGCTTCAGATAATTCGTCTCGGGTGACGGTTGTTTACCCTCGTCAGCCACTGGAGGTCACGGAGTCAAACTTTTCCTTTCTAACGTGTCTCCATGTGTAAAGGTCAATTGCTGGTTGTGTTTTTGTCGCCCTCCCACCACCCCCACTGCCTCCCCGCCTCACGTTTCTGCTCCATTCTTTCCCTCTCGCTGGCTCAGCGGAGCGCTTTGTTGTGGCTTCTGGTGTTTCGGTGGAATCATTCCTCCTCACCCCCTGAGATTTGGCGAATGATGGAATAAGCTCGCAGTAATTCCTCAGCACTAACTGCAAACACACCACCCCGTCCCTGCTCACACTGTGGATGTGTGTTTGCTTGATTTAGCTCTTTATGGAAAAAAGTCTCCCTTTTCTGTCTGTGTAGCACCCCCCCCCCACCCCGCCCCAAGTATGTGTGTAGAAGGTTACTACAGAGCACGACGACTTTCTGTCAAACTCGTTCTTGTTTTGAAATGATCATTTTGAACTTGAGCGAAGACGCATGAACGGTGTGAGCAAACATCTGACTCTTGAATGTTTTAGTCCACAAAGACGTTGGTGATTGACTCGGCGAGGTACACAGGCCCTGTGGCTGCAAACGAGCCAAAATCATCGGTCCTCCGCCGCCGTGTTTGACAGTTGGTTTGAGCCGCATGAGCTGAGATGCTGAGCTTAGTCTGTAACAAACGTCTCCACTTTTGATCTCATCTGTGCAAAGTTGCCATGGTTTGTAGGCATGGACCCAAGACTGATGACTGTCACAAGGTGCTCAAGAGAAATAAATAAATAAACAAACAGGCTGACAAAGCAGCGACTACTTAAAACAAAAACAAAAAAAACTTGAGAGGAGATCATGGAGGAGAACTGGACATGGCATGAACAATGCTACTCAACTGAGGCTGGAGTGAAGATTGAAGGACTAATAAACACACACACGGCGAATAAGGACATGGCTGCAGGTGATGGGCCCAACATACTCCATCTGAAGCTGAACAGTTGAGTCATGGTTAGGCCTGTCACGATAAACTATAAATTAATCACATGATAAATGATAATTATCAACCTCATTTTCATTTATCAGCTTTATCATTTCTTCGTGTCTCTTTCTACTGAAGACACTTGATGACAAAAGGCTCAACTTCAGTGCTCTTCACTGACTCCTCCCTTTCTCTTTTCTCTTTAAAATCTGTTTTATCCATCCAAAATCGGGTGGTTTTTTTGGATCGTTAAAAGTAGCTAAGCTGAGACGCTAAGTTACGAGCTAAGCTAACAGGACAACCTCGAGGAAAAAATGAGCTAAGCTAATAGGAAGACCTCGAGGAAAAAACAAGCTAAGCTAACAGGACGACCTCGAGGGGAAAAAACGAGCTAAGCTAACAGGACGACCTCGAGGGAAAAAAACGAGCTAAGCTAATAGGACGACCTCGAGGAAAAAACAAGCTAAGCTAACAGGACGACCTCGAGGGAAACAAACGAGCTAAGCTAACAGGACGACCTCGAGGAAAAAACGAGCTAAGCTAACAGGACAACCTCGAGGGAAAAAAAACGAGCTAAGCTAATAGGACGACCTCGAGGAAAAAACGAGCTACGCTAACAGGACGACCTCGAGGGAAAAAAACGAGCTAAGCTAATAGGACGACCTCTTGGGAAAAAAACGAGCTAAGCTAACAGGACGACCTCTTGGGAAAAAAACGATCTAAGCTAACAGGACGACCTCGAGGGGAAAAAATGATCTAAGCTAACAGGACGTCCTCTTGGGGAAAAAAAATGAGCTAAGCTAAAAGGACAACCTCAAGGAAAAAAAAACGAGCTAAGCTAACAGGACGACCTCTTGGGAAAAAAATGAGCTAAGCTAACAGGACAACCTCAAGGGAAAAAAAACGAGCTAAGCTAACTGGACGACCTCTTGGGAAAAAAATGAGCTAAGCTAACAGGACGACCTCAAGGAAAAAAACGAGCCCAGCTAACAGGATGACCTCGAGGAAAAAAAACGAGCTAAGCTAAAAGGATGACCTTGAGGAAAAAACGAGCTAAGCTAAAAGGATGACCTTGAGGAAAAAACGAGCTAAGCTAACAGGATGATCTCGAGGGGGAAAAACTGTCTTGTCGAAGCTCCAAAATTCACACAGTTGAAACCCGTGCCTTTGTGTAAAAATTTGTTTTCTCTGCAAAAAGAAGCTGAGAATTGTTTACTGATTTTTTTTAAAGCTTTGTGTGAAAAATGCTATGCTAAAGAGCTCAAACCACACCGAACATCTGCCAGAAGAGAGACAGCCCATGTTACGTCAAGGGGCCTCCCTCCCATTTTTCTTAAAGAGACCTCTGCTCACTCCCTCACTATCCATCCTTCAGTTCAAACAGTTTTATACTGCCATCCAGTGGTCAAAAAAGTACTACACACAAAACAAATTAACAAACATTTCTTCTTAAGTTTGAGTTCGAACAATATTATCCTTTATCGTAATAATTTCTGAGACAATCACCCAGCAAAGTTTTTATCGTGACAGGCCTAGTCGTGGTCACTTGATAATGGGATGTTTGTTTTTGTGCACACCTTTTTATAGTCGGAGAGACATACATCATCAAGCTCCTGGGAAACTCCCGCTGCAGTATACGTCACCACATGGGTTTCTTCCCGCCAGAGTCTCCACTCGTCCCTGTGCCCATCGTTTGGCCACAAATCTATCATGAAGCGAGCGCCACACTTCTCAAACAGACTCCACCATGCACATCATCTGCACGATATCCATCCAGGAGTTTTGGACCATTTGACTAATTTAGTGCGTTTGAAGAGTTTCCATATTTCCACATTGAAGAACATGCCCACAAACTTCTGACCAATCACCCAACGCTTGGCACAAACGCCTGTGAGAAAAAGTTTGGCCCAGGTCTTGTGTCGAGAAGGAACGGGCGAAGCTGTTCTGTGAACAAAACGACACAGATTTCATCACACAACTGCGACAATGAGCAATAACTTTGGCACTTTGGATGGAGTATGTCTGGACTGTAATAGGAATGGGTAACAGGTGTAACTGGGCGTGAAAGGCTGACCATGGAAAAGTACTGGTGGCACTCAAAGGGACAGAGCACAGAATAAACTAAAGAGAATAAAACCAAACATAAACATGAAGCATTACCAAAAAATAACATAAAAACACAGAAACTGACCATTGTGTCACAAAATAGGCCCCTGCTATAGAAATGCATAGAGAGCAACGCATTTCAGTGGAGGCACAAATTACTGTCCACCTCTAAACACGTTCCTGTATTTCTTTTATATTAATGAACTTTAATGCAGTTCGATTGGACGAATGCACCTACACACATGCATTAATACAGGCGGCTCAGCTGCAGCAGGTTCCCTTTACATTTGGTTCATTTGGAGTTATCATGACTTACATCACACAAAACAAAACCTTCACAAGATGGAACCCCTCCAATTCTCTTTTTTAATAACTTGTAAACCACTTGACATTTATTTTTAATCTCAGAAATTAATCATTGGTGACTCGATGATTGTGTCATAATACCAAGTGTTAGCTTCAACGGGCTCGAGGTACCGAGACCAAGAGTGTAGACACTAACCCCCAAATCAGAGAAAGAACAGGTTTATTTACGAGGGGGGAGGTGACTGATTTGGTAAAAAGAGCAGAGAAGATGGTTAGGATGGAGATTTACGTTGGCGCAGACTTGTATTGCAAGTTTCAAACAGGATTCCCTTAGCCAGTACTGAGGATGAGGAGATGGACCCATGCCAAGATGGTCACCAGAGCTTCCATTGTGCGGTGCGAGTAGTTCCAGTAAACCATGGCATCTCATGCAGTTCTACAAAGCCTGGAACTCCACACACTCCAGACATTTTGGAATAGATAAAACCTCCCAGATTGGGAAGTGCAATGTCTTCAGCCTCAGAACAGACGTCCAGTTGTTTTTTTTTAACCTTCCTTTGGGTTAACCATGGTGGAGTGAAAGTATGTGAAAGGAAATGAGAAAATGTGCGAGACAAAAGGAATGTCGATGAAGGTATGACAGGAGAAACAAAACACGCAGGAAAGAGTTGAAGTGATGAGAGGGTGGAAATAGGATGAACTGTTAAGACAGGGTTTAAAAAGCCAATTGGGATCACAAGAGAAGAAGAAAAAAACACTTTGGCTTTATTATTTTAATCCAAAGAAGAAAATTACAACAAATTTATTAAAATTGTGGAATTAAAAGCGATATGAGGTTTGTGGTGGCAACCGCTGTTTGACAGAAACAAATGAAAACTGATTCAAAGCAAGAAAGTAAACTGAGTGGTTTTTTTTTCCTGTGAGGTCAAAAAAAGGCTACAAACTGAGAGCCACCTATTAGCTTCTCGCAGAGTTCCTGACCTTCCTGTGCCTGTAACACCAGCCGTATGAACCCTCATCACTACATAACAAATCCTCTCCACCAAGAAATGAACTCCCCGCGAGCCCATCAAGGGCGCTCTTACAAGCCCCCGAGCGCTGCTTAACCTGAAATTTCCCAGGCGGACCCTTAATGGAGCACAATGGGTCCCCTGTCACCCAAACCGATACCAAAACCTCCTCGATGGTCTGGAGGAGCGCCTTGCGGATCAGAGTTTTCGGCGGAGCCTCGGGGTCACGGGTTCACTACCCTCCACCTGACCCGCCGTGCGCCTTTAACTCAATCACTTCCCAAAGCAAATACCAATAATGTAATAAAGCAAAATGTAATGGAGCTCGTAATGCAATGAAAAGGGATTAAAGCAGGACAAAGTCCCACTAAGACCCCTGTTGTCAGCGTTTTGTAACTCATTTGTTGTTTTGAAGCAAAAGTAAAGTGACAATATTTCCTTTTAAGATGTATATGTCTTTGTTAGATAAATATCTCGTCTATAACAAGATAACTTTTGGAGTGAACCCAAGACAAGATTCCACCACAGCCGACTGTGGAAACACAAATGTCCATAACTCCCAACAGTTTCACAGATACTGAATACAATTTGGTGTGGTAGTAGTTGAGAGTTGTCCTCAACACATACGCCAAGCCCTAACAGACTGTTTGTTCAAACCATGTCTGTCTGTTTGCAAAATACCTTCTGAAACACTCTACGGATTTTAATGAAAGTCTCAAAGTTACCATTGGATGTACTGTACGTATACTGCTGAAGTTTTGGAATTACCTTCAATCAAGATGGCTGCCTCAGCTATTCCACCAAACATGACTCAGTTTTTCAGATGTAGAGCTGACAGTTGGTGCAGTGGTATGTGAGAGTCATCTCCAACACATTCTGAGAGCTAAAAGCTCATGCCGACCCTGTGAAATCGTGTGAGATTGAGCGTAAAATTGGCGGGCGATGGTCATTCCTTCAAGGAATACCAGGCCTTGAACTAGAGTAATTTAAATTTCTGAACTGAAGGCGGAGCTTTGGACAGAACCTTCTGAAACGTTCCAAAACGAAGCTGCGTTGATGAATAAACAGGCCTGTTTCTCTCATTTCTTTAAAACGTGACTCTATACAGTCGTATACGATTTTTGTGGAATGCTAATGATTTCTTTTAGCTGTTACACCAAACAAGCTCATTTTCTCTAACACTGACTGTTAGCTGTGACAACCATCATAAATGTTATGGAACCAAGTAAACTATTGTATCTAGAGTATGTGTGAGGATTACTGTCAGCTCCCACCACACCAAGACAACATCATGAATGAAAATTTGAAAGTAGTCCTTTCTCAGGTTCTGTAGTAATCTACAAGTAATCAGATCCTAATGCTAATAATTTATCCACAGAAGCCCAGTTTAAAGGAACTGAACTCTTCCTTTAAAATCCAAAAAAATGTCTTCTCGCTGTATTAGACCCACGTCATGTCTCAGATTGTTTCACCATTTTAATCAAAGTCAGTCTGTCACACATGTATGTATATGGTTGAAAAATGACCAGATATTGAAAAACCTAATTATCCCATAGTAAATTTGTCATTAACATGGTCTGAGCCAACACGGAAAGTATTTCTGGGACCTAACCATTAACAGACTTTGTCCCCGCTCTCTTTTTAGATTAATGGTCTTTGGTTTTGGGAAACCAAATTGTGATGGGTATTCTTCATGTTCTGTGACTTGTCTTTGACAAAATGAACAAATATCTGTGAAATGACTGGATAGTTAGAATAACTGCCCCAGACTGGACCATTATCAACCAGTCTGTGTGCCTCCACTGTGGTTTCAGATGTCGTTTTCCTTTGAGGCTCTCATTAATCCCCTCAGCAGCTCTGATTTTCACATTAAAGAGTGTTTGTCACAGAAGCTGCAGCTCTAATTTAATGCTCCCTCAGAGCATTTTTATTTTGCTTTTAGTGAACTGTGATAAGGATCTAAAGTCCATGTTTACACCGTTGGAGACAATTTTCCCACTTCCACACAGAGTTAAAGTCAAAGATCTGCAGCTTTCTGTAATATGTGTGTGTTTTAGTGTGTGTCAAATCATGACTCAAGTAAATGGTAAATGGACTGTACTTATATATATATACTTTCTATCTTATCAAGATACTCAAAGTGCTTTACAACACAATCTGTGCCTCATTTACCAATTCATACAGCACTCTGCTGGATCTATACAAGGCTAATTGAACAAATCATTCTAAAGAGACTAATCAGAGCTTTATCACATTCATACACCGATGGGACACACATCAGAGACAATGATGATTTCAGTGCCTAGCCCAGGGACACTCCGGCATGTGACTGCTGGTGGAATCGAACCCCCCAACTCTTGCACTGTAGGACGACTGCTCTAACCACTCAGCCACAGCCGCACCAAGTCTAAATTGTAATAAAAACTAAATCAAGCCTCAATTGAAAACTTAAAAGTATCACAGTTAGACTGAATACAGTTGTGATTAAAGGCTGAACAGTACCTCAGTTAGTCAACCGTATCATGATTAGACTGAACTGTTTTGTGATTAAAGGCTGAACACAATTAGACTGAATTAAATCATGATTGAAGGCTGAACAGTACCATGATTAAACATAACCAGATCATGATTCGACTTAACCGAAACACAATTTGACTCAACTGTATCGTGGTTAGACCTAAGCATATCACAAATAGATTTCACTGTATCGCAATTAGACTTAACCACATTGTGACTGGATTTAACTGTATCATGATTAGACTTACCCATATCACGATTAGTCTGAACCGTTTTGAAATCAAACGCTGATTTGTATCACAAATAGACTGAAGAAAATCACAACTAAAGGCTGAACAGTACCATGATTAGAGTTAACTGAATCATGATTGGACTTAAATGTATTATGATTAGACTTAACTGTATCACAATTGGACTTAACTGTATCATGAGTAGACTTAAATGTATCATGATTAGACTTAAATGTATCATGATTAGACTTAATCATATCGGGATTGGACGCAACTGTATCATGATAAGACTTAATAGTATTGCAATTGGACGTAACTGTATCATGATTAGACTTAAATGTATCATGATTAGACTTAATCATATCGCAACTGGACATAACTATATCATGATTAGACTTAATAGTATCGAATTGGACTTAACTGTATCATGATTAGACTTAGCTTTTTCATGATTAGACTTAACTGTATCTTGATTAGACATAACTGTTACATGATTGGACTTAACTGTATCATGGTTAGACTTAACTGTGTCATGGTTAGACTTAACTGTGTCATGACTGGACTTAACTGCATCATGATTGGACTTAACTGTATCATGATTGGACTTAACTGTATCATGATTAGACTTAACTTTTTCATGATTAGACTTAACTGTATCATGGTTGGACTTAACTGTATCATGATTAGACTTACCTTTTTTATGATTAGACTTAACTGTATCTTGATTAGACTTAACTGTATCATGACTGGACTTAACTGTATCATGGTTAGACTTAACTGTATCATGATTAGACTTAACTGTATCATAATTAGACTTAACTGTATCATGGTTAGACTTAACTGTATCATGGTTAGACTTAACTGAATCATGATTAGACTTAACTGTATCATGAGTGGACTTAACTGTATCATGATTTAACTTAACTGTATCAGGATTAGACTTAACTTTTTCATGATTAGACTTAAATGTATCTTGATTAGACTTAACTGTATCATGACTGGACATACATATATCATGAGTAGACTTAACAGTATCACAATTGGACTTAACTGTATCATGATTATACTTAATTGTGTCTTGATTGGACTTACCTGTATCATGATTGGACTTAACTGTATCATGATTGGACTTAACTGTATCATGGTTAGACTTAACGTTATCATTATTAGACTAAATTGTGTCATGATTGGACTGAACTGCATCATGATTAGAATTAACTTTATCATGATTAGACTTAATTGTGTCTTGATTGGAGTTATCTGTATCATGATTGGACTTAACTGTATCATGACTGGACTTAACTGTATCATGATTAGACTTAACTGTATCATGATTAGACTTAACTGCATCATGATTGGACTTAACTTTTTCATTATTGGACTTAACTATTTCAAGATTAGACTTAACTGTATCTTGATTAGACTTATCTGTATCATGGTTAGACTTAACTGTATCAAAATTAGACTTAACTGTATCAAAATTAGACTTAACTGTATCATGACTGGACTTAACTGTATCATGATTAGACAACTTTTTCATGATTAGACTTAACTGTATCTTGATTAGACTTAACTGTATCTTGATTAGACTTCACTGTATCATGATTGAACGTAACTATATCATGATTAGACTTAACAGCATCACAACTGGACTTAACTGTATCATGGTTAGACTTAACTGTGTCATGATTGGACTTAACTGCATCACGATTGGACTTAACTGTATCATGATTAGACTTAACTTTTTCATGATTAGACTTAACTGTATCATGATTGGACTTAACTGTATCATGACTGGACTTAACTGTATCATGGTTAGACTTAACTGTATCATGATCAGACTTAACTGTATCATGATTAGACTTAACTTATCATGATTAGACTTAACTGTATCATGATTAGATTTAACTGTATCATGATTGGACTTAACTGTATCATGATTAGACTTAACTGTATCATGACTGGACTTAACTGTATCATGGTTAGACTTAACTGTATCATGATCTGACTTAATTGTATCTTGATTAGACTTAACTTATCATGATTAGACTTAACTGTATCATGATTGGACTTAACTGTATCATGATTAGACTTAACTGTATCATGACTGGACTTAATTGTGTCTTGATTGGACTTATCTGTATCATGATTGGACTTAACTGTATCATAATTAGATTTAACTGTATCATGATTAGACTTAACTGTATCATGACTGGACTTAACTGTATCATGATTAGACTTAATTGTGCCTTGATTGGATTTAACTGTATCATGATTGGACTTAACTGTATCATGATTAGATTTAACTGTATCATGATTAGACTTAATCTTATCGTAATTGGACTTAACTGTATCATGATTAGACTTAACCGTGTCATGATTAGTCTGAATCATATCACTATCAGTTTGAAATTTTTTGCGATTAAAAACTGAACAGTATTGCAATTATTGCGGCAAAAGACCAAATGGTATCGTTTTGGATTGGCCACAAACCAGAGATGCTCATGACTCCCTACAGGGACTGAAGGCTCAGTTTTCTGCCTGCAGGATGTTTTTCTCTTTGTTGTTCCTGTAACAACTTGACACTTTGTCACCCGTCAGCTGCTGAGATAAACGAGCTAAAGTATCAAACGCCATTTTATCCAGAGGATTCGCTTCCCCACAAATTCCCTCCAGCAGGACGAATCTCCTACTACAAACCGAATCACATAAAAAAACTGCAGAACAAACACACTGAAACACATTAATACATGCAAACGCTGCGTGACCCCGAGACTGTCTCCGTCGTGTGGTTGTGGGATTGTCGCTGGGATTTGGGTTTCTGACTGCAATAACAGGGATCAAATGGGCACATGTGGACAAAATTCCAAACCCGGGTCAGAGCGCATTTTGTTTGGACCCATTTGGATTTTGCTGCTTTCATTTTGCAACTTGTTTTCTGGCTATTTTCCTTTCTGTCTGTTTATTAGTAGCAGCAAGGATGAAGGAAGGTAAAAATGTGCAACAAGAATTATGCAAAAAGAATCAAACATGGAAACTGTCCACTGGCTGCAACACTTATGAGTTTATGTGTGCTGAAAACCAGAACTGAGTTTTAAATGACATTTGGTTCAGATTTAGCTTTTTAATTGGGTGAAAATGTTTTTGTTCCAGAAGAATCAAACGTGTTTTAAGCAGATTGTTCCATACTGGTCATGCAGCGGGCAGCTCCGAGCCATGTCATCTTTTACTCATGAACAGCTCCAGTTAAAGAAAACTGGCATTTCCTGCATCTGTGCGTCGTCGGTCCCCGTTGTCCTTTTGCCCTCGCCTTGTTTAAATTTCCTGTGTCTGTTGTGATGCCTGTTGAGATACGGTGCTTTTTATACAGAACAGTCTTAAAGAATCCTTCAGGCTGCGTCTGAAAAAGAAGAAATGTTTATGTTTGATTCCCGTCCATGACCTCGGCAGCTGTTCAAGAGTTTAACTGAAACAAAATGATTCGTTTCTTCACAACTCTCTGTTTTCTGTTTTTGTCTTGTGTTATTCTGACGTTCTGGTAGATTTATGGTTCTGTGTCAGGTGTTGTTAAGATCATCTCACATCTCCAAAATGTTGAAACGGGTCCATGTCCCTCACTGTGAAGCATCCCCTGGAGGAGACGGTTGGTGGAGGTTTTGGAGGGAACGTTGTCCCGTTCTGGTCTGATGGAGGGTTCCAGCTCTTCAACAGTCGTGGGTTGTCTTTGCTGTCGAATGTGTTCAGTCAGTGAGAGGTCTGAGCTGCAGACAGATCGTCTCGACGTCTGAGCTGCAGACAGATCGTCTCGACGTCTGAGCTGCAGACAGATCTTCTCGACGTCTGAGCTGCAGACAGATCGTCTCGACGTCTGAGCTGCAGACAGATCGTCTCGACGTCTGAGCTGCAGACAGATCT
>JARVGS010000001.1:28404928-28421320 GCA_031762315.1 Hypsolebias antenori | reverse complement strand
CCCCCCCCCCCCCACGTAACTCGAGGACTACCTGTATATGTACATATCTATATATCTATATATCTATATACACAGTATATATATAACTAAAACCCCCACAAATGTCTACAATTCATCTGGACGATCTTAGACAGTGCCGTCAAGTTGACTTCTGACAGGATCAATAAGCCAAAGGCCGGTCTGTGTTGGTCAAAGACTAATAAACTTGTTGCTGCCGTCTCGAACAACTTCAATCTCCGGGATTTTAAAGCATTTATGTGAACTTTACAAGAATCTTCTGTTAATGAGACGAACCTGTCAGAAATATTCTGACAGGAAGTGGTCCAGGCTCGATTTTAGGTGCTATAGCTAGGTGATGCTGCTTTTCTTCCATTTATAAATAACTGTAAAATGTTATACAATTCTGTATTTACTTAAAGAATATTTGTTATCAATACGTAATTCAGTCTTCCAATTATGATGGGGCAGTCTATAAATAAAGGCGGCACATAGCAAGTAAATTTGTGTTTAATTGATTATTTCTTTAAGAATGATTCATGGCAGTAAACATTTTACCGTTAGAAAATAGGTTTGCTTCAACTTAAATGGTGCCACAGTTATGAAGGAAATGTATTTGTTGAAATTTATGTTTGGTTGACGGAACAAACTAAACTGATGCTTATCAGAAATTCCGCCGGCGAAACAGAAAATAGTTTTTATTTAAATTACCATGTAATTATTATAATTTGCTTTCTTCTTTAGCCGGTTAGATGAAGAAGCACAAACAGTCTGTTCAGGCATCTTATATTTATATAGTTTATTACAAGAGTACACAGAACAAACTTGGTAACAAAAAAAAGGAAGGGAGAAACTATCCCAAGACATTCATATTTAAACTAAAACTTTTTTTCCTGCAAAAAGAATTACAAATATGTACAGAATGACGTAAGACGGACTCAGAAATCAACAGGTGAAAGAAAGGGGACGTGTAGTCACATGGCACTTAAAAAATAAACATATCTGACGAGTGCTTTTTGTTTTCCATACTCAATGACAAATAAAATGCAGTGATAATAAGTCTGAGTAACCCCCCAAAAAAGAAATAATTATTACAAAAATCAAATCAACAATATTGACAATTTAAACAATGTGTACAATATAGACTGAGATTATTCTAAATACATCCAATATTTACCAAAGACCTTCTGGTTGTTGGCTAAAACCTCTAAAATCTGTAATAGGATAAAAAATAGCATTTCAAATATTTTATAACAATATTAATCATACAATAACATTAATATTAGGTTATTAGTTCTTGTAAATAGCTAATTTTCTTCCATACTTTGTAA
This sequence comes from Hypsolebias antenori, assembly GCA_031762315.1. Taxonomy (NCBI): domain Eukaryota; kingdom Metazoa; phylum Chordata; class Actinopteri; order Cyprinodontiformes; family Rivulidae; genus Hypsolebias; species Hypsolebias antenori. The sequence continues at coordinate 28,419,992 of JARVGS010000001.1, read as the reverse complement.
AATAATATTATACAAATTAATACACACTATGACCTATTAATGCTCTCCGTAAAAAAAACAAAACAGTTTTAATAAAAAGACAAGTTTCACTCAATGCAAACTATTGCAATCTAGAACTTTCATTTTGTGAACATGTACAAGAAAAGCAGCAAAGTTTTTTTTTCATATATTTATAATATGGAGAAAAAGAAAATCAGTGGTGTTGTCGGTAAAAAACAAAAAAAAAAACAAACAGGCGTCCCAGATGAAGTCCGACTGGAAAGCTTTCAGAGAACAGGATCAGTCGAAAAGAAAAATAAAATAAAAAAATCAGCGAGCATGTTTCCCGCCTTTTTTTCCCGCCGTGAAACCTGATTGGTCCTTTATCTCTGAGACCGTTGGAGCTCAGAATTCAAAACCTGCGTAGTTTTAAAATCGTCCAAGGTTCTGCTGACAAGTTCCAGTATTCCATGGTGGGAGTTTCCCAGAGTTCTGAACCGACTGTTCTCTTTACTTTGATCGAACTGTGGAGTCCATCTTATTGTTGAACGACAGAGCAGCGAGACGGATCGACACGAACTCTACGTTACTGCCCCCCGCCCCCGAGGAGCCAGAGAAACAAACGTTCACAAATGAAACCAAACAGGAAGACAAGGCAACACTCAAGCAGCATGTATATATAGGTCTTTACGTTCCCGGTAGCCCTCGGTCTCTTACTTCAGTCCACCAAGTTGCACCACTTCATGAGAACAAGTTCTTTATTAGACACCTTGATAATTCAAGAAACTATATTCTTAAAATGGTTGTGTTGTTTATGAATCCAAGAGACTAATAATGCAGAGATGGACCTTAGTAGATCTGACCAGGATTCAGTTGGACAACCATAAATAAATCCTAAGCATTAGTTGAAAACAAAATACTTTGTAAAGTAACTGGTTTATATGTCGAAGGATCACGAGTTTAGAGATTTTATCTTGCAGTCAGAAAAATACCCAAAAGAAGAGGCTCGCTCATTCTATAATGCGTATTATTTTTACCTGAGTTTACGAACTAACTGCATCATTCGGTTACATTATAAAAAGTGGAACGTTCAAGTTGATGCTTAAAGGCAACACGTGAGCCCGCAGAAAAACTAAAGTTTAAGGTAGAATGTGTCAGAAAAGGACTTGTGATTTGAAATCTGGTTACCAAAAACATAGTTTTATTGTGTTAAGGCCTTCGAAATATATCAGGTTGCGTTCTCCCTGAAATGCATCTTCCCTCCTATTTACCTCGTTCTTTCACTAACTGTGCAATAGTTTGTTTTATCAGGGCAACCAGACATCGTAAATGTTTCCGTACTACAGTCTTAACATTTCGAAAAACGTTCAAATTCCTCAGCTGGTTTCGTTCCCCAACATGTCCAATCCATGTCCATCCAGCTATCCATGGTGTTTCCTAAACCTAAGGTTTGCTATAAGACAAGGTTATTAAAAGCGACTTCTGTCTCAATCACTTCATTTCCAAATATCCTTTTAGCACATTTTCCTGATCCAAACTGCATCCCTCATTTCTGAGACAAACATTTCATTATCTGCAATGATACACGCAGCTGAAAGTATTTACTGCATCGTGATACAGCTAGATACAACCTGCAACTGACTTTCCTATAGTTATTTAGCTGTAATTTGTATAAGTCTGTTTTATTATCAGGGCACCGGGCATCACAAACAATAAAGTTAAACAAAACGGTGGGAACGTGTTTGAAATACTAAAGTTCTATTTCCTAAAATAAAAAAAGGATTTCATGAAATAGCCCGAAGTTTTGAGTTAAAATCGGGTTCCAACCACAGAGGAGCCAAACTTCAGTTCAAACATCTGAGACGACTACTAAGGTTCGCAGACTTTGATTAAGAACGAGAAGAACGTTAAAATATATTTTCATCCTCTACCCTGTTTCATCTCACCCCATTTCCACAACGCATTTACTCCTCAACGCTTTATTTCACCAAACGTCTCTTGTGCACTACTCTTGTTAAAATTATATTAGGTAGCTTTATGTACATATTTTGCTTGTATATTTCTTCAGAAAATACACAGAATAGAGCATAAAGAACTTTTTTTTGGCAGTTTTGTCCATTCTTATAGGCAAGTCACGACCGTCAGATGTAACTAGAGATTCTTCAAGTCTGAATAGAAGCTCCAACTTGGCAAAGTGAAGAAGGAAAAAACCAGAGAGATTAATTTTCCTTCTTTAAATCTTCCCCTCACCACTTACGAACACCTTCCCCTCTCAAACTGTTGCACCCAGCAGCTCTTCGGACTTGGCCATGATCTCGTTCTGGTTGGAGTCCAGGCCATAGAACTTGACCTTTAACCCATCGACGGGATGAACCACGGGAACCGTGGTTATACGAGGGAACTGCCGAGTAGCCAGCTCGAAGCGGCTGGTGCTGGCCAGCTCGATGGCCAGGAGGCGAAGGAAAAGGGTGGCGAGCTGCTTTCCTAAACAGGATCTGACTCCGCCGCCGAAGGGCAGGTAGTGAAAACGCCCCTCTTTGTCCTCGCTTCGCTCCTGACTGAAGCGATCGGGATCGAAGGCTTCCACGTCTTTGAAGACGGCAGCTGTGTCGTGAGTGTCCCGAATGCTGTACATCACACTCCAGCCTTTTGGGATCTGGACTCCCTGGAGGCAAACGAACAACATGAAATGTAAAATAATTTGTTGAACGGCAGATTGTTAAATAAAAAGTTTGCTGAAATTTATTGAAGAAACTTAGTTTAAAAAAAAAAAGATCTGGAAAAAAGTCAGTTTAGCAAAACAGTAGCCAACATTGGTAAAACAGTAGCTAAAATTTAACACTGGTAAGAGTAGCTAAATGTAATAGTATACAGAAAAAGTTCAGTATATTGTTTCTCATTTATTTCAATGAATATATGCTGCACAAACCAAAAGTCATGGTTATACTGTCCTGTACCTGTTTAGTGTTTTGATATATGAAAAACTACTTTAGCTCAAAGTATGCTGACTTAAGAGCAACAACTGTAACTGTGTGGAGTTGACAGATTTACTTCCTATAAGTCTTGGAAAAACAATGTCACAATTGTGTATTTTTAGTGTTTGAAATGAATCTTTATTTAGTTACAAAGGGAAAAACATTTCTATAAGTTGTGGGCTTTTTTTTTTTTAATATAATGTTTTTGATTCATTAACGGACCATACAAAATGAGAAGAGAATGGAACCAAAGATGGAGCCTTGAGGTACTCCGCAATTAACCATTTTGGACACGTAAATGTTTTCTTAAATGGACGGTCTTATTGTGAAGATTTACTCTTCTCAGTGAAACAAAGGTCATTTGGGAGTACTGCTGAAAAAGTTGTACTCCAATCTCAAACTTTACACCAAGTCTAGCTGATGGAGAAGAAGCCGAAGACTCACATCTAGTTCGAAGGTCTGCGTGGCTGTTCGGTACGCCCCAGAGACGGGTGTATAGAGTCTCAGCACCTCCTTGATGACGCAGTCCAGGTACTTCAGGCTGATGATGGTGTCCAGCCTCAGCTCGCCTTCTGGACAGAGGCAGCCATTGTGGAGGAGGCCCCTGGCTCTCAGCTCTTCCCTGAGGCGCTCCAGAACGTGGGGGTAGCGGAGGAGCGCCATGATCAGGGAGGTGCTTGCGCTGGAGGTGGTGGCAAAGGCGGCGAAGATCAGCTCGATGGTTGATTCCTGTGGCAAGAAGAGGAAAAACATTGGTACGTTTTTTCTGTTTTGTCGATTATTTATTGCAGTCGTTTAATAACATTTGAAATTCTGACAAATTTCCAACCATCACTGATACGTTCCCTTAAATGCTTTGAAATCAACAAGAATGGACAAGGTTTCCATTTTAGCTTTGTTTTTAATAAATAGAATCGTGGTGGAGTCTGTTGTGTTTGGTTCACTTGAGTTAGAGGTGAGTACCTGTAGAATCTGGTAAAGACCAGATCATTATAATTTTGTCCCAATACATAAATCTCTAGAGTCGACAGAGGGTGAACAGTAATGCTCTACCATAGAGACGGCTGTCATTTCAGTGGTAGTAAAGAGTTTCTTTACCCAGGTACTAACACTGGTACAAAATAAACCCTGTTTGTTTCCAAATCTTAAAAAGTAACGTGCATGAAAGCAGGAGGCGGGTGTCCAGTAACAACACTGAGCGGTGCCACGCTGCTCCTTAAAGACCGTGGAATAAATAACAGAGACCAGGCAGCATGCCTCACATTGTAAACCTCTCTGCCATCATCCGTCGGTGCTTCACCCAGCCCGAGTGTGTTTTATATACGTCAAAGGGCTGAAGGGGGAAGCCTGGGCCTCTACGACAGGGCCTCCCCAGTTCAGGTTGTGTGTGTCTACAGCAGGCCTCATTCAGACCCCAGCAGGGCCAGTGTTGACTTATTTTTGGCTCTGGAGTTCACCCAGAAACCACAAAGAGAGAAGCAGAGTTTAGTTTCCACAGAATTCCTCAAATAGGTAAATAGAGGGTGTGCCTGTTCCTGACCGGTTTTTTTTTAGTGTTTGCCTCTAGTCATCAAATTAGCATCCCTTCATATCCAGTTTTTGTGTTTATTTGCTTAATCCTTCATCTGATTGAGTGGATTCTTGCATGTCTGGCCTCGGGCAAAAGTGTGCGTGCACACCCTGTCCTCCTCCTGTTTTTTTTCTTTCTTTTTTTCTGTGTGTATGTGCAGTAGGTGTATTACCTTGAGCTCCTGCATGGTGAGCTCAGCGCCATTCTCTTTGGCGCTCTCCATCAGGACGTCCAGAGCGTCGCTGTAGTCCTTCCCCTGTGAACACTGCGGCTTCTCCCGGATGGCTTTTTCTATGCTTTTCTGAAGGATGTCTCGAGCGCGGATACCCTACAAACACGTAAAACATTAACCATCTAAGGCAGCCAACTTATCTGCAATATGAGCTCTTACAAACAAACTTCTGTGTTATCATGCATTCAGATACTAAAATTATTAAGCTCAGCAATGGTTCACCTTTAAAAGTCAAAAGATCTGAACTATTGGTTCCAGCTCAAGTTAGTGACATTATGTGAGTTTAGGGTTAATTTGCTCACTTATGAGCCTTTCTGAAATATAAATAAAAGCTTGGAAAGCATTGCACTGCCGATCATGGCTGACTTTTAGACCAAGATCATCTTAAGCTGAGACAAGACGGAGTTGTCAAACTGCGTGCTAAATGCCAAAGGTGGAGGAGTTCAAGAGTTCAATCCAGGCGTTTTGTTTGGGAGTGATGGTAAGGAGATGAATCCAAGGATCGAGGCTTTGTCCTCAGTAATGAGGGTGTTGCTTTGGTCAGCCATTGTGAAGACAAGAGGTGAGTCAAAAGGCAGAGCTCTTGGATTTATTGGTCTGTACATTCAAACCCTCACCTTTGGATTATGACTGAAAGAACAAGACCATACAAAACAAGAAGAGAAAGGAGCCAAAGATGGAGCCTTGAGGTACTCCACAATTAATTAGTTTGGACACTGAATGTTTTCTGAAACGGATGGTCTTCTTTCGAAGAATTACTCTTCTCGGACAAAGGACGTTTGGGAGTACTGCTAAAAAAGTTGTACTCCAATCCCAAGCAGCCAAATTCAGCCTCCTTTGCAGGGTGGCAGGCTCAGCCTTAGTGAGCGGGTGAGGAGTTCCATCATCTGGTGGAGCTGCTGCTCCTTCACATCAAAAGGAGTCTAATGGAGGTTGGGGGTGGTTTGGGCATCTGATTCTGATGCCTCTTAGATGCCTTGCTTTGGAGGTTTTTTGGGCCTGTCCCACTGTGAAGAAGCCCTGTGGCAGACTTGCTGGAGGGATTATGTATCCTCTATGGCGTGGAAACACCTCGGGGTCCCCCAGGAGGAGCTGGAGTGTGTCTCTGGGGAGCGGGAGGTCTGGGTTTCTTTCCTGGACCTGTCGCTTTTCTTTTTTTTTTTTTATGAGTTCTCGTGGCTCAGTGAGACTACCTGGATAAATAAAGGGTAAATGAAAAATGAAAAAACCTGACCATGGATAAGAGGTAGAAGATGGAGATGCTTGTAATGGTATTTTCAGTCTAATGTGATGAGATCTCACATGATTCGTCAGCTCTTTGAGTCCATGTTGTGAATGACTGTCAGCTACCACCATTCCATGTTTGAGCTCAATATCTGTTGAGTTCACTGAGATAAAACCATTGTTGTTTGCTAGGGTGAATTCACTTGAATTGAGTTGACTCCAGAAGTTGTAAACGCACATCTAGTGATAAATTTCTGAAAGCTTTATTGAAATCTGAGTTGTTGTTTTGTTTTATTTTTGGTACAGATAAACCAGACACACTATTGCTTCATCCTCATGTACAACAGCAGACAGCATCTATGCTGGAACTTCACAGAAAAGTCAAATCTCTGATGTGAACACATACCTTCCTGAAGCCACTGAACGGCAGGTCGATGGGCAGGCTGAAGAGGTTGTTTACGAAATCCTGAAAGGTTGAGAACAGATGCCTCATTTCCTCCTCGGACACCCTGAAGCCCAGCAGCACCCTCACAGCCATGGTGAACGACAACCTTTGGCTCTCCCTGTGAAATAGCATCCGGTCAGTTAAAGCCAAACAACAAAAATCCCTCAAGAAGAATCAGAAGTAGACTGAACTTTATCATTTTTCATTCATTCATTCAGCCTTTATTTAGACGGATAAATCACATTGAGCCTCGAAGATTCATTTACAAGTGAGACCTGGTTAGACAGAAAAAAGTAATGGAAGTGGCACATGTATAAGATTTGGAGGCAAAAAAAATCCTATCAAACTCTTTCTCCTTGATCGAGGAGAAAGACCCTGATACTGAAAAAACACCCTGCACATAGTGACATAGACATTTCGCAGGGTCGGGGAGACAACAAGAGCGGTGATCATGTCTTGGACACGCCAGAGGCACTGTAGGAGTTCTGGTAAGGATGGTACAATCAGTCATTTCCCTCTGGTGAGATCTGTCAACACTCTCGTGCCGAGGTCGACCTGGAACAGACCAGACCGAGAGTCCTGAAATGATGACACAATGTTAATTCAGCCGGGTCCCTCTGATAGATCTGCAAACTTCCTTAGTGGGAGGGTAAGGGAGGGGACAGAGCGTCGATTTACAGGGCCTCCAGGCGAATTGAGATAAGGTGGCCAGTCAAGGCCAGCTGGGGAGCCCAATTCAGATAAGCAACAAATGTTTTTGGAACAGGCAGAACTTTACTGATTCATCTCTGATAACTCTCAATCAGGTCATCTGGACAGTTTCTTTTTAGTAGTCCGTAGTAGTCCAGATGACCTGATTGAGAGTTATCAGATTTGACACCTGGATTACTGAGTATGAACTTTCTTTACTGATTCATGTCTTCCTCAAGTCTTCGCTGGTCCTCTCGAATCCCAAAAGTCCAAATTAAGTGGACAGGCAGTCTGATCAGGGCCAAATTTGTTGCCGTCAACTTCCTTGTTTGTTGACAGACCAGGAACCAGCCGACTCCAAAAAACAGTAAACCAGTTATCGTAAATCCAATTGTATATGTACCCTTGGCACTTGTCTTGTCGAGAAAAGTTGGCTCACCTGAAGCTTGTCTTCTTAATGAGAAAATTTTATCAATTGCATTGAGAGAGGCTCTGAAGCAGTTTCACAGAAGGACAAAGCAAAGCGGAGGAGGGAGAGGAGGGAATGCGTTCGCCCTTGATAGGAGCAAGTGGTGAAATGTGGTGAATCTTTAGATTTTGATAGATGATGTGAACGTGTCACCGCCGCTGTACCTGTAGACGTTGATGGGCTCTGGGTTGGAGCTCCAGACTCTGAGGTTTTCCTGGATGGCCTGCTGGATCTTGGGGAGGTACGACTCCAAGGCCTCGTGGCTGAACACTTTGGCAAAAACCTGCAGATACAGAAAGATACACATGGCCGTTATTTAAATTGCTCCAGGTGGATAAAAATCCATCGCATCTTTGACCAAATGTATAAATTAATAGTTAATCAGAGGTTTGTTTGGAACAAAGCTAGTTGCAACCAAAATGGTGATCTTGGTTTAAAACTCTGGTGTAAAAGGTGGCAAGCATTTAATTCAAAGCCATTATCCTGTTTATCCCCCGATTCTTCCCCCTTCCTTACAGAGACGTATACATTGGGGAGGTTTTCCCCACAGTCAGCAGAACCAGAAAGACAAGCTAAAGAGAAAAGAGAAGGGGACACATTTAAAGACTTTCCTGGCTGCTTGTAGTTTTTTTTTTTTTTCTGTATGAATCGGTCACCAGTTGTCGGAGCTGTTTGAACAAATAACATTCCTTCAGCTTTAACCCCCAAAACAGCCCTGACATGATTTAGAAGTAAAGGAACACAAATATAGCTTTTGTAGTAAAGCTGCTAGAACTGATCTGTATTTGGATGAATAATATTTTCACGTATCTAACCCCTCAGAGCCGTAGGAGACGGAACATAAAGGTGCTGCTTGTTGGCTCTGGTTTTTTAACACAAGTCTGAAAACAGTGCTGCGCTCAGTTCGAGGGGTTTTCTGCTTCCTCCGCCTCGAGTCCCACAGATTTTCCAACGCAAGGTTTTATTCAATCAGGAGTCGCAGTGCGATCTCGGCGACTGCCACACCTGGTTTGCATTTTCTGCTCAATGAAACAAGACTGGAACGTCTGAACAGGCACATTTTTATGTTGGACATTCTGCGTAATGATTAGTGGCCAATCGAGCCCATCAGCTCCCTCTGAGAGGATCACATTCGATGTGGGTTCACTCAGGAGTCACATGCAGATCTGATCCCTGGAAGAGAGACTTCATCGTACTGTATGTTGTGTCTTACTACCAGACATGAAAACTGATAAATAAGAAGTGGGTTTCTGTAACCAACATCTCCCTGTTGCTCTTTCTGACTGGATTGACAAACAGTCCAAGCAGGACCAAGACCAAAGTGGACTGCCGCTTTCCAAAAATAAAATCTCTCAAATCTTGAAGCTGCTCAACTCTGTTATACAATCTTTCAGTTATTTGGTTATTCTCCACATCAGTCTGGCTTCATTCGCTTCTCTCTCAACTGATCCAGGTCTGCTTTGGCCTTCCAACTTCTTTCTTTCTCTGTGTGCTCTGCTTGTTTCGTGACATTGGCACAGAGTATCTCCGAACCAGCCCCACCTTTGCTTCTTTGCATCCAGGCTGGTTGATGTCTGGTTGGTTCTTCTCCACAGGTCAGAATTCGAGATCTTCTCAGACCCCCTGGGGTTGAGGGCGTACCCAGGACATCTCGATGAATGACTGGATCTTGTTTTTGTTGATCACTCACCGTGTCTCAGATCTGTACAGGCTTTTACATTGGTGCTGCGGAGGAACAACGCCAGATTTCCAGATGCGTCACAAGCAAACAGCTTTTTAGAGTTGGCTTCTTACTAGGGCGGCACAGTGGCTCAGTTGGTAGAGCTGTTACCTCCTAGCAAGAAGGTCGCCAGTTCAAATCTCAGCCCAGGACCTTTCTGGGTAGAGTTTGCATGTTCTCTCCGTGCATGCATGGGTTTTCTCCGGTTTCCTCCCACAGACCTAAAACATGCATGTTAGGCTGATTGAATGGATGGATGGCTTCTAACTAATGATGTCTTTAATACCAGTCAAGATGTTTTCATTGAACAGGTTGCTCTCAATCTGGTATACCTTCTATGGTTTTACGTTGCACCACATTAACACATTGACTGCCATACAGCAGCCGTTGTATAGCATCCATTGTGGTATACACGATGTCTAAGCATCAGTTGAGGATTGTTTTGCCATTCGATGGTAAAAGATTCACACAAAAAAACCTCCCTGGTCTTTTGGCACTGAACATTCAAGTCTTACACAGAGACAACAGTTGCTACACCAGTCACATGCACTGATACAGAGTTGATATACAAATCATTTTTCCGATGAGAGCAAGATTCTGCTTTTCCTTGTTGAGTCCAAATAGAAATTGAATGGAAAGAACAGAGCTTCCACTGGGATTTTATCCCAGACCAGCGAGGGATCAAGTGGTTCTTGAGGTCGACTCTTCAGCCACCAAACCATCTGTTGGGTGCTCATCCTCCCTTATTTTGTCCTCCCTCGTTTTCTTTCTTTTCTGGTGCCCTTTAATTTTCTCGATAAACGTCCGCTGAGCCTCGCTGCACGAGTGAGTTACGTCCATGAATACATGTATAAACGTTGCGTGCATCGGAGATGTTAGAACAGATCACCTGAGGCAGAACCCTAACCGTCATGACTTTAGTTCATCTGGAAGTCACAAGCTATAAATGTTGGGATGTCATTCCAGATTTTTTTTTGTCCAACAACCGCTGGATGGACCACATCGACATCATCCTTTGGACTCCTCTTCCCGTGGTTTCAGCTCAAGACTGATCGGACCACATATTTTACATTCCAGTGAGAGAACTGTAAATACCCTCAGATCTGTTAAAAAAAAAAGTCTTGTGTATCCAAGTTTGACTCGTTTTCTAAAACGGTAGTTGGAATTTATTTTAAATCGGAGGGAACACCAGTTACTATATGTACAGTACCTGACCACTTCTGTTTTACTTTATGTTCAGAAACCAATTGATGGATTTGAGCAAAACTTTAAGAAATTTAATGCGTAGAATTTCTCGAAGGAATGCACATCGTCCACCACCTTTCATGCTTTTCACGCCATCGTTTTAAACAGCTACTACCACATAATATTTTAGCTGAATATGTGTAAAATATCTCATTAACCACAGGACAGTTATTGAAAATCCCAAAGTAATCATCAAACTTCAGTCTACAACTGATAACTTTTATTAGTCAGCCCAGTTTAAGATGGCCACCACAGCTGACTGACACAAGCCAACGCAAAAACGTCTACAAGTCAGAAAAATGTACCGACGTTGAGCTAAAGCCTTATAGTTGAGTCATTTACAAGATGCACACTGAAAGTTACGACTCATAATACATTTGGGGTTGTCTGTGGATCAGAACGAAAGAGGAGTTTGCCGCCAATTGGGCCAGTAGTGGTTCTATTATGAATTCCTGTTGACAAATCTTTGGGCAAGACCAAGTTAATCCTGATCCGTGCACTGGTGAGAGAACGTGGCGTCCAAAGTAAAAGTGCGTTGAGCCGTCTAGAAAACCGCTACACACAAGCCTTCCCATTGACCGTGAGAATCCACATAAAAGTACTTACAAGAGTCGACAAAAACAACTACAGCTTTTGTCGTTTTGCAACAAAAGATTAGTCTAAGGATCTGACACGAAAAGTGGTGGGCGACATGCATTCCTTCAAGGGAAGGCTAGTCCTTTAATTGGACTGGGCTCCTTCAGGAGCGTGGAAAGAGCAACGAACCAAAAATCATGACGCAAACAGAAGAATGAGTCGAAGCCAGCAGCTTAGTAATTAGTGGATTTCTATGCTTTGACTCTGTTAACTAGACAAATATGTTAAAAAAAATAAGAAACAGACTGCGTTAACACACACACACACACACACACACACACACACACACACACACACACACACACACACACACACCCAGAGACACACAAAGGAGTCCACATTGAAAGGTGATTAGACATAAATTCTGGTTGAACCAAAGGAGGTTGTGTAACGTTGTGAATTTAGGCATTTAACTCGTCTGTAGAGGATTATTCATAATTGCTCAATTAGGCCGAGCACTTTGCCCGTTCTTGCACACACACACACACACACACTCACACACGGAAACACACACACCCTGACATAAATAGACGTGGAGCAGAAAGACTGAGCTACTGTAGGAGCGGTCAGTCAGAATGTTGCAGGCTGAAAGGTAACTACAGGTCACACACACACACACGCACTCAAAGAGAGCGAGAGAGACACACACACACACAGCATCACAACCTAGCTGCCAATCAAATGTAGTTTTTATGTCGTGTCACCCCGGGATGATCCAGGTTCCACTCCAGGGAGAGGAGATGTGGAGCGAGGGGGATTGTTCAACGCAACAGTTCTGCTGCACCACAAAAACGTGACTGTCTGCAACATGCGCGCGCGCACACACACACACACACACACACACACACACACACACACACACACACACACACACACACACACACACAGACAGACTCTTACACATCTGTCCTAATAACGTCCATATGTCTTAAATTATGTGAAAGTGCTGCGAGCTGCTGGTTCCACAGACATGTAAAGACTCCTTTATTCTTTGCTCTGCCCTCACTGCTCCCACCTCTTCTCCCCTCTGCCTGCCTCTCCATCCATACATCCATCCATCCATCCATACATACATATACCGGTACATACAGTGAGGACAATAAGTATTTGAACACTCTGTGGCTTTGCAAGTTCTCCCACTTAGAAATCATAGAGGGGTCTGACATTTTCATCTTAGGTGCATGTCCACTGTGAGAGACATAATCTAAAAAATAATAATAATCCGGAAATCACAATGTGTGATTTTTAAAAAATAATAATTTATTTTTGTGTTACTGCTGCAAGTAAGTATTTGAACACCTGACAATCAGCAACAATTCTGGCCCTCAAAGACCTGTTAGTCCGCCTCTAAAAAGGCCACCTCCACTTATTGTTCTAAATTAGAAGCACCTGTTTGAGGTCGTTGGCTCCATAAAGGCAACTGTCCATCCACACAATCAGCAAGACTCCAACTACTAACGTGGCTAAGACCAAAGAGTTGTTCCATGGACACTAGAGACAACATTGTAGACCTCCACAAGGCTGGAAAGAGCTACGGGGCAATTGCCAAGCAACTTGGTGCAAATAGATCAACTGTTGGAGCAATTATTAGAAATTGGAAGAAGTTAAACATGACTGTCAATCTCCCTCGGACTGGGGCTCCATGCAAGATCTCACCTCGTGAGATAGCAATGATCCTGAGAAAGGTGAGGAATCAGCCCAGAACTACATGGGAAGAGCTGCTCAATGACCTGAAGAGAGCTGGCACCACTGTTTCCATAGTTACTGTTGGTAATACACTAAGACGTCATAGTTTAAAATCATGCATGGCACGGAAGGTTCCCCTGCTTAAATCAGCACACGTCCAGGCCCGTCTGAAGTTTGTCCATGACCATTTGGATGATCCAGAGGAGTCATGGGAGAACGTTCTGTGGTCAGATGAGACCAAAATAGAACTTTTTGGTCTTAATTCCACTCGCCGTATTTGGAGGACCAAGAATGATGAGTACCATCCCAAAAACACCATCCCTACTGTGAAGCATGGGGGTGGAAGCATAATAATTTGGGGTGTTTTTCTGCACATGGGACAGGACGACTGCACTGTATTAAGGAGAAGACGACCAGGGCCATGTATTGTGAGATTTTGGAGAACAACTTCCTGCCCTCAGTTAGAGCATTGAAGATGGGTCGTGGCTGGGTCTTCCAACATGACAATGACCTGAAGCACAGCCAGGAGAACCAAGGAGTGGCTCCAGAAGAAGCAGATCAAGGTTCTGGAGTGGCATCAGCCAGTCTCCAGACCTAAACCCTATAGAAAATCTTTGGAGGAAGCTCAAACTCCGTGTTTCTCACCGACAGCCCAGAAACAAGGCTGATCTAGAGAAGATCTGTGGAGGAATGGTCCAAAATCCTGCTGCTGCAGTTTGTGCACACCTGGTGGAAACTACAGGAAACGTTTGACCTCTGCAACTGCAAACAAAGGCTACTGTACCAAATATTAACATTGATTTTCACAGGTGTTCAATACTTGTTTGAAGCAGTAACACACAAATAAATTATTAAAAAAATCATACATTGTGGTTTCCGGATTTTTTTTTTTCCCCCACAGTGGACATGCACTTATGATGAAACTTTCAGACCCCTCCATGATTTCTAAGTAGGAGAACTTGCAAAGTCACAGGGTCTTCAAATACTTATTTTCCTCACTATACATCGTCATACGGATTTTCCATAAATTATTTACAAAGTTACATATGGAAACAACATTAATTTTAGTGACCTCTGATGGGTGTAACCGGGCATCATTACCGCAGACGTGAATATTAATGTAACTGTATTTAGCCTTAGTCAGCAGTTTTAGGTAGGATTCAAAGTCTTCAAACTCCTCAATGCATTTCACTGTGGTCGCTGGAGTCCTTAGTGCCATGTTTCAGAATATGGAGCTGCCATTCGCTAGGGTCTCCTTCTCAGCAGGTGTGTCACTGAGGAAAATCGATTGGAAATGTGAATGGGTCGGTGGCGAGCTGGGGGCTTAGTCTTAGCACTGTGCTTACTCCGGACCATCACCCAACTGGTCTGGGGTCCCGGCTGCTCGGGGTCTGTGGGAGGACCACTAACGGGAGCTAGTCTCATGGCTCAATGCTGCCTACAGGGACCTGGCTAGCTATTGGTATTTTACCAGCATGGAGCCGAGCTCAACACAATCTTCTGAATCAGGACAGAGGACAGAGTGAGATGGAGGAAGATGGAACAGCTGAAAGAAGAGGAAGATCATCAAACAACATCAAAGGGTAAATAACTCTCAGCTCATCAATAAACTTAAAACCTTAACTTTCTTTCCACCTTCATGGTTTTAAACCTTAGAGAGTTTCTCAGTCCTAAACTGACATGTGTGATTATAATCTGAGTGTACCATATCAAACCAGTTAAGATCCAGACCAAAGTCAAAGTCAAGCACCATACACATGCTGGATCTGTCTAGCACGGTGCACTAAGATTCATAACTGGCTATAACTACTGTACCCACCACTGCACCCAGTATTCACTGGTTAACTGGTCATCATTAACTTCACACAGACTCGCTCACTGGTGCATTTTCATCTTTAAATCACATCTTGGTCTGCTGCCTTCATACATCGCCTCCTACATGTCTCTGCGTGAGTGCAGCTACAGAGTGCGCTCTCAGGACACATGCAGTGTCCCCTCTGTGAGGATTGAACTAGGTAAAAGGACTTTATCCTACTCTGCTCGTTTCCTGGATTATCTTGCAAAAAGATCTGAAACTCTCGACCTTGATCTCTCTTCTTCTTCTTCTTTTTCTTCTTCTTTTGGCTGTTCCCTCTTCAGGGGTCGCCACAGCGAGTCATCCTCCTCCACCTCACTCTGTCCTCTGCATCCTCT
>JARVGS010000001.1:28382426-28394909 GCA_031762315.1 Hypsolebias antenori | reverse complement strand
GCGATAAATGAAAATTAGGTCGATAATTTTAATTTATCATGCGATTAATTGATTTATTGTTTATTGTGACAGGCCTACTCCCCAAACACTTCAACCTGTTTCTTTGTTGTTGTTTCACTTCCTGTTGATGGAAAATCCGTTTTTCCTATTTTCAACGTCTGATAATTATTTAGGTTTTAAATGTGTGAGAAACAATAAAAGTGTCCAACAAACTACTGATAGTTCTTGATATTTACTGTTTCTTAAACCACCATCAAACTCAAAGGCAGACAACCTGATGGACCTGTAATGGACCTCTGATCCATCTATCCCCCATCCTGTCGGCGCATTAAAGATTATATTGTTAAAACAGCTGAAGTGTTCAAAAGGACTGGAATAGTCCCCAGTTTTTGTCCTGTGTTCTATCGTTTGCACGGTCGTGGTTGTTGGTAAACCCGCCAGAACCAGAGCCCGTTATGGAGCTGATCCACGTGCAGATTTAACACCAACTTCTAAAACAGTTCGGGTCACGGCAGAACGAGAGGAAGCTGACCCCAGAACTGTAAATGGGCTGTCTGAGCGAAAAGTATGTCCATCAACCCGAAGGCAGCTTACCGTGTTACACACACACGTGCACACGACTCATGTGGACTGTCTGACGCTCACACTCAAGTATTCACACGTACCGTGCAAACGCACACATGTTCAGGTCCACATACCTGACAACCATAACCCGGTTTCATAAAAATAAAAGAAAAAGCAAACAAACACGCAGAGGCCCAACTGCAAATCGCTGTGACGACACTAACTGGTTTGACCCCAGTTTGCTCGAGGGTAAAAAGACATTTGCAAGCATGAGACACAAACGCACACCGAGGGGTTAAATACTTCAACACGTGGACGAGAAACCACCAGAACCATGAGCTGCTGTTTCAGAGTTTAGTCCAACTCAGACTGCAGATGGTTCTTTGTTCATTCATGTTTTCAGAGATTATTTTAAAGACGATGTTTGTTTCAGGTCTTCATTCTACGTGAAAACTAACACAGAAACCTCATTTTAGCCAACAGTGTGGTTTCCTGGTTGAGATGTACCTCTGGCACCGGTGGAGCGTTCCGTTTGTATTTGCTTCGAATCTCACTGCGAAAGCCTCCACGCAGTGACTTGGGCTGACGGCGTCATGTTCAGCTCAAGAGTCCTGCAGCGAAGCCTCGATACGTTCAATAAAATCTGGATCGAAACCCGCGTCGGCTTCCAAGAACCGTTAAACGTAAGGAGGTGTTAACGTCCAGCGTGGACTACCTGCTTGCTGACGGCCACGTTCAGGATGAAATGATCAAATACGAAGAAAAAAAAAAAAACTGGTTTGTGATCTGTGTCTGTAAAATATGTTGCAACGAGAACCTCCACGAGAACACTGAAGCAGCCGGACGTCTTTTGTGCTGTTAGCTTGAGCTCAATTAATTTCCAGTAATTTAAGATAATTCCAGTCCTTGTTTCTTCTAAATGAAGTTTCAGTAAAGTCCAACACATGAGGTGACGTTTGTATCTTTATTATCAATATTTGGATTGATCCACACAGAACAATCTGAATCATAACATCATAAATACACTTTTCCTTGCAGTTTGAACGTAGCCTACGTCTCGGTCAAATCTTGTTGTGTCATTATTGTTGGGCTTCATCTACGCCCACTCCACGGATTACAATAGTCCCTCGTTTATCGCGGGGGATCCATACCCTGAAGACCCGCGATAAGTGAAAAACCCTGAAGTAGGAATTTACAAGTAGTAGTTTTAGTATTTCCCACACTCTTGCACTATTCTAAACAATGTTTTTAAACTCTAAACGCTCTAGAAGAGCAGCATGTCCTGATTTCAGCTCTTTGCCACCTGCAAGAGCTCTTGGCCACGCCCACTTCACCACTCTGCAAGGAGAACAGCTGATCAGCTGCAGCAGGAAGTTTATCCTGCAGCACGGGCTGCACAAAGGTGCAGCAGCTGCTAATTAATTTAAATTTTTTTAAAATAGAAATTCCATGCCTGTCGTGCAGCTCATCTATCAATCAGTGTGTCACGTCCACTCTTATTTTGAATAAACCACGATGGAGTGAGTCCGCGATAAACGAACTGCGATGTAACGAGGGACTACTGTAGCTGTAATTTTCTGCTGGTTTAAAACGGGAACCTATCAGTTTCAATTGGAGGCGCCAAATCTGAAACTCCGCCCACTTTCTGGTGTCCCTTGACCCTGTGTCCACTCAGCGGAGCGCCTCACGTTCAGCCGTTCCACTCTGAAGGCCAGGCCTCCTTTTGTAGACGAGACATGATGCTAATTAGCATTCTGACCCTTGATACCCCCCCACACCTCCCGATGCCCCCCCCAGAACCACCTCTAAGGCTATTCGTTTTAACTGAGCACCTGAAGCTCCTCCCTCATCCCCCACGATGAGACCTCTTTGGGAGGTGTTGACGAAGTTTAATTTTCACCGAAGCGTCTCCGAGCTGCGACGGCGTCTGGCTGGAGTCGATCGTCCAATCGCCTCGGCGGGGAGTCCGTCCACGCTGAACCGTCCGACGTAATGCTTTACCACCGAGCCGTACATTTCAGGTTCCCTCTGTTCTTTCACTTTTCACAGCCCCTGTGCACTTCCTCCTCTCACAGCGGCACTCACACACATTAACGCGCGCACACACACACACACACACCAGGTTGTCGGCTGGCCTCTGGAGCCCCCAGGGTGTGTGTGTGTGTGTGTGTGTGTGTCGGAGCGGGGTTGTTTTCCAAACTACATTTTGCTGCCACATGGATGTAGAGTGGTTTAGTATGTCTGCCTGGCAGGCCTGCTGACACACACACACACACACACACACACACACACACACACACACACTGAAAGGGAGTTCCTCAGGCAGCCAGACAAGGCTCCCTTTCACACTTTGAGATACAGCATCAGATTGGAGCGATTGTGCACTTCTTTTTGTGTTTCTGCACACAGTTTATCTTTCCATTGCTCTCTATGTGCAACACACACACACACACACACACACACACACACACACATGCACGCACGCACACACTGAAGCAGGGTTTTGATCCGTCATAGTCTCTGCAGGCAGATGGAAAGAAAAGTTCCCATCACGCTGAAGCCGACTGCACGTCGGGGGGTGTGGTCAGGATAACATTTAACTCAAAGGTGAGACGTGCACACACACACACACGTGCACACGCGCACACACCGGCTGGGGGAAGCATGGAAAGTTGTGATGTAATGACGCCACACTCCTCCTGCAGGAGAACACGTACCAAACCTCGTTCAGACGTCTCGGCTTCAAAAAGTTTTTTTTTTTTTAAGAAACGTCGGTGCGGCAAAGGAGGCGGAGCTTCCCTCGCTTCGTTTTCACTCCAAATAAAATGAAACCCCCAGAAACCAGAACTTCCACAACACTGTGGCTGATTTTACCACAGAGGTCCGAGGCAGCTGAAAACCAGAGATGTTCCTCCTAACGATGGCGACCGCAGATATCGAGTCATTTCATTTGTGCTTTAAGATTTGTGCTGTTTTTATATTTTAAATAGCATTTAGTTTTATTTACTGACTAATTGAACCCTAAAATAAAGAAAAAATATGACACTTTAAGGTCAAGGTGTCTTTATTGCCATTCACGTCACATGGTACATGTGGTGGAACGAAACTATGTACACAGGGTCCCAGTTACATCCAACAAAAATACAAATTGTAAAGAGAAACTGTAATAAGATCTAAGATATGAACTAAGAAATACGCTAAACTAATAATTTACTACCAGTAAGCACAAATGGTACAAAATAATTAGCCAATTTCAGGTTTTATTTATAATTATGAATGTTTTCAGAAGATGTCTGAGGTCTTTATTAAGGTTCATGTTCTTGATCGTTACGATGATGTCATGTTAGAGACCAATCTACTTCCTGTTTTCACCCATCAGCCTCCATTCTGCAGAGAAACGAGTTTTCTGATCGATTCGTAGAACAAAACGTAAACGAAGTGAGTTTTTAACACGTTTTAGTAAAATGTGTAGCTCGGCACTCCATTATTTATAATCTGCTGATAAAAACAACAAGAAGTCGTTCTTCCTCAGAAATATAAAAAATTTACTGTCAATGTTTGAATCAGAAAGCTGCTAAAAGTTGTTTATTTGTGTTTCCAGTTTAATAAAAATGACTTGATTGGTTATTTTTAAAGGTTCTAAAGTTGTCAAGTAGATTTTTTTTATTTGAGTCAAGAAAAAAATAACATTGAAGAATTCATGTAAAGTTGAATAAATCTGTATTTATAAATGAATCAAAGTGGGTGACGTGGTGCATTAATGCGTCTTCAACGTTTAAAATTTAAAATGAGTGCTTTATGTCTTTAAAACGACTTAAAAATAAAACTTTGTATCCGCTGTATCGGAGCTCCCTGTTTCAAAATAAAAGCGGTGAGCCGAAGGCTTCAAACTGCACCGGCGACTCCGGTACAAAGAATAAAAGGTTGTTTTTTTTTTTGTGGTCAGATTAAAGGTTTAAACCTGTCAGAGTCTCTTTAGATTTTATTTAAACAGATTTGTCAAAAATAACTTTAATAAAAGAGGAAAAATGTGTTTTCTTAAAGAAGTTTACAATAAATAACATGTTTTGAGGCATTTACCGGTAAATCCACAGAAAGTCCTTCAAATATCAGATGTTCTCTTTTCTCTACCTGCACACACAGAACTAACCCTCGGGCCGAGCTAAAAATACCCCGTCTGTTCTGCTGGGGTTGGACCGGGGGCGAACCGGGCCGGGCCTTATGAAGGTCCTCTTTGTAGCTCAGTGGAAACGTGCAACAAATGACTCTTTTATTAGGCCAAGACAAAAAAACGGCTAATTATGTTTGCTCAGATCAACACACACAGCGTGTGCACGTGCTTTGTCGTGTCAGATGAATGTTCTGCAGAGCAAACTAAATCAAAATATGAAACTTTTTGTTAAAAAAATCAGCATAAAAATCAGTTAAACATCTGTTTTTCTTCCAGCTGAGATTTCTTCATCATCTTAATGCAAATAAGATAAACTTTAATGAAGTTTGTGCAGAAAAAAACTATAAATCTAACTTTTTAGTCACTTTTTTACTCGTCTATGTTGATGATTCGCCTCCGTGAGTCTCTGTCATTTTTATTCATTAAGATGTTTAAAAACAAATTAAATATGAATTCTTGCTCCTGAATCATAATACAGTATAGTTAAATACAGTATAAAGAGGCATTCATTATTGTTTTAGTCAAATTGGTTTGGCACTGTTCGTTTCGTCTGGACTCGGATCTTCCGGTGTTTGTAGCAGGTTGGGTCTGCAGACGTCTGATTGGCTAACGTTTGATTAAAAACATCAAGTGGAGCCAATCAGAGGCCAGACAGGACGTTTGAATCTACCGGAGCTCCTTCGTTCACACCACAAACTTATTCCGGCAGATTTAGTCATTTTTAGCATTTACAAAAAGAAACCTGACGATGGCGCCATTTGTGTGAACCGTTTTTTATTTTATTTGTTTAACAGAACAGACTTTTTGTTGCTCGAACTGAGGGTTTAGTTTCTAACCCTGCTGCTGCCCTTGGGTCACGAGGACTCACAGGTCAGTTTGACCCAAGAGCAGCAGGAGGGTTAAACCTTGACGTCTAATGCGCCGGTTAAAGGAACGACTGGTTTGAACCATTGTTAAACTGCAGAACTTCATGAAAGTCTCAGATTTAAAAGATTAATTCGGTTTAATTAAAACCTGAAGTTTTATTCTCTTCAGTTTGTTTCTGGACTTTTAACTCCTCAAAGTGTGCTGGTACAAATCAAGACGTAAACACCGCCTGGTTTCAGTTTTATTTTTTATATTAAACCCAAAAAATGTCAGTGTAGAACAAAAATTGTTTTACAATGAAGGAAGTAAACTTGTTTGTCAGACTTCAACAGGGACAGAGAATTAATAAAACGTAAAACAACGTGGGGGTTTTGTTAAGTAACTAATGAAACAAAATGACCCATCAGGACCTGGAAAACTGCAAACCAAACAAAGGTTCAGTTTAAATAAGAATAAAAAGGTTTAAAGATGAGTTCTTTAGTTGTTTTGTTGGGCTCTGAAGTTGGAAGATGAACTAAACCCAACAGAATTTAATATGTCTATTAAAATCTCCCGACTCTGAGCGATTAAATCCTTTAAATTCAAATAAATAAATAAATAAAAACACAAAAAGCTGCAAATAAAGTTATAAAAAATTATAGCTCATTTGGGCAGTGTCATAAACTGAAGCTATCTAAATAAAAGTGTTTTAGAGAAATCCATAAATTTTACTTTTTTTTTTTTTTTTTAAGAGTTATTAGGTTTAATTCACCAGTAGTTACCAGGATGTATAAATAGTGTTGTCAGCATAGAGGAAAAATTAACCGTTTTGTAACTAAGGAGTTTTAGTAAAACTAACTTAGAGAAGTTTTATAACGAAGTGGCTCCCAAATTTTCAGCTTTTAATCCACAAAATAAAAGCTGCTGAAACTCGTTTGTTTATTCCTGGACAAGCTTTACAAAAAGCGTTTGAAAAAAGAGGCGCAACCACCGAAACGTTTGCATCCGCGATGATCTCGGTTTGTAGGATAAATAAAATATTTAACGATGATCTGAACTCTGTAGGCGCCTCCACCTTCAGCGTTTCATAAACCAGAACCTACAGAAAAGCTCAACGCCTCAAAACCTGAATGTTACCAGCGGTTAAATGTTTAGAAATAAAGGTGCGTTATGCATAAAATAAAATGGACAAAGGCTGGACCCTAAGGATTAAGAAGAAACTAACAAACTACATTAATTTTAACAGCCAGCTGAAAGTAAATTTTGGTAGATTATTGAATTTGCTATGGTGTTAATGTACGTTTTAACCAAAAATGTAATATATTGTGAATAAAATTGGCTTTAATTCTAGTTTAAAAGGTGAAAACCAGTCAAAATCAATTAAAACTCCCCCGAAACAGTCAGACTCCTGACTGAGCGTTTGTTCTTGTTTAGGAATGAAAGGTGAATTTACGGCAAACAGAATTTGTGGACGTTTGCCGGCCTCCATCCCCGATGGAGTAGGTGAGTCTAAATAAAAAATAAAATAAAAGCACAAATTACAGAAGCTGAACCTGTATTGGGACAAATAGCTGAACCGGGAAAATAACCGGATTTCTGCCCGGAGTGTTTGACTGACGCACAAAGACGGTGCCAGCGATCTCCACAGCTACACCTTCAATAAAAGTTAAAAATGAAAAACGGAGGCGGGCGCGAGGGGAGAACAACGGAGAGGAAACGAGGTCAAAGGCTGAGAGGGAATTCCTGCTCTCCTTTCAGCCGTCACTCATCCGTCCGGTGCCGGAGATACCGAGGATCCAGTGTGAGGCCTTTTTTTAATGCGATTGTGCGTTTGAATGGCGCGGTAGCTCCTCGACTCCACAATGAACCCCGTCCCTTCGCGGTCACGCCACCGCATCAGGGGGCGGGAGAGGGAGGAGCGAGGAGGAGGAAGAGAAGGTGCGAAAGAGCGTGGCGGAGGAGGCGGGGAGACGGGATGGGTGCTCGCTCCAGAAAGGACGGATTAAGAAAAGAAGAATGGCTTCGGGTGGTTCAGCCAGAAATCACGGAGAATAGAGAAGGCGGGGGGTGAGCAGGAGCTGGGGGTGAGGGGGGGTTGGTCTGGCCCCTGACCCGGGGACATTATAGAAAGGGAGATTATGGTTGTTCAGAACCCTCTAAGCAGTCACCCCAGGACCCCGGCTAATACCCCGACACAAACACCAAGCTCCAAGTCCTTCTCCCATCCAATAAGCACAGCTGTCAGCAGGTCGGGTCCAGTCGAAGTATCTGAGAGTCTCGTTTAAGAGGATGGATGAACGGCTCTGAGTTCCATCTGCGGTAATGAGGGCGTTGTGTCGGATGGTTGTAGTGAAGGAGAAACAAAGTTTTACTGGTCCGACCCTTGCCTGTGGTGATGAGGTGTGGATCATGACGCTGAAATGAGCGTCTCCTGCGGGGGCGGCCGGCCTCGGCCTCAGAGATGAGGGGCGCGGGGTGGAGTCGCAGCTCCTCCTCGATGGAAAGAGTCAGCCGAGGTGGCTCGGGGCATCTGATTAGGACGTTTTCAGGGCGCATCTGACAATACGAGACCAGGGAAAGAAACAGATTTCGCTTGAGATCCCTCAGGAGGGGAAGGTCGCGGTTCCCCCTCTGGATGAGCTACCTCGGTGGCTTCTGCTTAAGCCACCAAAGTAAAAAAAGATCAGCTAAAATTTAGCTAGGTAGAAGAAGCTTTAATGGATCAAAGGCTCGAAGTGGGTTCATGATAAAATTCTCCTGCTTAAAGAAGGATCAACGACAAAGCAATCTGGTCCATCAGAGCTCAGAGTACGTGTTGGGGATAACCCTCAGATACTACCAATCCAAACTTTAGCTCAATAGCTACAATCCGGACTGAGTTGTAGACAACATGGATGTGCAATACATCCAGGGAATTTAATAAAACCTAAAACCATCGTACTGTTCAGGAGACGTTGGACGACAAACGAATGCTTACATGATCGCCCACCTTTCATGGCAGCAGACTGGATTTAACCTTCTGAATAAAGTGTTGAACTTTGTTTTCTCTACAAGTTGTCTTCAGACGGTGCTGGAGGATCTCCACCATACCGTAAGACTTCTTTCTTACTTCAGAAAAAAAAAAACCTTTCAAACTAAATGCTCCTCAGTGAGGGCAGATTAGCGCTGGGCTCTACACTCGACCGGGACAAGCGTGTTGAAGTGAGTAGCGGTGTGTTCCCGGGGTGAAAGAAGGGGCAGGAGGAGCGCTGCCAGCACCTCCTGCTAATCTACAGGAGGCGGAGGAATAAAAAGCAGAAGAAAATCCAACTTTTACGTCCTTTTGCTTCATGTTTTGGGGCAAACGGTGATAGAACGGGTTAATGTTCTCATGAGCGAAAAGAAAAACTTTTACTTATCGAGGTTTATTTTAACTTTGATGAAAAGTTCCAAATAAGTAATAAAGAATGAAAAACGGGGATTGAAAATCTAATCGTTTGAAGATTAGAGTCCACCGTGGAGTCCTCTGAGGTTTCGGGGTCCTGCTCTGAAAGACCTGACCCCCCCGCTACAGAACTCCTGAACCAGACCACAAAAGAAGTGGACTCTACACCCGCTCTGGTCCATCGAGACTCGCCGTCAAGTCACGTTTTCTTTAATGAACCTGCCTCGATCGTAAAGTCTGAGGTATTAAAACTCAAAAATCCGGTTATTTTTTTCCTACACTTCAAAACCAAAAAACGCTCATCGTCACCGGTTTTCAACGTTTAACTTTCATTCACTTCAACTTTACTTGGTCCGTTGGAGCTCAGAATATGTGCTAGGCGTAACTCTCGGCTACTACCAGCCTGAATTTTAGCTCAACGTCAAGAAAGCTGACGGAGTTTTAGCCGTTCTTCTGTTGTGCTGAGGTAGATCAACGGTGGCGGCCATCTTGAATCAGATTAATCAGTTGTTAATTTACATCCAATTAATTTGAGTTTTTTTTTTTTTTTAATCCTTCCTTTGGTTTACGAGATATTTTGCTAACAGGCATGTTTTTCACCTGTTGTTTGTGGCAGCAGGCGATTAAAAATTATTTTTTCAACAAGTTTGGATTTTCTTTTACTCTTGAGACTCAGAGCCGAAAACGTCTGGAGAATCCACACCGACATGTTCCCTCTGTGCTATTTCACAAACCGAACCGTTCAGTCTGCGCCGCTCGTTCATTTCCTGTGACCCAACCCAGATTCAGTTCAGACCATCTGGACCCGAGCTGCCCAGACCTGGTCCTGGAGGGCCACCATCCTGCATGTTTTAGACGTTTCCCTGCTCTCCAGCTGGTCCTCAAGACCTGCAGGAGCCCGGCGATTAATCAGGTGTGAAAGAGAGGATAGAAAACTAAATTTAGATTTTTTTTTTTTTTCCGTTTGCTAAAATTTCTAGAGAGTCAACTAAAGCGTGCAGGATAGTGACCCCCCAGGACCAGGACCAGGACCGGGGACTCCACTGCTGTAGAACTCAGTTTTAGGAGCCGTTCATACAAAAATTCACCCGGATTTTCTAAAATTAGCCGCACGGCTCGCTGGTGAGCCAGCAACAGAAAAAGTTCCCGTTTTCATGCAACTTTCAGCTCATCTGTTGAAAAACTACATTTAGACTGTGGCTGAAATTAAAAACACTTATTTGTGTGACCTTTTGGTACATATCATCATAATTATACTATAAATTACACATTTTTACTAACAAAGGTCACGTTTGGATTAAAGTGTCTGACTGTCATGCCTCCAGGGTGTGTATTCCAGTCTATATTAAAGTATTTGTACACGTGTATACGTATAAATATGCTGGTTTATGTGCTGATTCTTTGCACTGTGTGTGTCCTCGCTCAGTAGCTCTCCTGGCTCGGCCCGGTCCATCCAGAAAGCTCCGGCTCGTAATGAGAGCAGACAGATCCTTGGCAGAGCCGCCACGGCACCATTTCTGACTGCAGATCACTGTAAAACGGATCAGTCACAGAAATGTGCCGCTCCGTGTGCACGGAGGTCAAAATGTACCGTACGTATACGCTGTATGCACACTTTTAGACACTAAGTGTTTATGTTGGGGATCTGGACCGGGCCCTACGGGACTGGAGCCGAGGGAGCAGAGAGAACAAAGGAGGATGTGAGTCGAGAAAGGAAAATAATCTTGCGCCGGTCGATTTGTATACGAAGAAATTGGAAGCCCTCGCCGTTACCTCGGGACATTTCCCTACAAAACCGCCTCTTTTTACACGTATATCAACAAACAGTCCGCAGTAATTCTTCATAGTAAGTCTGGGCTTTTACAACCCGGTCCAGAACTGAGGCCTTCTGCTCCTCTGTCATCCAGCTCACAGTGCTTTTGTTGGCAGGAGACCGGCGAACGTGTCGGATGTGCGGTGCAAGAACGAGGAGAAATAAACGCAACAAAAGGCCCAGATAAAGCTGAATATTGTGCTAACGCTTCAGGTATTCACGAATAAACTTAATTTAAAATGTAATTTTTTTTGTCTGTAATAAACTGCAGTGGTACTGTAAATACGGAGCTGTCCTCAGTGTTTCTGCTGCCCCCAAGTGGCCAAAAACGACAACCTGCGCAACGCTACGCTGCATCACCGAATCTCGGCTGATTTTGATTTGTTGATTCAGTTTCACTCCTGTTCAGGTGTTTTTTTTATTTATTTATTTTTGTTTTAATAATTTGTCAGTTTTGTACTTTTTTAGACATTTATATAAATTATTACAATGTTTAGCTCAATCAGTATGTCCAGTCTGTGACTTTTGGCTTTTATAAATGTTATACATGTATTCAAAATACTTCTTTATGATAAAACAGATAATTCAAAACTCCACACTTGCTTTTAAAACTTTTTCATTTTACTTTAAAACTCATCAGATTACTTAAGTGTAAAACCCGCTACTTTAGCTATTGTTTTGTAATGTTTAGCATTTAGCTACTCTTTAGCTAGACCTTTGTTACGTTTAGCTTTTTTATAGACTTGCTACTTTTAGTTATAGCTCAAGATGTATTTCTGGGTTTTTGTTCTAGAAGATTCATTTGTGTCAAAATGCCCCCCCAAAAATCTGAATCCCTCAAAAATAAATTAAACTTCTTTGATTTATAGATTTCACAGAATAGTAAATGGACTGTACCTATACAGCTCCTTTCTTTCTTATCAAGACACTCAAAGCTCTTTACAACAATCTGTGCCTCATGTACCCATTCATACAGCATCAAGAAGATCTGTACAGACTAATCAGAGCTTTATCACATTCATACACCAATGGGACACACATCGAAGGCAATGAGGGGTTCAGTGTCTTGTCCAGGCACACTTCAGCATGTGACTGCTGGTGGAATCAAACCCCCAACTCTCCCATTGGAGGACGACTGCTCTACCCACCCAGCCACAGCGGCCCCTAAAGAAATTCAGAGTACTGTATTTTAAAGAAAAGAAAAGTTTTGATATGTTCGACGTCTTTGTAAGACATTTGGTCCGTTGGACATTTGGTCTGTAGGATGTCTTGATCTGTAGGACGTCTTGGTCTATAGGACATTTGGTCTGTAGGATGTTTCTGTTGGGTGTTTGGTCTGTAGGACGTTTGTTCTGTCGGGTGCTTGATCTGTAGGACGTTTGGTCTGTAGGACGTTTGGTCTATAGGACGTTTGGTCTGTAGGACGTTTGTTCTGTTGGGTGTTTGGTCTGTAGGACGTCTTGGTCTGTAGGACGTTGTGGTCTGCAGGACGTTTGTTCTGTCGGGTGCTTGGTCTGTAGGGCATTTGGTCTGTAGGACGTTTGTTCTGTCGGGTGCTTGGTCTGTAGGACGTTTGTTCTGATGGACGTTTGGTCTGTAGGACGTTTGTTCTGTCGGGTGCTTGGTCTGTAGGACGTTTGTTCTGATGGACGTTTGGTCTGTAGG